>OX439370.1:7500-532680 GCA_949319445.1 Mythimna lalbum | reverse complement strand
TGTTTGTGTGATGAGCATAACCATTTAATTTGTTCTGTGTCTGAGTGTTATTTATCTATAATATGTATGTATGCATTCAGAAATATATAAGTAGATTAATCAGTTGTCTAGTACTCATAACACAAGCTCTGCTTAACTTGAGACTAGACGGCTGTGAAAAACAGTTGTGTCAGTTGTGAAAAAAAAAAAATTATGCACACGTATCTACAAACTTTTGTCCTTATAATATGAGTGTGATGTACAAGTCAAGTTCGATTGAGAAATATTGTCACAAAGAGACGACGGGAAACAAACATGAACTTTTTTAAAACACGACAGACTATTTCAAACTCCGCTTACTGTAGCATAATTGTGTTGATTTTGTGAATTAAAGATCGTAGGAAAACAAAGACAAGGAAGAATTACCCGGTAGTCTTTAAAAGATTCACAAAAGCCGAACATCCAAACACCTAAACGCCACCATTTTATTGCAGCGCCTAGAACGACTTCCTCTTCGTATTAATTCTTCGAGCTCGCCTCGTTTCCATAACAAAAACCTCTCAGCTATAAATTCGCCTTAGAACCGACCAGAAACATTCACAAAGAAAATCAATCGCCGCATAAAATATAGAAAATCCTAAGCCAAGATATTTTATCGCAGCTCTTTCAAAATCAGAACCGTCTTATTTTCAGAACAAAACTTTGAAAATCGGAAAGTCACACAGCGGAGGAAATATAGATACCGACTCTTTATATACGGAAAACTAGTTCCCAGTTTCGGTGCCAAGTTTGGGGGGTCTTGTGTGGTTGTGTTAAGGATGATATTCGCGTGTGTGGCGAGGGGCGTAGCGTACACACACGTTGAGCAAATAAAGTAAGTTCTTGCTAATAAAGTTCCCTTATCAAACAGCGGCGCGTGCCTAGGCTAGCGACGACGCGACACACGGCCGCGCGGGATGCGCAGCCGACGGGGGAGCATGCTGTATCACTGTGTGTAATCATTGGTGTAAATAAATCGACATTGATTACTTTTGGGTTGACCGATAGCAGGCTTCGATTGGAAAGAGATAATGATGAATTGCTTGATTTGAGCTAAAGCAGAAATTCCCAAACTATTGGTCGCGACCCTTTGGTGGGTCGCGAAACATTAGACGCTACCTGAAAAGCCAAGGAAGCTCTTCAGGTAGCTACAAAATAGCTACAAAAAAAATCTTTCACATTAAAATAGATCTCGTATTTAACTCAGTAAGAAAATGAGATTAGTTTCTTATTTAGGAAGTTTTCGTGAAATGGGTCCCGATCCAATCAACTTTATAAACCACTGAGCTAGATACTGGCTGATTTTGTTTAATGTCATAAACTAGTGCTTAACTGCAATTACAGTTGATGGTAAGCGGTGACGCAATTGTTGATGGTGAGGTGTAATCACGGGTGTAATAGTTTATTATCATCCTAATCACTGTAGTCTTAAAGAAAAGTCTACAGACAAATTATGAATATTATATTTCATTTTTTTTTACGAGAGCGTGAGGAAGTGTTACACTTCTTCTGACTCAAAAACACTTTCTTCAGTTGCTCTTTACAAGGGCCATGGTAACGTTTTCGAATATTCCTCAGTTCTGGAAAGACTGAATATGCTTCTGCCATCAAATTGTGACATTTGCCAGTTTTATATTCATTGTGGTCTATATTTCTATATATATACGGATAGAATATGCAACTCAGTTTTTCTAACAGAAAAACTTTGAAATTTCCAGAAAGTTTAACAAAATATTTCACCAGACAAAAATAAATATTGACGTTCATTCCGGACAAGCGGAAAAATACAAGCCAGAAATATCTTTCATATTTCATACTTATATACAGTGCACGTCCAAAAATATTACCTTGTTCTCATTTCTAGTCTCTCCCAATTCTCCTAGTTATAGCACCGACTTTTGATACATTATGCTGTCTAGTCTACGGACATCGTGTAGCGTCTACTTCCATGTCACTGAATGACTGAATGAAGGTTCAGTTTTTTATCTTCGTTCATTCTATTCTTTGTTCTAAAGTAAGCTTTTATCTATAATATAAAAATGAATCGCTAAATGTGTTCCTAAGCGCAATTCTCGAGAACAGCTGAAATGATGTTGCTAATTCTTTTTTTGTTGTGTTTGTTTGTGAGGAGAAGGTTGTGATGGAAAAAAATAGGGTAGTGTAGGGTAGAGTAGGGTACAGTAAGGTAGAGCAGAGTTGAATAGGCTACAGTAAGGTAAAGTAGGGTAGGGTAGGGTAGGGTAGGGTAGAGTAAGGTATAGTAGGGTGGGGTAGGGTAGAGTGGGCGCGAAGCCGCGGGGGTACAGCTAGTTCTTAATAAATGAAGTTGACTACTAGAAATAATGCCTAAGTCCACCTTTGTACCTATTTGTGCGTATCTATTTTCTCAATTTACCATTAAATAAAGCCCATTTCTATTTCTACTCTTTTTCTTTTCATGCAGTACGGCTTCTCACCTCCAGCTAATATTCGAGACGCTAAAATATGTCAGTTTTCAAAAGCTAGTCAGAGACTTTTTTACCATACCGTAATTTATATAAGTACTAGCTTTTACCCGCGGCTTTGCCCGTGTTTATTAATATACCTTAATTTAATAATAATATTTGTTTTTTTTTAGTTATGCCTATGTCCGTCTCCAGGGTCCCAACTATCTCTGTACCAAAATCCATCAAAATCGGTTTTGCCATTTAGGTGTGAAGACGTAACAAACAAACAAACTCACTTTGTTTTTTTAATATTAGTAAGGGTTATTGATGTATATATTTTTAAAATTGTGAGTACATTATTTTGTTAACTGTTTTTTATATTAATTATGAATGATTTTAATTAAGTTATACTGTATTATAAGCTTTTTAATCTACACAATGTGTCTTGTCTACACTTTCACCAAACTCTTTTTTCATTGTCAGATAAACCATAGCGGCCTAGAAGATTTTTTTTTTAAATAAGCAGCTCTGTGCTTTTTTATCCCAGCGGCTTCGCCCGCGTGATAGTAGAAAATTATCCCTAGGGACAAAAAGTACTACTACTAGTACTAGTACTTCCGGGATAAAAAGTATCCTATGTCCTATTCCAAGACATGGTCTATCCGTGTACCAAGTTTCTTTAAAATCGGTTTTGCCATTTAGGCGTGAAGACGTAACAAACAAACAAACACACTTTCACTTTTATAATATTAGTAAGGATTTTCGTATTAAGTATTTAATTAAATTTAATGCCACTCATGCAACTCAAGTTCCAGCAATTATTTGCCCGTGGGTGGTGCTCGTGAGGTGACCCCACGGACTAGATTCCCTGACCGGCCTAGCTGCAGTTCGATGGCTGGGGGGTAGGCGTCTGCACCTACCACTACCAGGGGGCCTGCAGGGGGCTGCGAGGAGGGAGAGTGTCTAGGGTGGCTGGGCAGTAAATCACGGGCCATTCTTCATCCTATCTCAGCTCAGTTTCAGATTTATAACCGTCTCCAGTCACCGATATTCGGCGCTGTGTTTTAATGTTATTTCTTAAAGATATTAGTTTTAGCTCCAATATGTTTGAGTTCGCTCCGATAGCATTGAGTGCGTACATCTTAGCGTCAAACTTTTTTCGTTTAACTGATATTTACGTAGGTTGGGGCTCGTGTGATATTGAATTTATTAGAGGCTGGCTGAGTCTGATATACTGAAAAGTATAAATAAATAGTGGTTTTATTTAGACTACATTATATACTAGCCGATGCTCGTGACTTTGTGCGCGTCAAACTCGTAAAACATCACACTGCCATTTTGCACAATTTCAAATAGTTTTTTTTTGCGCGGAATTCAATTCCTTTTCTAAAATAAAAAGTAACTATAGTTACTTTTTATATCATCAACTATCCTGTACCAGTGAAATATTGGTCCAGCTGTTTTGGAGATTATTAGAGAAATAAATATACAGATAGACAAAAATATTAAAAATTAAATTTTTGTGTTACAATATAAGTATTTATATTAGATAAATTCCTAAAGGACAATATTGGAGTTTTACGCAGGCCAATCCGCTCGCAGAAGTTAGTACGTAGATAACGCGTCTAATTAGATATTGTACGAAATGTAAGTACTCGCTTTATCTAACCCAATTACTTTATGTACTTAGTAGTATTTCATCCTCGTTTATACTGCAGACTAATTGGCAAGTTTCTGAGACTTACACAAGTAATCATTGTCTAGAATTCAATAGATAGTGCTAGAATTATCTCTCAATCAATCTCCTATTCTAAATGTTTGTAGACGGCTCTCTCAGATTACTTCACGAGTAAATAGATTCTGTCCTTGGTTTATTCATCTGAATGTAATTGATTATTTTGTAGAGCTTTGGATTATCATCTGTACCGATTTACTAAGTGTATCTACAATTTTGTTTAATCTCTAATAAATTACCTACTGACTTTTTTTTTCGTTACCTTTTTTTTGGCCTATCAACAATTGTTACACATTGCATTCAAAAAGTACTTAATACAAACCAGGTGTACAATATATCACGATACGACGCAGCATGCTAAACCTATGACCACAAGCCCACGCCTATGGTTGTTCAGCGAGTGGCGCCGAAAGTAGTTAAGACGACGAAAACTTTTTCACCAACATGCCAATAGAGATAAAAATATCCCTTTACTTCATCTTTATACATAGAATCTTTTTTTAAAGAAAATCTCTTAGAAAATTTAGTTGTTTTTGAATTAAAACATTTTAATAAAAAAATTAATACTAGGGACTTATGGAGTTTATCCAATATGGTTCTCGGAAATATAATATAATTGCTTGTTATGTTATCATATTTTATTCAATTGGAATTTTGCAGCCATCAGTTTGGCATTATGAAAGGTATATCAATGATGGAAGGAGGATAGAAACCCATCCAGTCAAATTTTGGAATTCTGGCAGACGGCTCACGATATACTCCGCTTATTTTGTGATTTTTCGGAAACATTTGATCGCGTTGAATATAATCTAAAATAAATCTGTAAAAAATCCTCTAATAAATTCATGGACAAGCTTCTGCTCTTGTTTTTACCTGTATATCTTACAAGCAACTAAGAGTAACCCTTAATAGAGCGAAATTATCAGGCTCCTTTCAAAATCAAAATCAATCAAAATCAAAAACGTTTATTTCAAATAGACCAATTGCAGGCACTTTTGAATTGTCTAAATGTCGGTCAGTCAAACAAACAAGTGAAGCTAAATTGCACGTTCCAAAGAGTAGATCTCTATGGAGAAGAACGTGCAAGAAACTCCATGGACACTCTTTTAAATCATATGTGTTACATATAGTGTTTGGTTACATATTTCTTGTTGCGTCTATTATGTGAGCACAATGTAGATAATAATAAAAAAAAATATTAAAAGATAAAAACTGAATTAAGCCACTGGCAGCTAAGAGATGACCAGTCTCATCTGACGGCACCCGTTCACAAGCATGACGCGTGCATTAGCCCCACTCAGCTCAACCATTTTGAAGGGAACTGAATGACCCAATAACACGCGCCACCAACAGCGAGACATTTGAGTGACCATGACAAACTCTCAACTGCCATGCTCGCAATGTCAAAAAATAAAAAGTTGTAACCTAATAAAAATGCTCCATGGTGCTTCACATTCACAAATTTAGAAAAAGGGCTTCTACATTATACAATGCTATTATTTTTAGATATAACATGTAAATAATCCTAAGTCCTATTGAAATAAACAAATCAAATAAAAATAAAACACTGAAAACAACAATACGAAAAGGGCAGCAGCATCTCTTCGAATATATATATAAAGACTAATTTGTAGCTACAAAAGTATGTGGCTGTGGAGCAGGACCGGCATTTAGCCAAGCATTTTTATCAAGGAGATAATCTTCCAATTTATAATATGCTTGTCTACATAGTGTGCGTTTAATGCAAGTTTTAAATTTTGACTCGTTTAATTGGAGAATTTCTAGTGGAATTTTATTATAAAATTTTACACAGTACCCCATAAAAGAACTAGCTACTTTAGCTAACCTGAATCGAGGTTGATCTAACTTGTCCTTATTTCTAGTATTAAAATTGTGCCTATCACTTATTTTAGAAAAAAGATGAATAATTTTCCGGACATAGGTACATTATAATTTCATAAATGTATTGACAAGATACCGTCATGATGTTTATATCTTTAAATAATTCCCAAAGAGAATCGCGTCTGCGGAGATTGTATATGGCTCTGATAGCCCTTTTCTGCAGAATAAAAATAGACTCTATGTCTGCAGCCCGTCCCCATAGTAAAATACCGTAAGATATGATACTATGAAAGTAACTAAAATAGACCAGCCTCGCGGTATGTACATCAGTAAATTGACGGATTTTTCTGACAGCATATGCTGCTGAACTTTAAGATAAACTTTGATAAAAACTTGAAGTCATAGCAAAAAACTTTATTTTTATTTAGGCATAACTATTGATTCAAAATTGCAGACAACTAGAAATAACATATCTTTGTTATTTCTAGTTTTCTGCAATTTTGTTTTTACCTGTATATCTTATAAGCAACTAAGAGTAACCCTTAATAGAGTGAAATCTTCGGGCTCCTTTGTTAAGATGGGCGTCCCTCAGGGTTAAATTCTAGGTCCTTTCCTTTTTTGAATTTTATTTTTATGATTTATACAGTTAGTTCATCCGATGTAATTTCATACGCTGCTATTGCTCTTATTTCAAAAACAGATGAAAAAAATGTCCTGCATGGTAAAAAAAATTTGGTTGTTATTTCGAAATGATTTCATTACTAACTGTTTCTTAAGATTAACTTTGATAAAAACTTGAAGTCATAGCAAGAAACTTTATTTTTATCAAGGCATAACTATTGATTCAAAATTGCAGAAAACTAGAAATAACAAAGATATTGCCCATTGAAGTTACGTGTGACGTCACCCTGTGCGAAAAAATGCAGCACGGCGTGACGTTACACGTAACTATAATGAGCTATATCTTTGTCATTTTTAGTTTAATTTACAAATAAAAACATACGTGTCCATTATTTTTTAAATAATCTAAAAGACGAACAAATTTTTGACGGAAACTAGCCTATTGTTATTTTTTGCTTATTATTGTAAATAACGATAATAATTTAGAAATTGCCCTGTGCGATAAGACCGCCCATTGTACACTTATTTTTTATAATGTTTGTCCTGTAATTTCATATGTCGTGTACAATAAAGAATACAATAATAATAATTTTGATTTAGTTAATTTTTCGGCCACCCGACGTATTCACGCATTTACCATAAAGGTAAGGATACACATATCCATCAGCTTACCTCCTACAAACAAAAAAAAAAAAACAAACTTAACCCCTTTATTATAATTATTAGTGTAGATGTTAAATTTTTTCTTTATCTATATCGCCTGATGGTTCGTGGAAAGAGTTGAATGCTGTATTTAAGTCTTGCTAATTACCTGAACGTTCTTTGAATTTCAGATTTCTATTATTGATATTGAAACTCGGGTCACACGGGAAGGATTTTAAGTCTCCAGACGATAATAATAGTAATAAATTTGATTGTTTTCTCGTCACAAAAGTTTACTGACTAAGTATAATCTATTATTTATACATAAATTAGAGATATAAAATAAAGACTGGAGTCCGTACCAGGGAGACCGTGTGTTACGAATCTCCAGGCCTTTCCCTAAAGAATACAAGAATATACCTACAGGACGATTAGTACGAGATCCGTAAAAGAAATCTCTTCCCTCATCTGTTATTCGATTATGATAAATATTGCTATGTGCTAGTTAATGCATTTATAAAGACATTCTGAATAGGTTGCGTAACTAAGTCTGGTGCCAATGATGTTAAACCACAGAACAGAAAATATAGGTAGAAGTGCCCCTAACGTGGCTAAGCACGGGAACTAGCGTCGCCAAACTCACACATTTGCGTATCAAATTGCATATTACACACATAAAAACCAGTAATATGATTGGCTACGAAGCTACGAATTACAAACTTAACTTTTGCAAATCGTATTCTTATTGCTTTCATAAATTAGGTCTTATTACAACGTAAGAAAGTTGTTATTATTTGACATGACACAAACAATAAAGAAGTTTTTCGTCCAATTTAAAATAAAAACCAATTTACAACGAGTTCGGCTACTCAACGCTAGATGGCGCTGTAACCAATTTATTCTATTCAGAACGCTAGTGCCTTTGAAATAGATGCCATATTCACCTGCACATGTAATAGGCGAATCTCGCTTGATGTTGACACGCGCGCGATATCTAAGACGCACTTCCTCTACTTTTTTTTATTCCGTGTGTTAAACAATAAAATTTGTATGCAAAAAAAAAACAATATTTTATATTTTCGACTGTTTTCTAAAATGGTTTCCAATAACTCTGCCGTGCTTATGAAAAACGCATCAACTCGATTTTTGAGTAAAATGAGTTCTATACATATTTGAAATCAGGAAAACGAGATCTACAAATTTGCTTAAGTAACTTTTTGTGAAATTCATAGTATCCCGGTTTTTCAGATTTTATAAACGCACTATCTAAGACTTTTATACCAGTTTTACTTCTGAATAATGCATCAACTATAGATAGAACAAGCTTTTATTCTAATAATGATAGGTTGACTAGTCATAAATGCATTATCTTTAAGTTGATGCGTTTATTGTTAGCAATCGTAAGGGTCAATATTGGCGGCATACTTATAATAATTGCATTAATTTGAGATAATGCATTTATTATTAGGATTACACGACTAGATTTAATTCCCGTACATAATAAAGCGCACTAATTTTACAAGATAGTGCGTTTAAACTATGTATCACGTACGTCGCGTCGGGTGTCAGTGCGTTTATTTTAAGGGCTTGCACTGGCTGGGCGGACCGTGCACGGGTGTTAGCGGGGAAGGGTAAGGGCAGTTCGGGTGTCGACTAGGCATGGGCTAACTATATCCGTTAAAAGATTGGATATGTAGAATATCACTCCAAGTATATATCCGATTAATATATCCATATCCGCTTAATATGTCCGGGAGTGAAGTAACTTTGTGGAGCGAGAATATGTTGGGGACTAGGATAGATAAATAATTCCTAAAAAGTTTATTTACAAAATAGTCTAGTACACTTTTGCACTTTAATTACTTTAAGTTGCAAATACTATTGTAAAAAGTATAAACGTAAACAATAATAGAAAACTCTTAAACAGTTACATTTGATCCTTTTTATCCCTTAAGTTGTTCTCTATTGCTTTAATACAGAAGCAAACTTTTTTTTCTTACAGCGCTTTTTTTTTGCTTAGAGTCATAAACACACCCAAGTGTCAGTGTCGCTCATCGTTCGGTTCGGAAAGACTTGCATTCATTCAGGTCGGACTCGGTCAGAACTCGGAGTGAGTCGGAGTTACTTGGATAAAGGATATATGGATTTTTATAAACGGGAAGGAGTTGATATGTATCCGCTTATGGATATATATCCGATGATATAGATGTGTCCGGAATTACCCATGCCTAGTGTCGACCCGCAGTCGCGGCGCTACCACCAAGCTAGACCCACGTTTGTTGATTCAAAAAAATACGCGGTAAGTTATTTGAAATATCTATAATTTGCTTGTTTTATATTTTGATAACGTTAGTTTTATAATTCAATTATGTTTAATCTGTGGATAACGCAGTTGGCTGCAACATTACCACTTACTTATAGTATTATTTATATGCATAAGCTTTATGTTGTAGCTGTTTGTTATCCCTCAATAAATAAATAAAAAAACGTTGTTAATATTGTTGTTTGATGCATTGTTAGTATTGTTGTTTGATGCATTGATAATATTGTTGTTAGTGCGTATAAGTATGTGTGTACATGGGCATGCGTTTATGTGTGTGAGTGTGTATGTGTGTGTGTGTGTGTCTGCCCGTCTGTGTGTTACATAAGGCATTGTCTCTTCGAAACGCACGAACCGATTTAGATGGTTTCCATAATAGCCTCCTTTAAAAAAACTGTTTATTTACTTACAAAATACATATAGAATATTCTTATTTCAGGTAAACATGAGTAGAAAAGATAAAATAATAGCTATGGCTATCAAAAGCTATAATAATAAGGGGAAAGAGCCTGATTTATCAACTACTAAAAAGTTACAAACTCTGAAATAGATATTAAGATAATTTTATGTCAACTCAATGACGTAGCTGTGATGGTAAGTGCCTAAAATAATTTAGAACTGTGATATTATCACAATAAAGTAAATGTTTGATCTCTTTTATTAATTTTAAGAACTTAATTGATTATTTTGACTGCTTTAATGTGATACTCGTACTCGTACTACACCTGTGTAAATCTATAATTATGGTTTAACCTAATTATTTAGAATTATAAAAGATAAAGTAATTAAGATAAGTAAGTAAAGTTCCTATTTTAGATAAACAAATCTGCAATATTTTGTTTTATACCTGATGTAGATGTTTTCCTTAACGATGTTGTTTAGACGTTTTACTGTTATTTTAGTATTTTAAATGAATCTGTGCCATAGTTTTATACATGAAAACTATAATTAATGTGCTTTGGAGTTGCAATTTTGTTTAATTTGAGTCAAGTTTTATATTTTATTTCATAATATTTTACGAAGAAGCTCACTTTTGATTTTTATTATTTTACCATGATTATTAGACATAAAAAGTTCCCAAATAAACAATATTATAAAATTAATTGCATTTTATTATTACTCTAATTCGAAAAACTACGCATAATATAAACGCATCAAGTGATGATGTTGTTGCACTTATAGGGTGCAATAATGAAGGATTGGAGTAACAATGACTACACAAAATCGCATTATATTGTTTTACTAAGCATATATGCATCAAGAATGCTAGTTAATGCGTTTTTGACTAGTCGACGTAAGTTCTTCGAATTAGAGGCTGCTAACGATAAGTACCTTTTTCAAATTATATGTTATACCTTACTATATTTTGAATATATGTTTCTATAAATACATTTTGGACAATTTATTCTTTATTTGGTACATAGATCATATACTTATCGGACAAATTAGTTTGAAGTTACAGCAAAAATAAAAATAAAAAATTTAGGCGCGGTTTTCTCGAAAGTGTTCAAATCCTAGTTAATGCGTTTTTCATAAGCACGGCAGAACTGGTTTCCAAAGTGGCCGATGTAGTCGATGTGCAGGTACTGATATTTATTGACGACATACAACCACATTCTCAAACATTAATTTCAAGTAATAGTGACTTTTGATCCCGAAGGCAGCTTACATGTTCTGAGGAGGTTTAGTTTTGATACTGGTTAAAAGATAAATATTTAAAAAATACATTTAGGCTGAGATTATCGAAGGTGTAAGGTACAGCCCTCCGCAAACGTTAAAAGCTTGCTCAATAGATGAAACGTCTTGTGGAAGGTTGTTCAGTTTCGTCTACTGAACAAGCCCTTAAAGTTTGCGCAGGGCTGCCCTTACACCTTGTATATTATACAACGTGTAACGTTAAATGCGCAAAACCTGAAAATACTTTGATCACAATAACGAGCAGAATCAATTGAATCCCTTTATAGGGCACATTTTTCAAAACAAATCTTCATTAAAAATGTCGCCCTGCCTATTTATTAATAGTCAAGCTATTACGTGTCCAAAGCCGCCCAAATAGGTAACACACACAAATGGTTGTAGTTTAATCAAATTTCGTCTGCATATATTTTTTTTTATTCTAACAGAATTAGGTCCATTGCTGTGCCTACGACGCAGCTGTATATTTCACGTCTACATTGCTCTACGAAGGTTGAGGAAGTCGTAGAGTATATGAAGATAAAAAGCAACTGGACTCTGAGGGTCGAAAGGCTGGATTCGCGCCACGACACCAACTTCAAGTCGTTCGTGATACGAGTTCCAACCCACCATCTGGAGACCTTTTTGAGAGAGGACTTTTGGCCGAAAGGTGTCGTGTATCGACGTTTCCGAGGTCGGCTACGCGACACCACGCAGCGGAACACGACGCCGATGTTACGTGTTTAATTATAAATAGTTCAAGTTTTGTTGTTATGATATTTATTAGTTTATTATTTTATAAGATTATCAAATGTATTTTTTCTATGGGCCTTCGATGCCTGAAATAAATGGTTATTATTATTATTATTAACAATAATTTGGGGTGTTTGAGGTTTTGCGCAGGTATCTTTAAGCGTTGTACAGAAGATAGATTATATATTACCTCTTAACGCTCCCTTTTTAAACAATATTTGATATCTATAAAGACACTAAAATTTATCGTAAAGTATTTAACTTAAAAAAAAAACGGTCTATTTATTTGAAAGCTACGATGCAAACTCAGACACACACACACAGACACGTAAAACATAATTATAACACCCCTCTTTTTCCTCGGGGGTTAAATAAAGCGTTCTTAATTGAAATTTAAAATGTAGAATTTTATCGATTTTATTTCCAAGGCACCGGGTATTTAAAATTGCGATATTTGCAATATCTTGCAACGATTTTCTTTAAAACCGATTGAGTTTGAACAAAGAAATACATAATTATAATTAATCTCATAGATCGAAAATAGTAATCATTTTAGTTTTCAATATTCCATGATGATCTTGTTTTAATTTGTCGGATTGGTTATTTAATTCAATTATCATTTCAATTCAATTTGTGTCTTAAGCCTTCTGATTATGTCCATTGTAAGCGACTACGTTTGAGCCATATCTCAATGTAATAATATCATTCAGGAAATTGTTCACACCGCTGTTCGAAATCCTTATCTTAATTTTTTTTTTTTTTTTAAGAAATATAATGTCGACAAGCTCTTTAATTCTTTCCGAAGTGTAGAATGTACTTATCATGTTACCAAGGGCTTCTTCACTATTGTTAACATTATCGGAGATGCTAATTCTTAACAATTAACAAACTACGTACCGATATTATTTTTCTAGGTATTCACCAGCAAAATAAATTAACACCTCATTAGAGAACAATGGATACCTAGCGCCCTAAGTCTTAAATCTCCTTTACTCGGACTACCTGTGCACCGCATCTACTGTTAAAGTCTTTGTTCTGTTGCAAGAAAGGATAACACTATACAGAACATATAGTGCCATTTCTTTCGCCATTCATTAGTTGGGACCGTATAAAAGCACGACGATTCTTGTCATTTTATACAGTCTTCTGTTAACCTTTAGAGTGTTCACGTCACTTTGAAGATCAGTAAAGTTAATTTAGCGTTTACGCGAGTAAAACATTCGAAGTAATGGCACTTCAGATGGCATTGACCGACAGTTTTGAGGGGAAAATTGACGACCAGGACTACGAGGTAGTCTTTTCGTTTCTTTTCACACAACCGATTTCGGAAGCAGAAATCAGTAAAGTTCGACTCCGATATATTCCCGAGTATATTTGGGAACTCAAAAACAAAAAATATTATTGGGAGGAAGAGTATCAAAAAAACCTGGATCGCATATCTCTGGAGAACTGGATAACATACGAAAAGCAATTGAAATATGAAATCAAGAAACATAAGAAAATCCTGAAGAATATCGACATAATGAGACGGAAGTTCGTAGTTTCCGATGATTACAACCATTTCTCGGAAGCTATTGATACGTCACGTGTTCAACGTATTGTGGATTATCTTAAAGAACATCAAAGTGACGAAGAAATATTTTATAAGCTGACGACACAGTTGCGTGGTCAGAAAAATGAATTCGACCATCTCTTTTACCTCATATACGCCATATGGGCGTTGTATGGAGAATTTAGAATACGGCCGTCACAACGTAGCAGTGGTGTGCAATTGAGGGATTAGTAATTTTTCCTCAAAAAAGACTCGTTCCCATTTTTGTAATATGATGTTTTAATTAGGATAACTCTTAATATACGTATGTTGATGTTGTAGTAATCTTTGTATATATTATTTTGTATGTCTATTATGTATATATATATTGTATTGTATAAATAAATATATGATTAATTTTAATGTTTATGTCTGTGTTTTTTTGCTTTTGATTTTGTGTAAGTTAGGACTATATCAGAAATAAATGAATAAATAATAATACTTATATATTCTTTTATTTATACAACACTTTCCTTATAGTATTTACACAAGTGACAGCTAGTTGAGAATAAAATCATTTCAAGTCAAAAGCAAGAAAGAATACTTTTTGATTTGGCATACACACTCGAAGATACACACAATATAGTAACAACATGTAGGCCCTAATTATATAAAAGAAAGAGACAACTAACAATGTGTGTCTCACGGTGGCGCCAAAAGTAGTTAGGACGAAGAAAACTTCTTCACCAACATGCCAATAGAGATAAAAAATTTCCTTTACTTCATCTTTATAAGAGTACATAGAATTTTTTTTTTATGAAAATCTCTTTAAGAGTTTAGTTGTAAAAAACATTCAAATAAAAAATAAATACTAGGGACTTATGGAGTTTATCCAATATGGTTCTCGGAAATATAATATAGTTGCTTTTTTCTTAAAAGGCTATTTAAATAATATTTAGACAGCGTACAAAGTAGTACTAATTATTACTTAATTTTTAAATTGGATTGAAAATGATCTCTTTAATTATAATTCTATATAGGTGCTCAACCAAATGTTATCATATTTTATTCAATTGGAATTCTGGCAGACGGCTCACGATATACTCTGCTTATTTAGTGATTTTTCGGAAACATTTGACTGCGTTGAATATAATACCCTAATCTGTAAAAAATCCTCTAATAAATTCATGGACAAGCTTCTGCTCTTGTTTTCACCTGTATATCTTATAAGCAACTAAGAGTAACCTTTAATAGAGCGAAATCTTCGGGCTCCTTTGTTAAGATGGGCGTCCCTCAGGGTTAAATTCTAGGCCCTTTCCTTTTTTGAATTTTATTTTTATGATTTATACAGTTAGTTCATCCGATGTTATTTCATACGCTGCCATTGCTCTTATTTATAAAACAGATGAAAAAATGTCCTGCATGGTAAAGAAAATTTGGTTGTTATTTCGAAATGATTTCATTACTAACTGTTTCTTAAGATTAACTTTGATAAAAACTTGAAGGCATAGCAAAAAAACTTTATTTTTATCAAGGCATAACTATTGACTCAAAATTGCAGAAAAATAGAAATAACAAAGATATTGCCCATTGAAGTCACGTGTGACGTCACCCTGTGCGAAAAAATGCAGCACGGCGTGACATTACACGTAACTATAATGAGCTATATCTTTGTCATTTTTAGTTTAATTTACAAATAAAAACATACGTGTCCCTTATTTTTTAAATAATCCAAATGACGAATTAATTTTTGACGGAAACTAGCCTATTGTTATTTTTTGCTTATTATTGTAAATAACGATAATAATTTAGAAATTGCCCTTTGCGATAAGACCGCCCATTGTCACTTATTTTTTATAATGTTTGTCCTGTACTTTCATATGTCGTGTACAATAAAGAATACAATAATAATAATTTTGATTTAGTTAATTTTTCGGCCACCCGACGTATTCACGCATTTACCATAAAGGTAAGGATACACATATCCATCAGCTTACCTCCTACAAACAAAAAAAAAACAAACTTAACCCCTTTATTATAATTATTCATCATCATCATCATCATTTCAGCCGACAGACGTCCAGTAGTTATTATTATAATTATTAGTGTAGATGTTAAATTTTTTCTTTATCTATATCGCCTGATGGTTCGTGGAAAGAGTTGAATGCTGTATTTAAGTCTTGCTAATTACGTGAACGTTCTTTGAATTTCAGATTTCTATTATTGATATTGAAACTCGGGTCACACGGAAAGGATTTTAAGTCTCCAGACGATAATAATAGTAATAAATTTGATTGTTTTCTCGTCACAAAAGTTTACTGACTAAGTAATCTATTATTTATACATAAATGAGAGATATAAAATAGAGACTGGAGTCCATACCAGGGAGACCGTGTGTTACGAATCTCCAGGCCTTTCCCTAAAGAATACAAGAATATACCTACAGGACAATTAGTACGAGATCCGTAAAAGAAATCTCTTCCCTCATCTGTTATTCGATTATGACAAATATTGCTATGTGCTAGTTAATGCATTTATAAAGACATTCTGAATAGGTTGCGTAACTAAGATTGGTGCCAATGATGTTAAACCACAGAACAGAAAATATAGGTAGAAGTGCCCCTAACGTGGCTAAGCACGGGAACCAGCGTCGCCAAACTCACACATTTGCGTATCAAATTGCATGTTACACACATAAAAACCAGTAATATGATTGGCTACGAAGCTACGAATTACAAACTTAACTTTTGCAAATCATATTCTTATTGCTTTCATAAATTAGGTCTTATTACAACGTAAGAAAGTTGTTATTATTTGACATGACACAAACAATAAAGAAGTTTTTCGTCTAAAAACCAATTTACAACGAGTTCGGCTACTCAACGCTAGATGGCGCTGTAACTAATTTATTCTATTCAGAACGCTAGTGCCTTTGAAATAGATGCCATATTCACCTGCACATGTAATAGCCGAATATCGCTTGATGTTGACACGCGCGCGATATCTAAGAGGCACTTCCTCTACTTTTTTTTATTCCGTGTTCACACCGCTGTTCGAAATCCTTATCTTAATTTTTTTTTTTTTTTTAAGAAATATAATGTCGACAAGCTCTTTAATTCTTTCCGAAGTGTAGAATGTACTTATCATGTTACCAAGGGTTTCTTCACTATTGTTAACATTATCGGAGATGCTAATTCTTAACAATTAACAAACTACGTACCGATATTATTTTTCTAGGTATTCGCCAGCAAAATAAATTAACACCTCATTAGAGAACAATGGATACCTAGCGCCCTAAGTCTTTGTTGGGGCGTGCCGTAGCCGGCCAGCTGATGCTCCGCGGACCCCGCACCCCTCGTTCACTCCCGCCGACGGCGCGCGGCGATGTTGAATGCAGAGGTCTCAACATACTCCCCCCGTTGAAGGAGCTTCAACACCAGTGACTGGAAGAGGGCAGATTGAATTAAAAGCTCGCCTAATGACACCCTTGCGGGTGCGGATGTCGGCGACCCTGGTGATGCCATCTCTGCCAGGTAGGACATTGGTGATTCGTCCTAAACGCCACAACAGAGGCGGTGACCCTTTGTCCTTGATGACGACGAGTGTCCCCTCTTTAAGTTCCCCGGAAGAACGACGCCACTTGGTTCTCTCTTGAAGCCACAAGATATATTCGTGGGAAAACCGGTGCCAGAAGTGTTGTTTCAACAGTTCAATGCGACGGAACCGCTGCAAGCTGGTGATGTTCACGTTCTGAATCTGTGGATGTGGCAACATAATCAGTGACCGTCCAATGAGGAAGTGGGCCGGAGTTAGAGGGACAAGGTCTGTAGGGTCATTGGACAATGGAGTTAAGGGTCTCGAATTTAGGATGGCTTCAACTTGAGTCAAGCATGTGGCCATCTCTTCAAACGTTAAATGTGTTAAACCCAAGACACGTCTGAGATGGTGCTTGGTTGATTTAACTGCTGATTCCCACAATCCCCCTATGTGGGGTGTGTATGCAGGTATAAAGGAAAAGTTGATACCTGGGTCGATATCATTAAAATTTAAGTTTTGAGAAAGGAGACTAGACAATTCATTAAAGGCGCCAACGAATGTAGTGCCATTATCTGAGAAAACGTTACGGGGCTTCCCCCTGCGAGCAATAAAGCGATTCATAGCTGCTAAGAAAGCGTCTTTCGTGAGGTCAGACACCAGCTCGAGGTGAAGAGCTCTTGTTGCTAAACACACAAACACACATATAAAACACTTAATGAGTCTGCACCCCCTACCCTTGCGATCAGCTATCAGGATCGGACCAGCATAATCCACCCCTGTATCTAAGAAAGGGAATTCTAAATGCACGCGCTGTTCTGGAAGATTACCCATGATAGGTTGAACAGTCATAGCTTTAATCCTACAGCATTTTACACATTGCTGTGAAACCTTTTTGGCTAGGTTTCTACCGCCGATAGGATAATAGTAGTGTCGAATCGTAGCAAGTAAGAGCTGCGGTCCAGCATGCAAAAGGCGCAGGTGATACATATTAAATATTAAGTTACAAATAATATGTGAGCTTGATAAAAGAATTGGATGTTTTACATTAAAATCATAAAATGAATTGCTTAGTCGCCCACCAACTCGAATCAAACCACTTGATTTATCTAGGAACGGAGATAATGACAACAATTTATTTTTAGTAGGCAATTGTTTATCTAAAACTAATAACTTATATTCCTCAGAAAAGGATTCCTGTTGACTATGTCTAAGTATAAAATGTAATGACATAGTCAACTCAGTGTTTGTGAGTGAGCCACACTCTGTGGAGTTCTTTCTACATTTATTTATGAAACGCATGATATGTGCGACCACACGCTGTAATTTAGTAAAACTAGAATACCGTTTACATAGTAATGTAATCCAGTTGTCAACGGTATCCATAGTATCAACATGATGAGATGCTACTGTTTCTAATAAGTACGACTTATCTCCTAAATTTGAATCAGGAAATAGAGGCCATGAAGAAGTTTCTTTGTCTAAAAACTGAGGACCTGACCACCACCAAGAAGAGTTCACCAATTTGTCAGCTCTAAGTCCACGCGAAGCGAGGTCTGCGGGGTTTTCAAGTGAAGGAACGTAACGCCAAGTACAACCAGCAACAGACTCCTGAATCTCGGAAACGCGATGACGAACAAAGGCTTTAAGTTGTATGGGTGATGCAGATAGCCAACCCAAGACAATGGTTGAATCGCACCAAAATACTGTTTCGTCAATATGTAATGTTAGCGACTGACGAACCTTGAGATACAGCCTTGTACCAAGTAATGCAGCGCATAGTTCGAGCCTCGGTATAGTGGTTGGCTTGATAGGAGCAACTCTACTCTTTGCAGTAAGAAGATGCACGCTAACCTCTCCGTTCCTCGATTGATTGCGAACATATACACAAGCACCATAGGCTTTTTCGGATGCGTCAGTGAAGATGTGAAGTTGAACAGTAGATGGCGACACAGAGGAAATCCATCGGGGTATTTCGATATTGTTGAGAAGAGGGAGAGTGGTTTGAAACGAATTCCAAATATTATGAATATCTTCAGGTATAGGTTCGTCCCAGGAGCGTTTAGAGAGCCAAAGCTGTTGTATTATTATTTTGGCTTCCACAATGCAAGGAACTACTAGGCCCATTGGATCAAAAATTTGAGCAATGGCCGACAGGATTTTACGCTTTGTAGTTCTGTCAGTGGAAGACAAATTTATGGAAAAAGTAAATGTATCTGTCGAGCACTTCCAGTTAAGCCCTAAGGTTTTCGACGTATGATTATCATCACAGAGATTAACTAAATCAGAATCGTTGCGATCATTGCAAAGAGCCTGCAAAACTTCACTCGAGTTGGATTGCCACTTGCGAAGATTGTATTTTGCAGACTGCAAGATATCCACGACTTGATGACACTTGACTATTGTCTCTGAAACAGAAGAACCGCCCGACAAATAGTCATCGACATAGAAATCATGCGCTATGGTAAAGCCTATTGCAGGGTCGGAACTCTCCTTAGCCAATTCAATCAAGCACCTAGTCGCTAAGAAGGGCGCTGATGCAGTACCATACGTGACTGTATTTAACGTATATGCTTTCAATTTATGATTTGGCTCTGCTCGCCACAAAATTTGTTGCAAAGGTCTATGTACTTCACTAACCAAAGTCTGTCGATACATCTTTTCGATGTCTGCACTGACGACTATCTTATGCTGACGAAATCGAAGCAAGATCGACAGTAGATCATCTTGTAAAGTTGGACCGACCATTTGGATAGCGTTGAGTGACTTGCCTGACGTGGTGACAGCCGAAGCATCAAATACTACTCGCAATTTCGTAGTAGAGCTTGACTCTTTCAAAACGCCATGATGAGGCAGAAAATGAGGCGGTGTAGAGTTAGGTGTTTGAGTATTACTTACAGACATATGACCCAATTGTATGTATTCATTCATAAAATCAACATACAATTTTTTAAAATGAGAATCTTTTGCTAAACGTCGTTCAAGTGAAAGAAACCTATGCTTAGCCATAGCATAGGACTCACCTAAAACGTGAGGTGACTCTTTGAGAGGAATGTTAACCACAAACCGACCATCAGGGTTGCGATAAGTGGTATCTACGAAAAGTTGTTCGCAAGCTCTTTCTTCAGACGTAAACTTGTGTTTTGGATCTAACGAATCTAATTCCCAAAAGCGTGATAAGTCTGACTGAAGATTGTCAATATGCATACACACCTGAGAAGATGAATTCGATTGCATTATAGCGCCAGAAATAAGCCAGCCTAACTTTGACTCGAACAAAGAAGGCTTGTTTGTACCTAATGTGACCCGATTCGCGCCTATGACACTCCAAAATACTTCCGCGCCGACTAGGATGTCGATCGAAGACGGAATGTAGTATTGTGGGTCGGCAAGACGAATGGTAGAAGGTATTTTTAAGTTGCTCGTATCAACGAATGAATTCGGTATGTACGACGAAACTTTCGGCAAGACAAAACAATCAATATTGATTTTATAATCACTATTGAGTGATTTTAAAACGATCGAACAACCTTGCGAGCAACTTGAGGATTGATAATTTATACCTACCACTTTGGACTTGGCGTTGTAGGTAGGAATTTGAAGCTTACGGGCTAAGTCGCTGGACATGAAGTTAGCCGTGCTCCCGTTGTCGAGCAAGACTCGAGCAGTGTGACAGTTGCCCTTTGAGTCCGTCACCTGCACGAGCGCTGTGGAAAGTAGAATTATGCGAGATGGAGCTGAATGATTAGCAGACAAGACAATGTTTTGAGTGTTAGAAAGTTCACTATCACTATGGATGTGCAGCAATGTATGGACTCGTGACAGCTGACTCATAGTCTTAAATCTCCTTTACTCGGACTACCTGTGCACCGCATCTACTGTTAAAGTCTTTGTTCTGTTGCAAGAAAGGATAACACTATACAGAACATATAGTGCCATTTCTTTCGCCATTCATTAGTTGGGACCGTATAAAAGCACGACGATTCTTGTCATTTTATACAGTCTTCTGTTAACCTTTAGAGTGTTCACGTCACTTTGAAGATCAGTAAAGTTAATTTAGCGTTTACGCGAGTAAAAAATTCGAAGTAATGGCACTTCAGATGGCATTGAGCGACAGTTTTGAGGGGAAAATTGACGACCAGGACTACGAGGTAATCTTTTCGTTTCTTTTCACACAACCGATTTCAGAAGCAGAAATCAGTAAAGTTCGACTCCGATATATTCCCGAGTATATTTGGGAACTCAAAAACAAAAAATATTATTGGGAGGAAGAGTATCAAAAAAACCTGGATCGCATATCTCTGGAGAACTGGATAACATACGAAAAGCAATTGAAATATGAAATCAAGAAACATAAGAAAATCCTGAAGAATATCGACATAATGAGACGGAAGTTCGTAGTTTCCGATGATTACAACCATTTCTCGGAAGCTATTGATACGTCACGTGTTCAACGTATTGTGGATTATCTTAAAGAACATCAAAGTGACGAAGAAATATTTTATAAGCTGACGACACAGTTGCGTGGTCAGAAAAATGAATTCGACCATCTCTTTTACCTCATATACGCCATATGGGCGTTGTATGGAGAATTTAGAATACGGCCGTCACAACGTAGCAGTGGTGTGCAATTGAGGGATTAGTAATTTTTCCTCAAAAAAGACTCGTTCCCATTTTTGTAATATGATGTTTTAATTAGGATAACTCTTAATATACGTATGTTGATGTTGTAGTAATCTTTGTATATATTATTTTGTATGTCTATTATGTATATATATATTGTATTGTATAAATAAATATATGATTAATTTTAATGTTTATGTCTGTGTTTTTTTGCTTTTGATTTTGTGTAAGTTAGGACTATATCAGAAATAAATGAATAAATAATAATACTTATATATTCTTTTATTTATACAACACTTTCCTTATAGTATTTACACAAGTGACAGCTAGTTGAGAATAAAATCATTTCAAGTCAAAAGCAAGAAAGAATACTTTTTGATTTGGCATACACACTCGAAGATACACACAATATAGTAACAACATGTAGGCCCTAATTATATAAAAGAAAGAGACAACTAACAATGTGTGTCTCACGGTGGCGCCAAAAGTAGTTAGGACGAAGAAAACTTCTTCACCAACATGCCAATAGAGATAAAAAATTTCCTTTACTTCATCTTTATAAGAGTACATAGAATTTTTTTTTTATGAAAATCTCTTTAAGAGTTTAGTTGTAAAAAACATTCAAATAAAAAATAAATACTAGGGACTTATGGAGTTTATCCAATATGGTTCTCGGAAATATAATATAGTTGCTTTTTTCTTAAAAGGCTATTTAAACAATATTTAGACAGCGTACAAAGTAGTACTAATTATTACTTAATTTTTAAATTGGATTGAAAATGATCTCTTTAATTATAATTCTATATACATAGGTGCTCAACCAAATGTTATCATATTTTATTCAATTGGAATTCTGGCAGACGGCTCACGATATACTCTGCTTATTTTGTGATTTTTCGGAAACATTTGACTGCGTTGAATATAATACCCTAATCTGTAAAAAATCCTCTAATAAATTCATAGACAAGCTTCTGCTCTTGTTTTTACCTGTATATCTTATAAGCAACTAAGAGTAATCTTCGGGCTCCTTTGTTAAGATGGGCGTCCCTCAGGGTTAAATTCTAGGCCCTTTCCTTTTTTGAATTTTATTTTTATGATTTATGCAGTTAGTTCATCCGATGTTATTTCATACGCTGCCATTGCTCTTATTTATAAAACAGATGAAAAAATGTCCTGCATGGTAAAGAAAATTTGGTTGTTATTTCGAAATGATTTCATTACTAACTGTTTCTTAAGATTAACTTTGATAAAAACTTAAAGGCATAGCAAAAAAACTTTATTTTTATCAAGGCATAACTATTGACTCAAAATTGCAGAAAAATAGAAATAACAAAGATATTGCCCATTGAAGTCACGTGTGACGTCACCCTGTGCGAAAAAATGCAGCACGGCGTGACGTTACACGTAACTATAATGAGCTATATCTTTGTCATTTTTAGTTTAATTTACAAATAAAAACATACGTGTCCCTTATTTTTTAAATAATCCAAATGACGAATTAATTTTTGACGGAAACTAGCCTATTGTTATTTTTTGCTTATTATTGTAAATAACGATAATAATTTAGAAATTGCCCTGTGCGATAAGACCGCCCATTGTCACTTATTTTTTATAATGTTTGTCCTGTACTTTCATATGTCGTGTACAATAAAGAATACAATAATAATAATTTTGATTTAGTTAATTTTTCGGCCACCCGACGTATTCACGCATTTACCATAAAGGTAAGGATACACATATCCATCAGCTTACCTCCTACAAACAAAAAAAAAACAAACTTAACCCCTTTATTATAATTATTCATCATCATCATCATCATTTCAGCCGACAGACGTCCAGTAGTTATTATTATAATTATTAGTGTAGATGTTAAATTTTTTCTTTATCTATATCGCCTGATGGTTCGTGGAAAGAGTTGAATGCTGTATTTAAGTCTTGCTAATTACGTGAACGTTCTTTGAATTTCAGATTTCTATTATTGATATTGAAACTCGGGTCACACGGAAAGGATTTTAAGTCTCCAGACGATAATAATAGTAATAAATTTGATTGTTTTCTCGTCACAAAAGTTTACTGACTAAGTAATCTATTATTTATACATAAATGAGAGATATAAAATAGAGACTGGAGTCCGTACCAGGGAGACCGTGTGTTACGAATCTCCAGGCCTTTCCCTAAAGAATACAAGAATATACCTACAGGACAATTAGTACGAGATCCGTAAAAGAAATCTCTTCCCTCATCTGTTATTCGATTATGACAAATATTGCTATGTGCTAGTTAATGCATTTATAAAGACATTCTGAATAGGTTGCGTAACTAAGATTGGTGCCAATGATGTTAAACCACAGAACAGAAAATATAGGTAGAAGTGCCCCTAACGTGGCTAAGCACGGGAACCAGCGTCGCCAAACTCACACATTTGCGTATCAAATTGCATGTTACACACATAAAAACCAGTAATATGATTGGCTACGAAGCTACGAATTACAAACTTAACTTTTGCAAATCATATTCTTATTGCTTTCATAAATTAGGTCTTATTACAACGTAAGAAAGTTGTTATTATTTGACATGACACAAACAATAAAGAAGTTTTTCGTCTAAAAACCAATTTACAACGAGTTCGGCTACTCAACGCTAGATGGCGCTGTAACTAATTTATTCTATTCAGAACGCTAGTGCCTTTGAAATAGATGCCATATTCACCTGCACATGTAATAGCCGAATATCGCTTGATGTTGACACGCGCGCGATATCTAAGAGGCACTTCCTCTACTTTTTTTTATTCCGTGTTCACACCGCTGTTCGAAATCCTTATCTTAATTTTTTTTTTTTTTTAAGTAATATAATGTCGACAAGCTCTTTAATTCTTTCCGAAGTGTAGAATGTACTTATCATGTTACCAAGGGTTTCTTCACTATTGTTAACATTATCGGAGATGCTAATTCTTAACAATTAACAAACTACTTACCGATATTATTTTTCTAGGTATTCGCCAGCAAAATAAATTAACACCTCATTAGAGAACAATGGATACCTAGCGCCCTAAGTCTTAAATCTCCTTTACTCGGACTACCTGTGCACCGCATCTACTGTTAAAGTCTTTGTTCTGTTGCAAGAAAGGATAACACTATACAGAACATATAGTGCCATTTCTTTCGCCATTCATTAGTTGGGACCGTATAAAAGCACGACGATTCTTGTCATTTTATACAGTCTTCTGTTAACCTTTAGAGTGTTCACGTCACTTTGAAGATCAGTAAAGTTAATTTAGCGTTTACGCGAGTAAAAAATTCGAAGTAATGGCACTTCAGATGGCATTGAGCGACAGTTTTGAGGGGAAAATTGACGACCAGGACTACGAGGTAGTCTTTTCGTTTCTTTTCACACAACCGATTTCAGAAGCAGAAATCAGTAAAGTTCGACTCCGATATATTCCCGAGTATATTTGGGAACTCAAAAACAAAAAATATTATTGGGAGGAAGAGTATCAAAAAAACCTGCATCGCATATCTCTGGAGAACTGGATAACATACGAAAAGCAATTGAAATATGAAATCAAGAAACATAAGAAAATCCTGAAGAATATCGACATAATGAGACGGAAGTTCGTAGTTTCCGATGATTACAACCATTTCTCGGAAGCTATTGATACGTCACGTGTTCAACGTATTGTGGATTATCTTAAAGAACATCAAAGTGACGAAGAAATATTTTATAAGCTGACGACACAGTTGCGTGGTCAGAAAAATGAATTCGACCATCTCTTTTACCTCATATACGCCATATGGGCGTTGTATGGAGAATTTAGAATACGGCCGTCACAACGTAGCAGTGGTGTGCAATTGAGGGATTAGTAATTTTTCCTCAAAAAAGATTCGTTCCCATTTTTGTAATATGATGTTTTAATTAGGATAACTCTTAATATACGTATGTTGATGTTGTAGTAATCTTTGTATATATTATTTTGTATGTTATATATATATATATATATTGTATTGTATTGTATAAATAAATATATGATTAATTTTGTTGAATTCATGTGAATTATATTTATATAGTTTATATAATTTTAATGTTTATGTCTGTGTTGTTTTGCTTTTGATTTTGTGTAAGTTAGGACTATATCAGAAATAAATGAGTAAATAATAATACTTATATATTCTTTTATTTATACTACACTTTCCTTATAGTATTTACACAAGTGACAGCTAGTTGAGAATAAAATCATTTCAAGTCAAAAGCAAGAAATAATACTTTTTGATTTGGCATACACACTCAAAGATACACACAATATAGTAACAACATGTAGGCCCTAATTATATAAAAAAAAAGACAACTACGAAGAAAACTTCTTCACCAACATGCCAATAGAGATAAAAATATCCCTTTACTTCATCTTTATACATAGAATTTTTTTTTTATGAAAATCTCTTTAAGAGTTTGAATTAAAACATTCAAATAAAAAATAAATACTAGGGACTTATGGAGTTTATCCAATATGGTTCTCGGAAATATAATATAGTTGCTTTTTTCTTAAAAGGCTATTTAAATAATATTTAGACAGCGTACAAAGTAGTACTAATTATTACTTAATTTTTAAATTGGATTGAAAATGATCTCTTTAATTATAATTCTATATAGGTGCTCAACCAAATGTTATCATATTTTATTCAATTGGAATTCTGGCAGACGGCTCACGATATACTCTGCTTATTTAGTGATTTTTCGGAAACATTTGACTGCGTTGAATATAAATAGCCTAATCTGTAAAAAAACCTCTAATAAATTCATGGACAAGCTTCTGCTCTTGTTTTCACCTGTATATCTTATAAGCAACTAAGAGTAACCTTTAATAGAGCGAAATCTTCGGGCTCCTTTGTTAAGATGGGCGTCCCTCAGGGTTAAATTCTAGGCCCTTTCCTTTTTTGAATTTTATTTTTATGATTTATACAGTTAGTTCATCCGATGTTATTTCATACGCTGCCATTGCTCTTATTTATAAAACAGATGAAAAAATGTCCTGCATGGTAAAGAAAATTTGGTTGTTATTTCGAAATGATTTCATTACTAACTGTTTCTTAAGATTAACTTTGATAAAAACTTGAAGGCATAGCAAAAAAACTTTATTTTTATCAAGGCATAACTATTGACTCAAAATTGCAGAAAACTAGAAATAACAAAGATATTGCCCATTGAAGTCACGTGTGACGTCACCCTGTGCGAAAAAATGCAGCACGGCGTGACGTTACACGTAACTATAATGAGCTATATCTTTGTCATTTTTAGTTTAATTTACAAATAAAAACATACGTGTCCCTTATTTTTTAAATAATCTAAAAGACGAATTAATTTTTGACGGAAACTAGCCTATTGTTATTTTTTGCTTATTATTGTAAATAACGATAATAATTTAGAAATTGCCCTGTGCGATAAGACCGCCCATTGTACACTTATTTTTTATAATGTTTGTCCTGTACTTTCATATGTCGTGTACAATAAAGAATACAATAATAATAATTTTGATTCAGTTAATTTTTCGGCCACCCGACGTATTCACGCATTTACCATAAAGGTAAGGATACACATATCCATCAGCTTACCTCCTACAAACAAAAAAAAAAAACAAACTTAACCCCTTTATTATAATTATTAGTGTAGATGTTAAACTTTTTCTTTATCTATATCGCCTGGTGGTTCGTGGAAAGAGTTGAATGCTGTATTTAAGTCTTGCTAATTACCTGAACGTTCTTTGAATTTCAGATTTCTATTATTGATATTGAAACTCGGGTCACACAGAAAGGATTTTAAGTCTCCAGACGATAATAATAGTAATAAATTTGATTGTTTTCTCGTCACAAAAGTTTACTGACTAAGTAATCTATTATTTATACATAAATGAGAGATATAAAATAGAGACTGGAGTCCGTACCAGGGAGACCGTGTGTTACGAATCTCCAGGCCTTTCCCTAAAGAATACAAGAATATACTTACGGGACGATTAGTACGAGATCTGTAAAAGAAATCTCTTCCCTCATCTGTTATTCGATTATGATAAATATTGCTATGTGCTAGTTAATGCATTTATAAAGACATTCTGAATAGGTTGCGTAACTAAGTCTGATGCCAATGATGTTAAACCACAGAACAGAAAATATAGGTAGAAGTGCCCCTAACGTGGCTAAGCACGGGAACCAGTGTCGCTAAACTCACACATTTGCGTATCAAATTGCATATTACACACATAAAAACCTGTAATATGATTGGCTACGAAGCTACGAATTACAAACTTAACTTTTGCAAATCGTATTCTTATTGCTTTCATAAATTAGGTCTTATTACAACATAAGAAAGTTGTTATTATTTGACATGACACAAACAATAAAGAAGTTTTTCGTCTAAAAACCAATTTACAACGAGTTCGGCTACTCAACGCTAGATGGCGCTGTAACCAATTTATTCTATTCAGAACGCTAGTGCCTTTGAAATAGATGCCATATTCACCTGCACATGTAATAGCCGAATATCGCTTGATGTTGACACGCGCGCGATATCTAAGAGGCATTTCCTCTACTTTTTTTATTCCGTGTTCACACCGCTGTTCGAAATCCTTATCTTAATTTTTTTTTTTTTTTAAGTAATATAATGTCGACAAGCTCTTTAATTCTTTCCGAAGTGTAGAATGTACTTATCATGTTACCAAGGGTTTCTTCACTATTGTTAACATTATCGGAGATGCTAATTCTTAACAATTAACAAACTACTTACCGATATTATTTTTCTAGGTATTCGCCAGCAAAATAAATTAACACCTCATTAGAGAACAATGGATACCTAGCGCCCTAAGTCTTAAATCTCCTTTACTCGGACTACCTGTGCACCGCATCTACTGTTAAAGTCTTTGTTCTGTTGCAAGAAAGGATAACACTATACAGAACATATAGTGCCATTTCTTTCGCCATTCATTAGTTGGGACCGTATAAAAGCACGACGATTCTTGTCATTTTATACAGTCTTCTGTTAACCTTTAGAGTGTTCACGTCACTTTGAAGATCAGTAAAGTTAATTTAGCGTTTACGCGAGTAAAACATTCGAAGTAATGGCACTTCAGATGGCATTGACCGACAGTTTTGAGGGGAAAATTGACGACCAGGACTACGAGGTAGTCTTTTCGTTTCTTTTCACACAACCGATTTCGGAAGCAGAAATCAGTAAAGTTCGACTCCGATATATTCCCGAGTATATTTGGGAACTCAAAAACAAAAAATATTATTGGGAGGAAGAGTATCAAAAAAACCTGCATCGCATATCTCTGGAGAACTGGATAACATACGAAAAGCAATTGAAATATGAAATCAAGAAACATAAGAAAATCCTGAAGAATATCGACATAATGAGACGGAAGTTCGTAGTTTCCGATGATTACAACCATTTCTCGGAAGCTATTGATACGTCACGTGTTCAACGTATTGTGGATTATCTTAAAGAACATCAAAGTGACGAAGAAATATTTTATAAGCTGACGACACAGTTGCGTGGTCAGAAAAATGAATTCGACCATCTCTTTTACCTCATATACGCCATATGGGCGTTGTATGGAGAATTTAGAATACGGCCGTCACAACGTAGCAGTGGTGTGCAATTGAGGGATTAGTAATTTTTCCTCAAAAAAGATTCGTTCCCATTTTTGTAATATGATGTTTTAATTAGGATAACTCTTAATATACGTATGTTGATGTTGTAGTAATCTTTGTATATATTATTTTGTATGTTATATATATATATATATATATATTGTATTGTATTGTATAAATAAATATATGATTAATTTTGTTGAATTCATGTGAATTATATTTATATAGTTTATATAATTTTAATGTTTATGTCTGTGTCGTTTTGCTTTTGATTTTGTGTAAGTTAGGACTATATCAGAAATAAATGAGTAAATAATAATACTTATATATTCTTTTATTTATACTACACTTTCCTTATAGTATTTACACAAGTGACAGCTAGTTGAGAATAAAATCATTTCAAGTCAAAAGCAAGAAATAATACTTTTTGATTTGGCATACACACTCAAAGATACACAAGTAATATAGTAACAACATGTAGGCCCTAATTATATAAAAAAAAAGACAACTACGAAGAAAACTTCTTCACCAACATGCCAATAGAGATAAAAATATCCCTTTACTTCATCTTTATACATAGAATTTTTTTTTTATGAAAATCTCTTTAAGAGTTTGAATTAAAACATTCAAATAAAAAATAAATACTAGGGACTTATGGAGTTTATCCAATATGGTTCTCGGAAATATAATATAGTTGCTTTTTTCTTAAAAGGCTATTTAAATAATATTTAGACAGCGTACAAAGTAGTACTAATTATTACTTAATTTTTAAATTGGATTGAAAATGATCTCTTTAATTATAATTCTATATAGGTGCTCAACCAAATGTTATCATATTTTATTCAATTGGAATTCTGGCAGACGGCTCACGATATACTCTGCTTATTTAGTGATTTTTCGGAAACATTTGACTGCGTTGAATATAAATAGCCTAATCTGTAAAAAATCCTCTAATAAATTCATGGACAAGCTTCTGCTCTTGTTTTCACCTGTATATCTTATAAGCAACTAAGAGTAACCTTTAATAGAGCGAAATCTTCGGGCTCCTTTGTTAAGATGGGCGTCCCTCAGGGTTAAATTCTAGGCCCTTTCCTTTTTTGAATTTTATTTTTATGATTTATACAGTTAGTTCATCCGATGTTATTTCATACGCTGCCATTGCTCTTATTTATAAAACAGATGAAAAAATGTCCTGCATGGTAAAGAAAATTTGGTTGTTATTTCGAAATGATTTCATTACTAACTGTTTCTTAAGATTAACTTTGATAAAAACTTGAAGGCATAGCAAAAAAACTTTATTTTTATCAAGGCATAACTATTGACTCAAAATTGCAGAAAAATAGAAATAACAAAGATATTGCCCATTGAAGTCACGTGTGACGTCACCCTGTGCGAAAAAATGCAGCACGGCGTGACATTACACGTAACTATAATGAGCTATATCTTTGTCATTTTTAGTTTAATTTACAAATAAAAACATACGTGTCCCTTATTTTTTAAATAATCCAAATGACGAATTAATTTTTGACGGAAACTAGCCTATTGTTATTTTTTGCTTATTATTGTAAATAACGATAATAATTTAGAAATTGCCCTTTGCGATAAGACCGCCCATTGTCACTTATTTTTTATAATGTTTGTCCTGTACTTTCATATGTCGTGTACAATAAAGAATACAATAATAATAATTTTGATTTAGTTAATTTTTCGGCCACCCGACGTATTCACGCATTTACCATAAAGGTAAGGATACACATATCCATCAGCTTACCTCCTACAAACAAAAAAAAAAACAAACTTAACCCCTTTATTATAATTATTCATCATCATCATCATCATTTCAGCCGACAGACGTCCAGTAGTTATTATTATAATTATTAGTGTAGATGTTAAATTTTTTCTTTATCTATATCGCCTGATGGTTCGTGGAAAGAGTTGAATGCTGTATTTAAGTCTTGCTAATTACGTGAACGTTCTTTGAATTTCAGATTTCTATTATTGATATTGAAACTCGGGTCACACGGAAAGGATTTTAAGTCTCCAGACGATAATAATAGTAATAAATTTGATTGTTTTCTCGTCACAAAAGTTTACTGACTAAGTAATCTATTATTTATACATAAATGAGAGATATAAAATAGAGACTGGAGTCCGTACCAGGGAGACCGTGTGTTACGAATCTCCAGGCCTTTCCCTAAAGAATACAAGAATATACCTACAGGACAATTAGTACGAGATCCGTAAAAGAAATCTCTTCCCTCATCTGTTATTCGATTATGACAAATATTGCTATGTGCTAGTTAATGCATTTATAAAGACATTCTGAATAGGTTGCGTAACTAAGATTGGTGCCAATGATGTTAAACCACAGAACAGAAAATATAGGTAGAAGTGCCCCTAACGTGGCTAAGCACGGGAACCAGCGTCGCCAAACTCACACATTTGCGTATCAAATTGCATGTTACACACATAAAAACCAGTAATATGATTGGCTACGAAGCTACGAATTACAAACTTAACTTTTGCAAATCATATTCTTATTGCTTTCATAAATTAGGTCTTATTACAACGTAAGAAAGTTGTTATTATTTGACATGACACAAACAATAAAGAAGTTTTTCGTCTAAAAACCAATTTACAACGAGTTCGGCTACTCAACGCTAGATGGCGCTGTAACTAATTTATTCTATTCAGAACGCTAGTGCCTTTGAAATAGATGCCATATTCACCTGCACATGTAATAGCCGAATATCGCTTGATGTTGACACGCGCGCGATATCTAAGAGGCACTTCCTCTACTTTTTTTTATTCCGTGTTCACACCGCTGTTCGAAATCCTTATCTTAATTTTTTTTTTTTTTTAAGTAATATAATGTCGACAAGCTCTTTAATTCTTTCCGAAGTGTAGAATGTACTTATCATGTTACCAAGGGTTTCTTCACTATTGTTAACATTATCGGAGATGCTAATTCTTAACAATTAACAAACTACTTACCGATATTATTTTTCTAGGTATTCGCCAGCAAAATAAATTAACACCTCATTAGAGAACAATGGATACCTAGCGCCCTAAGTCTTAAATCTCCTTTACTCGGACTACCTGTGCACCGCATCTACTGTTAAAGTCTTTGTTCTGTTGCAAGAAAGGATAACACTATACAGAACATATAGTGCCATTTCTTTCGCCATTCATTAGTTGGGACCGTATAAAAGCACGACGATTCTTGTCATTTTATACAGTCTTCTGTTAACCTTTAGAGTGTTCACGTCACTTTGAAGATCAGTAAAGTTAATTTAGCGTTTACGCGAGTAAAAAATTCGAAGTAATGGCACTTCAGATGGCATTGAGCGACAGTTTTGAGGGGAAAATTGACGACCAGGACTACGAGGTAGTCTTTTCGTTTCTTTTCACACAACCGATTTCAGAAGCAGAAATCAGTAAAGTTCGACTCCGATATATTCCCGAGTATATTTGGGAACTCAAAAACAAAAAATATTATTGGGAGGAAGAGTATCAAAAAAACCTGGATCGCATATCTCTGGAGAACTGGATAACATACGAAAAGCAATTGAAATATGAAATCAAGAAACATAAGAAAATCCTGAAGAATATCGACATAATGAGACGGAAGTTCGTAGTTTCCGATGATTACAACCATTTCTCGGAAGCTATTGATACGTCACGTGTTCAACGTATTGTGGATTATCTTAAAGAACATCAAAGTGACGAAGAAATATTTTATAAGCTGACGACACAGTTGCGTGGTCAGAAAAATGAATTCGACCATCTCTTTTACCTCATATACGCCATATGGGCGTTGTATGGAGAATTTAGAATACGGCCGTCACAACGTAGCAGTGGTGTGCAATTGAGGGATGAGTAATTTTTCCTCAAAAAAGACTCGTTCCCATTTTTGTAATATGATGTTTTAATTAGGATAACTCTTAATATACGTATGTTGATGTTGTAGTAATCTTTGTATATATTATTTTGTATGTTATATATATATATATATATATATTGTATTGTATTGTATAAATAAATATATGATTAATTTTGTTGAATTCATGTGAATTATATTTATATAGTTTATATAATTTTAATGTTTATGTCTGTGTTGTTTTGCTTTTGATTTTGTGTAAGTTAGGACTATATCAGAAATAAATGAGTAAATAATAATACTTATATATTCTTTTATTTATACTACACTTTCCTTATAGTATTTACACAAGTGACAGCTAGTTGAGAATAAAATCATTTCAAGTCAAAAGCAAGAAATAATACTTTTTGATTTGGCATACACACTCAAAGATACACAAGTAATATAGTAACAACATGTAGGCCCTAATTATATAAAAAAAAAGACAACTACGAAGAAAACTTCTTCACCAACATGCCAATAGAGATAAAAATATCCCTTTACTTCATCTTTATACATAGAATTTTTTTTTTATGAAAATCTCTTTAAGAGTTTGAATTAAAACATTCAAATAAAAAATAAATACTAGGGACTTATGGAGTTTATCCAATATGGTTCTCGGAAATATAATATAGTTGCTTTTTTCTTAAAAGGCTATTTAAATAATATTTAGACAGCGTACAAAGTAGTACTAATTATTACTTAATTTTTAAATTGGATTGAAAATGATCTCTTTAATTATAATTCTATATAGGTGCTCAACCAAATGTTATCATATTTTATTCAATTGGAATTCTGGCAGACGGCTCACGATATACTCTGCTTATTTAGTGATTTTTCGGAAACATTTGACTGCGTTGAATATAAATAGCCTAATCTGTAAAAAATCCTCTAATAAATTCATGGACAAGCTTCTGCTCTTGTTTTCACCTGTATATCTTATAAGCAACTAAGAGTAACCTTTAATAGAGCGAAATCTTCGGGCTCCTTTGTTAAGATGGGCGTCCCTCAGGGTTAAATTCTAGGCCCTTTCCTTTTTTGAATTTTATTTTTATGATTTATACAGTTAGTTCATCCGATGTTATTTCATACGCTGCCATTGCTCTTATTTATAAAACAGATGAAAAAATGTCCTGCATGGTAAAGAAAATTTGGTTGTTATTTCGAAATGATTTCATTACTAACTGTTTCTTAAGATTAACTTTGATAAAAACTTGAAGGCATAGCAAAAAAACTTTATTTTTATCAAGGCATAACTATTGACTCAAAATTGCAGAAAAATAGAAATAACAAAGATATTGCCCATTGAAGTCACGTGTGACGTCACCCTGTGCGAAAAAATGCAGCACGGCGTGACATTACACGTAACTATAATGAGCTATATCTTTGTCATTTTTAGTTTAATTTACAAATAAAAACATACGTGTCCCTTATTTTTTAAATAATCCAAATGACGAATTAATTTTTGACGGAAACTAGCCTATTGTTATTTTTTGCTTATTATTGTAAATAACGATAATAATTTAGAAATTGCCCTTTGCGATAAGACCGCCCATTGTCACTTATTTTTTATAATGTTTGTCCTGTACTTTCATATGTCGTGTACAATAAAGAATACAATAATAATAATTTTGATTTAGTTAATTTTTCGGCCACCCGACGTATTCACGCATTTACCATAAAGGTAAGGATACACATATCCATCAGCTTACCTCCTACAAACAAAAAAAAAAACAAACTTAACCCCTTTATTATAATTATTCATCATCATCATCATCATTTCAGCCGACAGACGTCCAGTAGTTATTATTATAATTATTAGTGTAGATGTTAAATTTTTTCTTTATCTATATCGCCTGATGGTTCGTGGAAAGAGTTGAATGCTGTATTTAAGTCTTGCTAATTACGTGAACGTTCTTTGAATTTCAGATTTCTATTATTGATATTGAAACTCGGGTCACACGGAAAGGATTTTAAGTCTCCAGACGATAATAATAGTAATAAATTTGATTGTTTTCTCGTCACAAAAGTTTACTGACTAAGTAATCTATTATTTATACATAAATGAGAGATATAAAATAGAGACTGGAGTCCGTACCAGGGAGACCGTGTGTTACGAATCTCCAGGCCTTTCCCTAAAGAATACAAGAATATACTTACGGGACGATTAGTACGAGATCTGTAAAAGAAATCTCTTCCCTCATCTGTTATTCGATTATGATAAATATTGCTATGTGCTAGTTAATGCATTTATAAAGACATTCTGAATAGGTTGCGTAACTAAGTCTGATGCCAATGATGTTAAACCACAGAACAGAAAATATAGGTAGAAGTGCCCCTAACGTGGCTAAGCACGGGAACCAGTGTCGCTAAACTCACACATTTGCGTATCAAATTGCATATTACACACATAAAAACCTGTAATATGATTGGCTACGAAGCTACGAATTACAAACTTAACTTTTGCAAATCGTATTCTTATTGCTTTCATAAATTAGGTCTTATTACAACATAAGAAAGTTGTTATTATTTGACATGACACAAACAATAAAGAAGTTTTTCGTCTAAAAACCAATTTACAACGAGTTCGGCTACTCAACGCTAGATGGCGCTGTAACCAATTTATTCTATTCAGAACGCTAGTGCCTTTGAAATAGATGCCATATTCACCTGCACATGTAATAGCCGAATATCGCTTGATGTTGACACGCGCGCGATATCTAAGAGGCATTTCCTCTACTTTTTTTATTCCGTGTTCACACCGCTGTTCGAAATCCTTATCTTAAATTAAATTTTTTTTTTTTTTTAAGAAATATAATGTCGACAAGCTCTTTAATTCTTTCCGAAGTGTAGAATGTACTTATCATGTTACCAAGGGTTTCTTCACTATTGTTAACATTATCGGAGATGCTAATTCTTAACAATTAACAAACTACGTACCGATATTATTTTTCTAGGTATTCGCCAGCAAAATAAATTAACACCTCATTAGAGAACAATGGATACCTAGCGCCCTAAGTCTTAAATCTCCTTTACTCGGACTACCTGTGCACCGCATCTACTGTTAAAGTCTTTGTTCTGTTGCAAGAAAGGATAACACTATACAGAACATATAGTGCCATTTCTTTCGCCATTCATTAGTTGGGACCGTATAAAAGCACGACGATTCTTGTCATTTTATACAGTCTTCTGTTAACCTTTAGAGTGTTCACGTCACTTTGAAGATCAGTAAAGTTAATTTAGCGTTTACGCGAGTAAAAAATTCGAAGTAATGGCACTTCAGATGGCATTGAGCGACAGTTTTGAGGGGAAAATTGACGACCAGGACTACGAGGTAGTCTTTTCGTTTCTTTTCACACAACCGATTTCAGAAGCAGAAATCAGTAAAGTTCGACTCCGATATATTCCCGAGTATATTTGGGAACTCAAAAACAAAAAATATTATTGGGAGGAAGAGTATCAAAAAAACCTGGATCGCATATCTCTGGAGAACTGGATAACATACGAAAAGCAATTGAAATATGAAATCAAGAAACATAAGAAAATCCTGAAGAATATCGACATAATGAGACGGAAGTTCGTAGTTTCCGATGATTACAACCATTTCTCGGAAGCTATTGATACGTCACGTGTTCAACGTATTGTGGATTATCTTAAAGAACATCAAAGTGACGAAGAAATATTTTATAAGCTGACGACACAGTTGCGTGGTCAGAAAAATGAATTCGACCATCTCTTTTACCTCATATACGCCATATGGGCGTTGTATGGAGAATTTAGAATACGGCCGTCACAACGTAGCAGTGGTGTGCAATTGAGGGATGAGTAATTTTTCCTCAAAAAAGACTCGTTCCCATTTTTGTAATATGATGTTTTAATTAGGATAACTCTTAATATACGTATGTTGATGTTGTAGTAATCTTTGTATATATTATTTTGTATGTTATATATATATATATATATATATTGTATTGTATTGTATAAATAAATATATGATTAATTTTGTTGAATTCATGTGAATTATATTTATATAGTTTATATAATTTTAATGTTTATGTCTGTGTTGTTTTGCTTTTGATTTTGTGTAAGTTAGGACTATATCAGAAATAAATGAGTAAATAATAATACTTATATATTCTTTTATTTATACTACACTTTCCTTATAGTATTTACACAAGTGACAGCTAGTTGAGAATAAAATCATTTCAAGTCAAAAGCAAGAAATAATACTTTTTGATTTGGCATACACACTCAAAGATACACACAATATAGTAACAACATGTAGGCCCTAATTATATAAAAAAAAAGACAACTACGAAGAAAACTTCTTCACCAACATGCCAATAGAGATAAAAATATCCCTTTACTTCATCTTTATACATAGAATTTTTTTTTTATGAAAATCTCTTTAAGAGTTTGAATTAAAACATTCAAATAAAAAATAAATACTAGGGACTTATGGAGTTTATCCAATATGGTTCTCGGAAATATAATATAGTTGCTTTTTTCTTAAAAGGCTATTTAAATAATATTTAGACAGCGTACAAAGTAGTACTAATTATTACTTAATTTTTAAATTGGATTGAAAATGATCTCTTTAATTATAATTCTATATAGGTGCTCAACCAAATGTTATCATATTTTATTCAATTGGAATTCTGGCAGACGGCTCACGATATACTCTGCTTATTTAGTGATTTTTCGGAAACATTTGACTGCGTTGAATATAAATAGCCTAATCTGTAAAAAAACCTCTAATAAATTCATGGACAAGCTTCTGCTCTTGTTTTCACCTGTATATCTTATAAGCAACTAAGAGTAACCTTTAATAGAGCGAAATCTTCGGGCTCCTTTGTTAAGATGGGCGTCCCTCAGGGTTAAATTCTAGGCCCTTTCCTTTTTTGAATTTTATTTTTATGATTTATACAGTTAGTTCATCCGATGTTATTTCATACGCTGCCATTGCTCTTATTTATAAAACAGATGAAAAAATGTCCTGCATGGTAAAGAAAATTTGGTTGTTATTTCGAAATGATTTCATTACTAACTGTTTCTTAAGATTAACTTTGATAAAAACTTGAAGGCATAGCAAAAAAACTTTATTTTTATCAAGGCATAACTATTGACTCAAAATTGCAGAAAACTAGAAATAACAAAGATATTGCCCATTGAAGTCACGTGTGACGTCACCCTGTGCGAAAAAATGCAGCACGGCGTGACGTTACACGTAACTATAATGAGCTATATCTTTGTCATTTTTAGTTTAATTTACAAATAAAAACATACGTGTCCCTTATTTTTTAAATAATCTAAAAGACGAATTAATTTTTGACGGAAACTAGCCTATTGTTATTTTTTGCTTATTATTGTAAATAACGATAATAATTTAGAAATTGCCCTGTGCGATAAGACCGCCCATTGTACACTTATTTTTTATAATGTTTGTCCTGTACTTTCATATGTCGTGTACAATAAAGAATACAATAATAATAATTTTGATTCAGTTAATTTTTCGGCCACCCGACGTATTCACGCATTTACCATAAAGGTTAAAAAGGATACACATATCCATCAGCTTACCTCCTACAAACAAAAAAAAAAACAAACTTAACCCCTTTATTATAATTATTAGTGTAGATGTTAAATTTTTTCTTTATCTATATCGCCTGGTGGTTCGTGGAAAGAGTTGAATGCTGTATTTAAGTCTTGCTAATTACCTGAACGTTCTTTGAATTTCAGATTTCTATTATTGATATTGAAACTCGGGTCACACGGAAAGGATTTTAAGTCTCCAGACGATAATAATAGTAATAAATTTGATTGTTTTCTCGTCACAAAAGTTTACTGACTAAGTAATCTATTATTTATACATAAATGAGAGATATAAAATAGAGACTGGAGTCCGTACCAGGGAGACCGTGTGTTACGAATCTCCAGGCCTTTCCCTAAAGAATACAAGAATATACTTACGGGACGATTAGTACGAGATCTGTAAAAGAAATCTCTTCCCTCATCTGTTATTCGATTATGATAAATATTGCTATGTGCTAGTTAATGCATTTATAAAGACATTCTGAATAGGTTGCGTAACTAAGTCTGATGCCAATGATGTTAAACCACAGAACAGAAAATATAGGTAGAAGTGCCCCTAACGTGGCTAAGCACGGGAACCAGTGTCGCTAAACTCACACATTTGCGTATCAAATTGCATATTACACACATAAAAACCTGTAATATGATTGGCTACGAAGCTACGAATTACAAACTTAACTTTTGCAAATCGTATTCTTATTGCTTTCATAAATTAGGTCTTATTACAACGTAAGAAAGTTGTTATTATTTGACATGACACAAACAATAAAGAAGTTTTTCGTCTAAAAACCAATTTACAACGAGTTCGGCTACTCAACGCTAGATGGCGCTGTAACCAATTTATTCTATTCAGAACGCTAGTGCCTTTGAAATAGATGCCATATTCACCTGCACATGTAATAGCCGAATATCGCTTGATGTTGACACGCGCGCGATATCTAAGAGGCATTTCCTCTACTTTTTTTATTCCGTGTTCACACCGCTGTTCGAAATCCTTATCTTAAATTAATTTTTTTTTTTTTTTTAAGAAATATAATGTCGACAAGCTCTTTAATTCTTTCCGAAGTGTAGAATGTACTTATCATGTTACCAAGGATTTCTTCACTATTGTTAACATTATCGGAGATGCTAATTCTTAACAATTAACAAACTACGTACCGATATTATTTTTCTAGGTATTCGCCAGCAAAATAAATTAACACCTCATTAGAGAACAATGGATACCTAGCGCCCTAAGTCTTAAATCTCCTTTACTCGGACTACCTGTGCACCGCATCTACTGTTAAAGTCTTTGTTCTGTTGCAAGAAAGGATAACACTATACAGAACATATAGTGCCATTTCTTTCGCCATTCATTAGTTGGGACCGTATAAAAGCACGACGATTCTTGTCATTTTATACGGATTCGCCCCGTCGCCCGAGTAGGACGTGCGCTCGAAACCTACTCCGCTCGGACCGCCCCCTCTACAGTCGGCCAGACCTGTTGTGCTGTCGCGAGTGTGAGCTTAGGCGAACACTTGCGAGGGCGCACGGGAGTGGCCGTCGCGCTTTTTAAACCCGGTGCCAGATCACCGTCGCGGTCGCGAAGGCAACGTGCCCCAAGAAGAAGATGCCAAAGAAGAAAAAGGGTGCCCGTAGCTCCCTGGAGCCCGACACCAGCCCACCCCTGGATCGTGAGATGGGTGGCCGGACGACGTCGCTTCCGTTCCTCGGAGAGCTGACGCCCGCCACCCCCCCTCGCGCCCCAGCCCCAGTGAAGGTGACGACTGCTGCCGGTCCGCCGACGCTATCGGCGACTGCGCGCGTTTCGCCGTCGTCGTCGTCGAGCCGACAACCAGCCGTCCCTGTACGCCCGCCGGCCTTCCGCCCCGTGCCCATCCAGGCCCCGGGGCCAGCCGCATCAAGTAGCCGCGCGAAACCCGCGCGCCTCGCTACTCCCGCCACCTCAGTGCGCCCCGTTGCGCCGAAAACCCGCATGGGGGCGCCACCGGTACGACCGGTGGCGCCACCTACAGCTCTTGCTGGTAAACCCGCGCGCCCCGAGGCGCAGCACGCGTTCCGCTCCGCCTCTACCGCGCCCAGTGCCGCGGTGTCCGGTGCGGTCGCCAGCGCTCAACCGCGCAGGCCGTTGCTGGCATCTCCCGCCGCACAACCTGCGCGACCGGGAACCAGCAGACAAGATGCAGCCGCGACCTTCGCAGTGCCAACCGCCCGCGTGACGTCGCCCGCTCCCCGCCGCTTGCCGACGGACTCAGCGAGGGAAAACAAAATGAAGCCAATAAGGTCAGAGTATCAACTTACCTTCTCACCCCCCCCCGCCCCGGGCCTCCGCCCAGGATTCCCCCGCTGTGCGGTCGACCTGCTCGTCCCAACAAGGATCGGACATGTCGGCCTACTCGGGGGACTCAGACGCCGAAGTCGACGACGTGTATGTTGACACGTCCCCCCGACCGGCCTATATGGATGTGGAGCCCCCGGCCATCACGGAAGAACCCATGGGCCATGGCCACGAGTTCCAGCTCGAGGCAAGGCCACAGAGGAGACCGAGAAGCCCCGACGACGAGGCAACGGAAGAAGCGAAGCGGTACTGCCCCGATCCGCCCGGACCGCAACGTGCGCCGCCCGGACGGACAGGGGCAGGATCGCCTACGTATGCCGACACGCTTCGTTCGCCCCCCCCCACCCCTGCAACTCAAGAACGCAGGGGAGAGAACCCGGTTGCGGCCTCCCCCCCCGCACCGATAAAGAAGAAGCCCTCCCGCTTTCCTCCGCTCGTGGTGGAGCGCATGCCGGACTGGGCCGCCCACTTCAGGGCGCTGAATGGCCTTCTGGGCCGCCCTCCGAATGCCCGTCCATACCAGGGCGGCATTCGCTTCCTCCCGGAGTCCGAGGGGGAATACAGGGTGGTCCAGAGGTACCTGGCGGACCAGGAGAGGGAGAACGGCCTGGCTTGGTTTGCGTACTCGCTGCCGGCGGAGAGGAGCCTGAAGGTGGCCATCCGCGGCTTGCCTGCGGACACGGACCCCTCAGAAATCATGGAGGAACTGAGGCAGCTGGAATATCAGCCGGAGTACGTGCGCAATATTAAGGCGCGCGGTGGGAGACCCGGCTGCATATTTCACGCAGTCTTGAAGAGGACTCCTGGGGTCTTCAAGATCTACGACACCACGCAGTTCCTGCTCATGCGAGGTGTCAAAATAGAGGCGTGGAGGGGCAGGCGCGGGCCTGCGCAGTGCCATCGGTGCCAGCTGTTTAGACACAGCTCACACCGATGCCACCGTCCTTTGGCCTGCGTGAGATGTGGAGGAAACCACGCCGCCAGAGACTGCCCACGCCCCAGGGAGGAGCCGGCCACCTGCGCAAACTGCGGAGGTGCCCACCCAGCGTGCGACAGAAGATGCCCGGTCTTCATTAAGGAGGCAGGAAGAAGAAAGGCAGGCACAATAGCGATCTCCCAGCACAAGGGCCTGCCTAGAGTACCTGACCGAGGGCAAGCGGCTGTTAGCGCCACAGAGGCGCCTAGTACGTCCCTGATGGCGCCGGCAAACGACCCGTCGGAAAGAAGGAGCGCTTCCACCCAAGGAAGGAGAAGAAGAAAGTAGAGAGGTGGCAAAAAGAAAAAGGGAGTAAAGCCTCCCCCTCTGCCCCCTCACCCTACCGAGTGCCAGAGGGAGCCCGCACCTGCTACACGAGACATGCAGGTAGCGTGCCCCCCCCCTCCTCCTACAGCGTCAAGCGCCGCAGACTTAGTGCGCCGCGTGACCCGAGACGTCCCCGCCCCTAGGGCGGCTCAGGAAGACACCCCAACTGCAGTCACCGAGCCCGACCAGCGATGCCTGCAGCAGAAACAACAGAAGATAGAAAGAGTACAGGCCCACCTGGAACAACTCCACCGGAAAGCCGTCACGACCACCTCCACCTGGGACCTGTGGGGGGTGACCCTGGAGGCGCTCGCAACAGTGTTGCAGGCGTGCTGTGACAGGGCCCCGGAGTCCCGCCCATCCTGATTCTAATCATATCTTATGTATTCTATTTATGCTATTAATATTTATCTATTAATTATAATTGACGCCGAGCGAGCCGCTCACACCTACACGCGGCTCACTCACACAACAACACTCCACAACTAACATGCATCCGGTAAACGTCGCGTGCTAAGTTAATATAGGCGCGACGTGCACCCACCCCACTCATACATGACTCCACACTCTTTGACCTCACGCTTCCGGACGTGCGGGTCGGTACGCACGTCCTGAATTGCTACATGGGCGGTGTTACGCAACACAATACCGCCCACACACCCACAACGGCCCCTTAGTCCGGAGCGCAACCGGCTAGACCTGGAAACGTGACGGACGGGGGCCATCACCCCCAGCGAGCAGCGCCCCCAAGTCTGCGCCCTAGTCGCTGGTCATCGTCCGCCGGGCCTCCTCCGGGTAACTGGAGGTCTCACCCGTCGGCGATCGACCGCCTAGGCGCAGTGAAACAGCGGCACGGAGCAGTCCGTGCCGCGGCGCTGCTCGACTGCACACAAAAGCAACTACACATAGGCAGGTAGCGCGTGCGCACCTGCCATGGGCCACAGCCTATAGGCCCCCCAATGCTTTGCTCGTCGTAACGAGCAACTCCCCGACACCGCGGGACAAAGGTTCGCCTATAACCCGCCGCCGCGCCCCCCTCTCAGGGGCGTAGCTGATTTCCCGAGCATTTTATACAGTCTTCTGTTAACCTTTAGAGTGTTCACGTCACTTTGAAGATCAGTAAAGTTAATTTAGCGTTTACGCGAGTAAAAAATTCGAAGTAATGGCACTTCAGATGGCATTGACCGACAGTTTTGAGGGGAAAATTGACGACCAGGACTACGAGGTAGTCTTTTCGTTTCTTTTCACACAACCGATTTCGGAAGCAGAAATCAGTAAAGTTCGACTCCGATATATTCCCGAGTATATTTGGGAACTCAAAAACAAAAAATATTATTGGGAGGAAGAGTATCAAAAAAACCTGCATCGCATATCTCTGGAGAACTGGATAACATACGAAAAGCAATTGAAATATGAAATCAAGAAACATAAGAAAATCCTGAAGAATATCGACATAATGAGACGGAAGTTCGTAGTTTCCGATGATTACAACCATTTCTCGGAAGCTATTGATACGTCACGTGTTCAACGTATTGTGGATTATCTTAAAGAACATCAAAGTGACGAAGAAATATTTTATAAGCTGACGACACAGTTGCGTGGTCAGAAAAATGAATTCGACCATCTCTTTTACCTCATATACGCCATATGGGCGTTGTATGGAGAATTTAGAATACGGCCGTCACAACGTAGCAGTGGTGTGCAATTGAGGGATTAGTAATTTTTCCTCAAAAAAGATTCGTTCCCATTTTTGTAATATGATGTTTTAATTAGGATAACTCTTAATATACGTATGTTGATGTTGTAGTAATCTTTGTATATATTATTTTGTATGTTATATATATATATATATATATATTGTATTGTATTGTATAAATAAATATATGATTAATTTTGTTGAATTCATGTGAATTATATTTATATAGTTTATATAATTTTAATGTTTATGTCTGTGTTGTTTTGCTTTTGATTTTGTGTAAGTTAGGACTATATCAGAAATAAATTAGTAAATAATAATACTTATATATTCTTTTATTTATACTACACTTTCCTTATAGTATTTACACAAGTGACAGCTAGTTGAGAATAAAATCATTTCAAGTCAAAAGCAAGAAATAATACTTTTTGATTTGGCATACACACTCAAAGATACACAAGTAATATAGTAACAACATGTAGGCCCTAATTATATAAAAAAAAGACAACTACGAAGAAAACTTCTTCACCAACATGCCAATAGAGATAAAAATATCCCTTTACTTCATCTTTATACATAGAATTTTTTTTTTATGAAAATCTCTTTAAGAGTTTGAATTAAAACATTCAAATAAAAAATAAATACTAGGGACTTATGGAGTTTATCCAATATGGTTCTCGGAAATATAATATAGTTGCTTTTTTCTTAAAAGGCTATTTAAATAATATTTAGACAGCGTACAAAGTAGTACTAATTATTACTTAATTTTTAAATTGGATTGAAAATGATCTCTTTAATTATAATTCTATATAGGTGCTCAACCAAATGTTATCATATTTTATTCAATTGGAATTCTGGCAGACGGCTCACGATATACTCTGCTTATTTAGTGATTTTTCGGAAACATTTGACTGCGTTGAATATAAATAGCCTAATCTGTAAAAAAACCTCTAATAAATTCATGGACAAGCTTCTGCTCTTGTTTTCACCTGTATATCTTATAAGCAACTAAGAGTAACCTTTAATAGAGCGAAATCTTCGGGCTCCTTTGTTAAGATGGGCGTCCCTCAGGGTTAAATTCTAGGCCCTTTCCTTTTTTGAATTTTATTTTTATGATTTATACAGTTAGTTCATCCGATGTTATTTCATACGCTGCCATTGCTCTTATTTATAAAACAGATGAAAAAATGTCCTGCATGGTAAAGAAAATTTGGTTGTTATTTCGAAATGATTTCATTACTAACTGTTTCTTAAGATTAACTTTGATAAAAACTTGAAGGCATAGCAAAAAAACTTTATTTTTATCAAGGCATAACTATTGACTCAAAATTGCAGAAAACTAGAAATAACAAAGATATTGCCCATTGAAGTCACGTGTGACGTCACCCTGTGCGAAAAAATGCAGCACGGCGTGACGTTACACGTAACTATAATGAGCTATATCTTTGTCATTTTTAGTTTAATTTACAAATAAAAACATACGTGTCCCTTATTTTTTAAATAATCTAAAAGACGAATTAATTTTTGACGGAAACTAGCCTATTGTTATTTTCTGCTTATTATTGTAAATAACGATAATAATTTAGAAATTGCCCTGTGCGATAAGACCGCCCATTGTACACTTATTTTTATAATGTTTGTCCTGTACTTTCATATGTCGTGTACAATAAAGAATACAATAATAATAATTTTGATTCAGTTAATTTTTCGGCCACCCGACGTATTCACGCATTTACCATAAAGGTAAGGATACACATATCCATCAGCTTACCTCCTACAAACAAAAAAAAAAAACAAACTTAACCCCTTTATTATAATTATTAGTGTAGATGTTAAATTTTTTCTTTATCTATATCGCCTGGTGGTTCGTGGAAAGAGTTGAATGCTGTATTTAAGTCTTGCTAATTACCTGAACGTTCTTTGAATTTCAGATTTCTATTATTGATATTGAAACTCGGGTCACACGGAAAGGATTTTAAGTCTCCAGACGATAATAATAGTAATAAATTTGATTGTTTTCTCGTCACAAAAGTTTACTGACTAAGTAATCTATTATTTATACATAAATGAGAGATATAAAATAGAGACTGGAGTCCGTACCAGGGAGACCGTGTGTTACGAATCTCCAGGCCTTTCCCTAAAGAATACAAGAATATACTTACGGGACGATTAGTACGAGATCTGTAAAAGAAATCTCTTCCCTCATCTGTTATTCGATTATGATAAATATTGCTATGTGCTAGTTAATGCATTTATAAAGACATTCTGAATAGGTTGCGTAACTAAGTCTGATGCCAATGATGTTAAACCACAGAACAGAAAATATAGGTAGAAGTGCCCCTAACGTGGCTAAGCACGGGAACCAGTGTCGCTAAACTCACACATTTGCGTATCAAATTGCATATTACACACATAAAAACCTGTAATATGATTGGCTACGAAGCTACGAATTACAAACTTAACTTTTGCAAATCGTATTCTTATTGCTTTCATAAATTAGGTCTTATTACAACATAAGAAAGTTGTTATTATTTGACATGACACAAACAATAAAGAAGTTTTTCGTCTAAAAACCAATTTACAACGAGTTCGGCTACTCAACGCTAGATGGCGCTGTAACCAATTTATTCTATTCAGAACGCTAGTGCCTTTGAAATAGATGCCATATTCACCTGCACATGTAATAGCCGAATATCGCTTGATGTTGACACGCGCGCGATATCTAAGAGGCATTTCCTCTACTTTTTTTATTCCGTGTTCACACCGCTGTTCGAAATCCTTATCTTAAATTATTTTTTATTTTTTTTTTAAGAAATATAATGTCGACAAGCTCTTTAATTCTTTCCGAAGTGTAGAATGTACTTATCATGTTACCAAGGGTTTCTTCACTATTGTTAACATTATCGGAGATGCTAATTCTTAACAATTAACAAACTACGTACCGATATTATTTTTCTAGGTATTCGCCAGCAAAATAAATTAACACCTCATTAGAGAACAATGGATACCTAGCGCCCTAAGTCTTAAATCTCCTTTACTCGGACTACCTGTGCACCGCATCTACTGTTAAAGTCTTTGTTCTGTTGCAAGAAAGGATAACACTATACAGAACATATAGTGCCATTTCTTTCGCCATTCATTAGTTGGGACCGTATAAAAGCACGACGATTCTTGTCATTTTATACAGTCTTCTGTTAACCTTTAGAGTGTTCACGTCACTTTGAAGATCAGTAAAGTTAATTTAGCGTTTACGCGAGTAAAAAATTCGAAGTAATGGCACTTCAGATGGCATTGACCGACAGTTTTGAGGGGAAAATTGACGACCAGGACTACGAGGTAGTCTTTTCGTTTCTTTTCACACAACCGATTTCGGAAGCAGAAATCAGTAAAGTTCGACTCCGATATATTCCCGAGTATATTTGGGAACTCAAAAACAAAAAATATTATTGGGAGGAAGAGTATCAAAAAAACCTGCATCGCATATCTCTGGAGAACTGGATAACATACGAAAAGCAATTGAAATATGAAATCAAGAAACATAAGAAAATCCTGAAGAATATCGACATAATGAGACGGAAGTTCGTAGTTTCCGATGATTACAACCATTTCTCGGAAGCTATTGATACGTCACGTGTTCAACGTATTGTGGATTATCTTAAAGAACATCAAAGTGACGAAGAAATATTTTATAAGCTGACGACACAGTTGCGTGGTCAGAAAAATGAATTCGACCATCTCTTTTACCTCATATACGCCATATGGGCGTTGTATGGAGAATTTAGAATACGGCCGTCACAACGTAGCAGTGGTGTGCAATTGAGGGATTAGTAATTTTTCCTCAAAAAAGATTCGTTCCCATTTTTGTAATATGATGTTTTAATTAGGAAAACTCTTAATATACGTATGTTGATGTTGTAGTAATCTTTGTATATATTATTTTGTATGTTATATATATATATATATATATATATTGTATTGTATTGTATAAATAAATATATGATTAATTTTGTTGAATTCATGTGAATTATATTTATATAGTTTATATAATTTTAATGTTTATGTCTGTGTTGTTTTGCTTTTGATTTTGTGTAAGTTAGGACTATATCAGAAATAAATGAGTAAATAATAATACTTATATATTCTTTTATTTATACTACACTTTCCTTATAGTATTTACACAAGTGACAGCTAGTTGAGAATAAAATCATTTCAAGTCAAAAGCAAGAAATAATACTTTTTGATTTGGCATACACACTCAAAGATACACAAGTAATATAGTAACAACATGTAGGCCCTAATTATATAAAAAAAAAGACAACTACGAAGAAAACTTCTTCACTAACATGCCAATAGAGATAAAAATATCCCTTTACTTCATCTTTATACATAGAATTTTTTTTTTATGAAAATCTCTTTAAGAGTTTGAATTAAAACATTCAAATAAAAAATAAATACTAGGGACTTATGGAGTTTATCCAATATGGTTCTCGGAAATATAATATAGTTGCTTTTTTCTTAAAAGGCTATTTAAATAATATTTAGACAGCGTACAAAGTAGTACTAATTATTACTTAATTTTTAAATTGGATTGAAAATGATCTCTTTAATTATAATTCTATATAGGTGCTCAACCAAATGTTATCATATTTTATTCAATTGGAATTCTGGCAGACGGCTCACGATATACTCTGCTTATTTAGTGATTTTTCGGAAACATTTGACTGCGTTGAATATAAATAGCCTAATCTGTAAAAAAACCTCTAATAAGTTCATGGACAAGCTTCTGCTCTTGTTTTCACCTGTATATCTTATAAGCAACTAAGAGTAACCTTTAATAGAGCGAAATCTTCGGGCTCCTTTGTTAAGATGGGCGTCCCTCAGGGTTAAATTCTAGGCCCTTTCCTTTTTTGAATTTTATTTTTATGATTTATACAGTTAGTTCATCCGATGTTATTTCATACGCTGCCATTGCTCTTATTTATAAAACAGATGAAAAAATGTCCTGCATGGTAAAGAAAATTTGGTTGTTATTTCGAAATGATTTCATTACTAACTGTTTCTTAAGATTAACTTTGATAAAAACTTGAAGGCATAGCAAAAAAACTTTATTTTTATCAAGGCATAACTATTGACTCAAAATTGCAGAAAACTAGAAATAACAAAGATATTGCCCATTGAAGTCACGTGTGACGTCACCCTGTGCGAAAAAATGCAGCACGGCGTGACGTTACACGTAACTATAATGAGCTATATCTTTGTCATTTTTAGTTTAATTTACAAATAAAAACATACGTGTCCCTTATTTTTTAAATAATCTAAAAGACGAATTAATTTTTGACGGAAACTAGCCTATTGTTATTTTTTGCTTATTATTGTAAATAACGATAATAATTTAGAAATTGCCCTGTGCGATAAGACCGCCCATTGTACACTTATTTTTTATAATGTTTGTCCTGTACTTTCATATGTCGTGTACAATAAAGAAAACAATAATAATAATTTTGATTCAGTTAATTTTTCGGCCACCCGACGTATTCACGCATTTACCATAAAGGTAAGGATACACATATCCATCAGCTTACCTCCTACAAACAAAAAAAAAACAAACTTAACCCCTTTATTATAATTATTAGTGTAGATGTTAAATTTTTTCTTTATCTATATCGCCTGGTGGTTCGTGGAAAGAGTTGAATGCTGTATTTAAGTCTTGCTAATTACCTGAACGTTCTTTGAATTTCAGATTTCTATTATTGATATTGAAACTCGGGTCACACGAAAAGGATTTTAAGTCTCCAGACGATAATAATAGTAATAAATTTGATTGTTTTCTCGTCACAAAAGTTTACTGACTAAGTAATCTATTATTTATACATAAATGAGAGATATAAAATAGAGACTGGAGTCCGTACCAGGGAGACCGTGTGTTACGAATCTCCAGGCCTTTCCCTAAAGAATACAAGAATATACTTACGGGACGATTAGTACGAGATCTGTAAAAGAAATCTCTTCCCTCATCTGTTATTCGATTATGATAAATATTGCTATGTGCTAGTTAATGCATTTATAAAGACATTCTGAATAGGTTGCGTAACTAAGTCTGATGCCAATGATGTTAAACCACAGAACAGAAAATATAGGTAGAAGTGCCCCTAACGTGGCTAAGCACGGGAACCAGCGTCGCCAAACTCACACATTTGCGTATCAAATTGCATGTTACACACATAAAAACCAGTAATATGATTGGCTACGAAGCTACGAATTACAAACTTAACTTTTGCAAATCATATTCTTATTGCTTTCATAAATTAGGTCTTATTACAACGTAAGAAAGTTGTTATTATTTGACATGACACAAACAATAAAGAAGTTTTTCGTCTAAAAACCAATTTACAACGAGTTCGGCTACTCAACGCTAGATGGCGCTGTAACCAATTTATTCTATTCAGAACGCTAGTGCCTTTGAAATAGATGCCATATTCACCTGCACATGTAATAGCCGAATATCGCTTGATGTTGACACGCGCGCGATATCTAAGAGGCATTTCCTCTACTTTTTTTTATTCCGTGTTCACACCGCTGTTCGAAATCCTTATCTTAATTTTTTTTTTTTTTTTTAAGAAATATAATGTCGACAAGCTCTTTAATTCTTTCCGAAGTGTAGAATGTACTTATCATGTTACCAAGGGTTTCTTCACTATTGTTAACATTATCGGAGATGCTAATTCTTAACAATTAACAAACTACGTACCGATATTATTTTTCTAGGTATTCGCCAGCAAAATAAATTAACACCTCATTAGAGAACAATGGATACCTAGCGCCCTAAGTCTTAAATCTCCTTTACTCGGACTACCTGTGCACCGCATCTACTGTTAAAGTCTTTGTTCTGTTGCAAGAAAGGATAACACTATACAGAACATATAGTGCCATTTCTTTCGCCATTCATTAGTTGGGACCGTATAAAAGCACGACGATTCTTGTCATTTTATACAGTCTTCTGTTAACCTTTAGAGTGTTCACGTCACTTTGAAGATCAGTAAAGTTAATTTAGCGTTTACGCGAGTAAAAAATTCGAAGTAATGGCACTTCAGATGGCATTGACCGACAGTTTTGAGGGGAAAATTGACGACCAGGACTACGAGGTAGTCTTTTCGTTTCTTTTCACACAACCGATTTCGGAAGCAGAAATCAGTAAAGTTCGACTCCGATATATTCCCGAGTATATTTGGGAACTCAAAAACAAAAAATATTATTGGGAGGAAGAGTATCAAAAAAACCTGGATCGCATATCTCTGGAGAACTGGATAACATACGAAAAGCAATTGAAATATGAAATCAAGAAACATAAGAAAATCCTGAAGAATATCGACATAATGAGACGGAAGTTCGTAGTTTCCGATGATTACAACCATTTCTCGGAAGCTATTGATACGTCACGTGTTCAACGTATTGTGGATTATCTTAAAGAACATCAAAGTGACGAAGAAATATTTTATAAGCTGACGACACAGTTGCGTGGTCAGAAAAATGAATTCGACCATCTCTTTTACCTCATATACGCCATATGGGCGTTGTATGGAGAATTTAGAATACGGCCGTCACAACGTAGCAGTGGTGTGCAATTGAGGGATTAGTAATTTTTCCTCAAAAAAGACTCGTTCCCATTTTTGTAATATGATGTTTTAATTAGGATAACTCTTAATATACGTATGTTGATGTTGTAGTAATCTTTGTATATATTATTTTGTATGTTATATATATATATTGTATTGTATAAATAAATATATGATTAATTTTGTTGAATTCATGTGAATTATATTTATATAGTTTATATAATTTTAATGTTTATGTCTGTGTTGTTTTGCTTTTGATTTTGTGTAAGTTAGGACTATATCAGAAATAAATGAGTAAATAATAATACTTATATATTCTTTTATTTATACTACACTTTCCTTATAGTATTTACACAAGTGACAGCTAGTTGAGAATAAAATCATTTCAAGTCAAAAGCAAGAAATAATACTTTTTGGTTTGGCATACACACTCAAAGATACACACAATATAGTAACAACATGTAGGCCCTAATTATATAAAAAAAAAGACAACTACGAAGAAAACTTCTTCACCAACATGCCAATAGAGATAAAAATATCCCTTTACTTCATCTTTATACATAGAATTTTTTTTTTATGAAAATCTCTTTAAGAGTTTAGTTGTTTTTGAATTAAAACATTCAAATAAAAAATAAATACTAGGGACTTATGGAGTTTATCCAATATGGTTCTCGGAAATATAATATAGTTGCTTTTTTCTTAAAAGGCTATTTAAATAATATTTAGACAGCGTACAAAGTAGTACTAATTATTACTTAATTTTTAAATTGGATTGAAAATGATCTCTTTAATTATAATTCTATATAGGTGCTCAACCAAATGTTATCATATTTTATTCAATTGGAATTCTGGCAGACGGCTCACGATATACTCTGCTTAATTAGGGATTTTTCGGAAACATTTGACTGCGTTGAATATAAATAGCCTAATCTGTAAAAAATCCTCTAATAAATTCATGGACAAGCTTCTGCTCTTGTTTTCACCTGTATATCTTATAAGCAACTAAGAGTAACCTTTAATAGAGCGAAATCTTCGGGCTCCTTTGTTAAGATGGGCGTCCCTCAGGGTTAAATTCTAGGCCCTTTCCTTTTTTGAATTTTATTTTTATGATTTATACAGTTAGTTCATCCGATGTTATTTCATACGCTGCTATTGCTCTTATTTATAAAACAGATGAAAAAATGTCCTGCATGGTAAAGAAAATTTGGTTGTTATTTCGAAATGATTTCATTACTAACTGTTTCTTAAGATTAACTTTGATAAAAACTTGAAGGCATAGCAAAAAAACTTTATTTTTATCAAGGCATAACTATTGACTCAAAATTGCAGAAAACTAGAAATAACAAAGATATTGCCCATTGAAGTCACGTGTGACGTCACCCTGTGCGAAAAAATGCAGCACGGCGTGACGTTACACGTAACTATAATGAGCTATATCTTTGTCATTTTTAGTTTAATTTACAAATAAAAACATACGTGTCCCTTATTTTTTAAATAATCTAAAAGACGAATTAATTTTTGACGGAAACTAGCCTATTGTTATTTTTTGCTTATTATTGTAAATAACGATAATAATTTAGAAATTGCCCTGTGCGATAAGACCGCCCATTGTACACTTATTTTTTATAATGTTTGTCCTGTACTTTCATATGTCGTGTACAATAAAGAATACAATAATAATAATTTTGATTCAGTAAATTTTTCGGCCACCCGACGTATTCATGCATTTACCATAAAGGTAAGGATACACATATCCATCAGCTTACCTCCTACAAACAAAAAAAAAAAACAAACTTAACCCCTTTATTATAATTATTAGTGTAGATGTTAAATTTTTTCTTTATCTATATCGCCTGGTGGTTCGTGGAAAGAGTTGAATGCTGTATTTAAGTCTTGCTAATTACCTGAACGTTCTTTGAATTTCAGATTTCTATTATTGATATTGAAACTCGGGTCACACGGAAAGGATTTTAAGTCTCCAGACGATAATAATAGTAATAAATTTGATTGTTTTCTCGTCACAAAAGTTTACTGACTAAGTAATCTATTATTTATACATAAATGAGAGATATAAAATAGAGACTGGAGTCCGTACCAGGGAGACCGTGTGTTACGAATCTCCAGGCCTTTCCCTAAAGAATACAAGAATATACTTACGGGACGATTAGTACGAGATCTGTAAAAGAAATCTCTTCCCTCATCTGTTATTCGATTATGATAAATATTGCTATGTGCTAGTTAATGCATTTATAAAGACATTCTGAATAGGTTGCGTAACTAAGTCTGATGCCAATGATGTTAAACCACAGAACAGAAAATATAGGTAGAAGTGCCCCTAACGTGGCTAAGCACGGGAACCAGTGTCGCCAAACTCACACATTTGCGTATCAAATTGCATATTACACACTTAAAAACCTGTAATATGATTGGCTACGAAGCTACGAATTACAAACTTAACTTTTGCAAATCGTATTCTTATTGCTTTCATAAATTAGGTCTTATTACAACGTAAGAAAGTTGTTATTATTTGACATGACACAAACAATAAAGAAGTTTTTCGTCTAAAAACCAATTTACAACGAGTTCGGCTACTCAACGCTAGATGGCGCTGTAACCAATTTATTCTATTCAGAACGCTAGTGCCTTTGAAATAGATGCCATATTCACCTGCACATGTAATAGCCGAATATCGCTTGATGTTGACACGCGCGCGATATCTAAGAGGCATTTCCTCTACTTTTTTTTATTCCGTGTTCACACCGCTGTTCGAAATCCTTATCTTAATTTTTTTTTTTTTTTAAGAAATATAATGTCGACAAGCTCTTTAATTCTTTCCGAAGTGTAGAATGTACTTATCATGTTACCAAGGGTTTCTTCACTATTGTTAGCATTATCGGAGATGCTAATTCTTAACAATTAACAAACTACGTACCGATATTATTTTTCTAGGTATTCGCCAGCAAAATAAATTAACACCTCATTAGAGAACAATGGATACCTAGCGCCCTAAGTCTTAAATCTCCTTTACTCGGACTACCTGTGCACCGCATCTACTGTTAAAGTCTTTGTTCTGTTGCAAGAAAGGATAACACTATACAGAACATATAGTGCCATTTCTTTCGCCATTCATTAGTTGGGACCGTATAAAAGCACGACGATTCTTGTCATTTTATACAGTCTTCTGTTAACCTTTAGAGTGTTCACGTCACTTTGAAGATCAGTAAAGTTAATTTAGCGTTTACGCGAGTAAAAAATTCGAAGTAATGGCACTTCAGATGGCATTGACCGACAGTTTTGAGGGGAAAATTGACGACCAGGACTACGAGGTAGTCTTTTCGTTTCTTTTCACACAACCGATTTCGGAAGCAGAAATCAGTAAAGTTCGACTCCGATATATTCCCGAGTATATTTGGGAACTCAAAAACAAAAAATATTATTGGGAGGAAGAGTATCAAAAAAACCTGGATCGCATATCTCTGGAGAACTGGATAACATACGAAAAGCAATTGAAATATGAAATCAAGAAACATAAGAAAATCCTGAAGAATATCGACATAATGAGACGGAAGTTCGTAGTTTCCGATGATTACAACCATTTCTCGGAAGCTATTGATACGTCACGTGTTCAACGTATTGTGGATTATCTTAAAGAACATCAAAGTGACGAAGAAATATTTTATAAGCTGACGACACAGTTGCGTGGTCAGAAAAATGAATTCGACCATCTCTTTTACCTCATATACGCCATATGGGCGTTGTATGGAGAATTTAGAATACGGCCGTCACAACGTAGCAGTGGTGTGCAATTGAGGGATTAGTAATTTTTCCTCAAAAAAGACTCGTTCCCATTTTTGTAATATGATGTTTTAATTAGGATAACTCTTAATATACGTATGTTGATGTTGTAGTAATCTTTGTATATATTATTTTGTATGTTATATATATATATTGTATTGTATAAATAAATATATGATTAATTTTGTTGAATTCATGTGAATTATATTTATATAGTTTATATAATTTTAATGTTTATGTCTGTGTTGTTTTGCTTTTGATTTTGTGTAAGTTAGGACTATATCAGAAATAAATGAGTAAATAATAATACTTATATATTCTTTTATTTATACTACACTTTCCTTATAGTATTTACACAAGTGACAGCTAGTTGAGAATAAAATCATTTCAAGTCAAAAGCAAGAAATAATACTTTTTGGTTTGGCATACACACTCAAAGATACACACAATATAGTAACAACATGTAGGCCCTAATTATATAAAAAAAAAAGACAACTACGAAGAAAACTTCTTCACCAACATGCCAATAGAGATAAAAATATCCCTTTACTTCATCTTTATACATAGAATTTTTTTTTTATGAAAATCTCTTTAAGAGTTTAGTTGTTTTTGAATTAAAACATTCAAATAAAAAATAAATACTAGGGACTTATGGAGTTTATCCAATATGGTTCTCGGAAATATAATATAGTTGCTTTTTTCTTAAAAGGCTATTTAAATAATATTTAGACAGCGTACAAAGTAGTACTAATTATTACTTAATTTTTAAATTGGATTGAAAATGATCTCTTTAATTATAATTCTATATAGGTGCTCAACCAAATGTTATCATATTTTATTCAATTGGAATTCTGGCAGACGGCTCACGATATACTCTGCTTAATTAGGGATTTTTCGGAAACATTTGACTGCGTTGAATATAAATAGCCTAATCTGTAAAAAATCCTCTAATAAATTCATGGACAAGCTTCTGCTCTTGTTTTCACCTGTATATCTTATAAGCAACTAAGAGTAACCTTTAATAGAGCGAAATCTTCGGGCTCCTTTGTTAAGATGGGCGTCCCTCAGGGTTAAATTCTAGGCCCTTTCCTTTTTTGAATTTTATTTTTATGATTTATACAGTTAGTTCATCCGATGTTATTTCATACGCTGCTATTGCTCTTATTTATAAAACAGATGAAAAAATGTCCTGCATGGTAAAGAAAATTTGGTTGTTATTTCGAAATGATTTCATTACTAACTGTTTCTTAAGATTAACTTTGATAAAAACTTGAAGGCATAGCAAAAAAACTTTATTTTTATCAAGGCATAACTATTGACTCAAAATTGCAGAAAACTAGAAATAACAAAGATATTGCCCATTGAAGTCACGTGTGACGTCACCCTGTGCGAAAAAATGCAGCACGGCGTGACGTTACACGTAACTATAATGAGCTATATCTTTGTCATTTTTAGTTTAATTTACAAATAAAAACATACGTGTCCCTTATTTTTTAAATAATCTAAAAGACGAATTAATTTTTGACGGAAACTAGCCTATTGTTATTTTTTGCTTATTATTGTAAATAACGATAATAATTTAGAAATTGCCCTGTGCGATAAGACCGCCCATTGTACACTTATTTTTTATAATGTTTGTCCTGTACTTTCATATGTCGTGTACAATAAAGAATACAATAATAATAATTTTGATTCAGTTAATTTTTCGGCCACCCGACGTATTCACGCATTTACCATAAAGGTAAGGATACACATATCCATCAGCTTACCTCCTACAAACAAAAAAAAAACAAACTTAACCCCTTTATTATAATTATTAGTGTAGATGTTAAATTTTTTCTTTATCTATATCGCCTGGTGGTTCGTGGAAAGAGTTGAATGCTGTATTTAAGTCTTGCTAATTACCTGAACGTTCTTTGAATTTCAGATTTCTATTATTGATATTGAAACTCGGGTCACACGGAAAGGATTTTAAGTCTCCAGACGATAATAATAGTAATAAATTTGATTGTTTTCTCGTCACAAAAGTTTACTGACTAAGTAATCTATTATTTATACATAAATGAGAGATATAAAATAGAGACTGGAGTCCGTACCAGGGAGACCGTGTGTTACGAATCTCCAGGCCTTTCCCTAAAGAATACAAGAATATACTTACGGGACGATTAGTACGAGATCTGTAAAAGAAATCTCTTCCCTCATCTGCTATTCGATTATGATAAATATTGCTATGTGCTAGTTAATGCATTTATAAAGACATTCTGAATAGGTTGCGTAACTAAGTCTGATGCCAATGATGTTAAACCACAGAACAGAAAATATAGGTAGAAGTGCCCCTAACGTGGCTAAGCACGGGAACCAGTGTCGCCAAACTCACACATTTGCGTATCAAATTGCATATTACACACTTAAAAACCTGTAATATGATTGGCTACGAAGCTACGAATTACAAACTTGACTTTTGCAAATCGTATTCTTATTGCTTTCATAAATTAGGTCTTATTACAACGTAAGAAAGTTGTTATTATTTGACATGACACAAACAATAAAGAAGTTTTTCGTCTAAAAACCAATTTACAACGAGTTCGGCTACTCAACGCTAGATGGCGCTGTAACCAATTTATTCTATTCAGAACGCTAGTGCCTTTGAAATAGATGCCATATTCACCTGCACATGTAATAGCCGAATATCGCTTGATGTTGACACGCGCGCGATATCTAAGAGGCATTTCCTCTACTTTTTTTTATTCCGTGTTCACACCGCTGTTCGAAATCCTTATCTTAATTTTTTTTTTTTTTTAAGAAATATAATGTCGACAAGCTCTTTAATTCTTTCCGAAGTGTAGAATGTACTTATCATGTTACCAAGGGTTTCTTCACTATTGTTAACATTATCGGAGATGCTAATTCTTAACAATTAACAAACTACGTACCGATATTATTTTTCTAGGTATTCGCCAGCAAAATAAATTAACACCTCATTAGAGAACAATGGATACCTAGCGCCCTAAATCTTAAATCTCCTTTACTCGGACTACCTGTGCACCGCATCTACTGTTAAAGTCTTTGTTCTGTTGCAAGAAAGGATAACACTATACAGAACATATAGTGCCATTTCTTTCGCCATTCATTAGTTGGGACCGTATAAAAGCACGACGATTCTTGTCATTTTATACAGTCTTCTGTTAACCTTTAGAGTGTTCACGTCACTTTGAAGATCAGTAAAGTTAATTTAGCGTTTACGCGAGTAAAAAATTCGAAGTAATGGCACTTCAGATGGCATTGACCGACAGTTTTGAGGGGAAAATTGACGACCAGGACTACGAGGTAGTCTTTTCGTTTCTTTTCACACAACCGATTTCGGAAGCAGAAATCAGTAAAGTTCGACTCCGATATATTCCCGAGTATATTTGGGAACTCAAAAACAAAAAATATTATTGGGAGGAAGAGTATCAAAAAAACCTGGATCGCATATCTCTGGAGAACTGGATAACATACGAAAAGCAATTGAAATATGAAATCAAGAAACATAAGAAAATCCTGAAGAATATCGACATAATGAGACGGAAGTTCGTAGTTTCCGATGATTACAACCATTTCTCGGAAGCTATTGATACGTCACGTGTTCAACGTATTGTGGATTATCTTAAAGAACATCAAAGTGACGAAGAAATATTTTATAAGCTGACGACACAGTTGCGTGGTCAGAAAAATGAATTCGACCATCTCTTTTACCTCATATACGCCATATGGGCGTTGTATGGAGAATTTAGAATACGGCCGTCACAACGTAGCAGTGGTGTGCAATTGAGGGATTAGTAATTTTTCCTCAAAAAAGACTCGTTCCCATTTTTGTAATATGATGTTTTAATTAGGATAACTCTTAATATACGTATGTTGATGTTGTAGTAATCTTTGTATATATTATTTTGTATGTTATATATATATATATTGTATTGTATAAATAAATATATGATTAATTTTGTTGAATTCATGTGAATTATATTTATATAGTTTATATAATTTTAATGTTTATGTCTGTGTTGTTTTGCTTTTGATTTTGTGTAAGTTAGGACTATATCAGAAATAAATGAGTAAATAATAATACTTATATATTCTTTTATTTATACTACACTTTCCTTATAGTATTTACACAAGTGACAGCTAGTTGAGAATAAAATCATTTCAAGTCAAAAGCAAGAAATAATACTTTTTGATTTGGCATACACACTCAAAGATACACACAATATAGTAACAACATGTAGGCCCTAATTATATAAAAAAAAAAGACAACTACGAAGAAAACTTCTTCACCAACATGCCAATAGAGATAAAAATATCCCTTTACTTCATCTTTATACATAGAATTTTTTTTTTATGAAAATCTCTTTAAGAGTTTAGTTGTTTTTGAATTAAAACATTCAAATAAAAAATAAATACTAGGGACTTATGGAGTTTATCCAATATGGTTCTCGGAAATATAATATAGTTGCTTTTTTCTTAAAAGGCTATTTAAATAATATTTAGACAGCGTACAAAGTAGTACTAATTATTACTTAATTTTTAAATTGGATTGAAAATGATCTCTTTAATTATAATTCTATATAGGTGCTCAACCAAATGTTATCATATTTTATTCAATTGGAATTCTGGCAGACGGCTCACGATATACTCTGCTTAATTAGGGATTTTTCGGAAACATTTGACTGCGTTGAATATAAATAGCCTAATCTGTAAAAAATCCTCTAATAAATTCATGGACAAGCTTCTGCTCTTGTTTTCACCTGTATATCTTATAAGCAACTAAGAGTAACCTTTAATAGAGCGAAATCTTCGGGCTCCTTTGTTAAGATGGGCGTCCCTCAGGGTTAAATTCTAGGCCCTTTCCTTTTTTGAATTTTATTTTTATGATTTATACAGTTAGTTCATCCGATGTTATTTCATACGCTGCTATTGCTCTTATTTATAAAACAGATGAAAAAATGTCCTGCATGGTAAAGAAAATTTGGTTGTTATTTCGAAATGATTTCATTACTAACTGTTTCTTAAGATTAACTTTGATAAAAACTTGAAGGCATAGCAAAAAAACTTTATTTTTATCAAGGCATAACTATTGACTCAAAATTGCAGAAAACTAGAAATAACAAAGATATTGCCCATTGAAGTCACGTGTGACGTCACCCTGTGCGAAAAAATGCAGCACGGCGTGACGTTACACGTAACTATAATGAGCTATATCTTTGTCATTTTTAGTTTAATTTACAAATAAAAACATACGTGTCCCTTATTTTTTAAATAATCTAAAAGACGAACTAATTTTTGACGGAAACTAGCCTATTGTTATTTTTTGCTTATTATTGTAAATAACGATAATAATTTAGAAATTGCCCTGTGCGATAAGACCGCCCATTGTACACTTATTTTTTATAATGTTTGTCCTGTACTTTCATATGTCGTGTACAATAAAGAATACAATAATAATAATTTTGATTCAGTTAATTTTTCGGCCACCCGACGTATTCACGCATTTACCATAAAGGTAAGGATACACATATCCATCAGCTTACCTCCTACAAACAAAAAAAAAACAAACTTAACCCCTTTATTATAATTATTAGTGTAGATGTTAAATTTTTTCTTTATCTATATCGCCTGGTGGTTCGTGGAAAGAGTTGAATGCTGTATTTAAGTCTTGCTAATTACCTGAACGTTCTTTGAATTTCAGATTTCTATTATTGATATTGAAACTCGGGTCACACGGAAAGGATTTTAAGTCTCCAGACGATAATAATAGTAATAAATTTGATTGTTTTCTCGTCACAAAAGTTTACTGACTAAGTAATCTATTATTTATACATAAATGAGAGATATAAAATAGAGACTGGAGTCCGTACCAGGGAGACCGTGTGTTACGAATCTCCAGGCCTTTCCCTAAAGAATACAAGAATATACTTACGGGACGATTAGTACGAGATCTGTAAAAGAAATCTCTTCCCTCATCTGCTATTCGATTATGATAAATATTGCTATGTGCTAGTTAATGCATTTATAAAGACATTCTGAATAGGTTGCGTAACTAAGTCTGATGCCAATGATGTTAAACCACAGAACAGAAAATATAGGTAGAAGTGCCCCTAACGTGGCTAAGCACGGGAACCAGTGTCGCCAAACTCACACATTTGCGTATCAAATTGCATATTACACACTTAAAAACCTGTAATATGATTGGCTACGAAGCTACGAATTACAAACTTGACTTTTGCAAATCGTATTCTTATTGCTTTCATAAATTAGGTCTTATTACAACGTAAGAAAGTTGTTATTATTTGACATGACACAAACAATAAAGAAGTTTTTCGTCTAAAAACCAATTTACAACGAGTTCGGCTACTCAACGCTAGATGGCGCTGTAACCAATTTATTCTATTCAGAACGCTAGTGCCTTTGAAATAGATGCCATATTCACCTGCACATGTAATAGCCGAATATCGCTTGATGTTGACACGCGCGCGATATCTAAGAGGCATTTCCTCTACTTTTTTTTATTCCGTGTTCACACCGCTGTTCGAAATCCTTATCTTAATTTTTTTTTTTTTTTTAAGAAATATAATGTCGACAAGCTCTTTAATTCTTTCCGAAGTGTAGAATGTACTTATCATGTTACCAAGGGTTTCTTCACTATTGTTAACATTATCGGAGATGCTAATTCTTAACAATTAACAAACTACGTACCGATATTATTTTTCTAGGTATTCGCCAGCAAAATAAATTAACACCTCATTAGAGAACAATGGATACCTAGCGCCCTAAATCTTAAATCTCCTTTACTCGGACTACCTGTGCACCGCATCTACTGTTAAAGTCTTTGTTCTGTTGCAAGAAAGGATAACACTATACAGAACATATAGTGCCATTTCTTTCGCCATTCATTAGTTGGGACCGTATAAAAGCACGACGATTCTTGTCATTTTATACAGTCTTCTGTTAACCTTTAGAGTGTTCACGTCACTTTGAAGATCAGTAAAGTTAATTTAGCGTTTACGCGAGTAAAAAATTCGAAGTAATGGCACTTCAGATGGCATTGACCGACAGTTTTGAGGGGAAAATTGACGACCAGGACTACGAGGTAGTCTTTTCGTTTCTTTTCACACAACCGATTTCGGAAGCAGAAATCAGTAAAGTTCGACTCCGATATATTCCCGAGTATATTTGGGAACTCAAAAACAAAAAATATTATTGGGAGGAAGAGTATCAAAAAAACCTGGATCGCATATCTCTGGAGAACTGGATAACATACGAAAAGCAATTGAAATATGAAATCAAGAAACATAAGAAAATCCTGAAGAATATCGACATAATGAGACGGAAGTTCGTAGTTTCCGATGATTACAACCATTTCTCGGAAGCTATTGATACGTCACGTGTTCAACGTATTGTGGATTATCTTAAAGAACATCAAAGTGACGAAGAAATATTTTATAAGCTGACGACACAGTTGCGTGGTCAGAAAAATGAATTCGACCATCTCTTTTACCTCATATACGCCATATGGGCGTTGTATGGAGAATTTAGAATACGGCCGTCACAACGTAGCAGTGGTGTGCAATTGAGGGATTAGTAATTTTTCCTCAAAAAAGACTCGTTCCCATTTTTGTAATATGATGTTTTAATTAGGATAACTCTTAATATACGTATGTTGATGTTGTAGTAATCTTTGTATATATTATTTTGTATGTTATATATATATATATTGTATTGTATAAATAAATATATGATTAATTTTGTTGAATTCATGTGAATTATATTTATATAGTTTATATAATTTTAATGTTTATGTCTGTGTTGTTTTGCTTTTGATTTTGTGTAAGTTAGGACTATATCAGAAATAAATGAGTAAATAATAATACTTATATATTCTTTTATTTATACTACACTTTCCTTATAGTATTTACACAAGTGACAGCTAGTTGAGAATAAAATCATTTCAAGTCAAAAGCAAGAAATAATACTTTTTGATTTGGCATACACACTCAAAGATACACACAATATAGTAACAACATGTAGGCCCTAATTATATAAAAAAAAAAGACAACTACGAAGAAAACTTCTTCACCAACATGCCAATAGAGATAAAAATATCCCTTTACTTCATCTTTATACATAGAATTTTTTTTTTATGAAAATCTCTTTAAGAGTTTAGTTGTTTTTGAATTAAAACATTCAAATAAAAAATAAATACTAGGGACTTATGGAGTTTATCCAATATGGTTCTCGGAAATATAATATAGTTGCTTTTTTCTTAAAAGGCTATTTAAATAATATTTAGACAGCGTACAAAGTAGTACTAATTATTACTTAATTTTTAAATTGGATTGAAAATGATCTCTTTAATTATAATTCTATATAGGTGCTCAACCAAATGTTATCATATTTTATTCAATTGGAATTCTGGCAGACGGCTCACGATATACTCTGCTTAATTAGGGATTTTTCGGAAACATTTGACTGCGTTGAATATAAATAGCCTAATCTGTAAAAAATCCTCTAATAAATTCATGGACAAGCTTCTGCTCTTGTTTTCACCTGTATATCTTATAAGCAACTAAGAGTAACCTTTAATAGAGCGAAATCTTCGGGCTCCTTTGTTAAGATGGGCGTCCCTCAGGGTTAAATTCTAGGCCCTTTCCTTTTTTGAATTTTATTTTTATGATTTATACAGTTAGTTCATCCGATGTTATTTCATACGCTGCTATTGCTCTTATTTATAAAACAGATGAAAAAATGTCCTGCATGGTAAAGAAAATTTGGTTGTTATTTCGAAATGATTTCATTACTAACTGTTTCTTAAGATTAACTTTGATAAAAACTTGAAGGCATAGCAAAAAAACTTTATTTTTATCAAGGCATAACTATTGACTCAAAATTGCAGAAAACTAGAAATAACAAAGATATTGCCCATTGAAGTCACGTGTGACGTCACCCTGTGCGAAAAAATGCAGCACGGCGTGACGTTACACGTAACTATAATGAGCTATATCTTTGTCATTTTTAGTTTAATTTACAAATAAAAACATACGTGTCCCTTATTTTTTAAATAATCTAAAAGACGAACTAATTTTTGACGGAAACTAGCCTATTGTTATTTTTTGCTTATTATTGTAAATAACGATAATAATTTAGAAATTGCCCTGTGCGATAAGACCGCCCATTGTACACTTATTTTTTATAATGTTTGTCCTGTACTTTCATATGTCGTGTACAATAAAGAATACAATAATAATAATTTTGATTCAGTAAATTTTTCGGCCACCCGACGTATTCACGCATTTACCATAAAGGTAAGGATACACATATCCATCAGCTTACCTCCTACAAACAAAAAAAAAAACAAACTTAACCCCTTTATTATAATTATTAGTGTAGATGTTAAATTTTTTCTTTATCTATATCGCCTGGTGGTTCGTGGAAAGAGTTGAATGCTGTATTTAAGTCTTGCTAATTACCTGAACGTTCTTTGAATTTCAGATTTCTATTATTGATATTGAAACTCGGGTCACACGGAAAGGATTTTAAGTCTCCAGACGATAATAATAGTAATAAATTTGATTGTTTTCTCGTCACAAAAGTTTACTGACTAAGTAATCTATTATTTATACATAAATGAGAGATATAAAATAGAGACTGGAGTCCGTACCAGGGAGACCGTGTGTTACGAATCTCCAGGCCTTTCCCTAAAGAATACAAGAATATACTTACGGGACGATTAGTACGAGATCTGTAAAAGAAATCTCTTCCCTCATCTGTTATTCGATTATGATAAATATTGCTATGTGCTAGTTAATGCATTTATAAAGACATTCTGAATAGGTTGCGTAACTAAGTCTGATGCCAATGATGTTAAACCACAGAACAGAAAATATAGGTAGAAGTGCCCCTAACGTGGCTAAGCACGGGAACCAGTGTCGCCAAACTCACACATTTGCGTATCAAATTGCATATTACACACTTAAAAACCTGTAATATGATTGGCTACGAAGCTACGAATTACAAACTTAACTTTTGCAAATCGTATTCTTATTGCTTTCATAAATTAGGTCTTATTACAACGTAAGAAAGTTGTTATTATTTGACATGACACAAACAATAAAGAAGTTTTTCGTCTAAAAACCAATTTACAACGAGTTCGGCTACTCAACGCTAGATGGCGCTGTAACCAATTTATTCTATTCAGAACGCTAGTGCCTTTGAAATAGATGCCATATTCACCTGCACATGTAATAGCCGAATATCGCTTGATGTTGACACGCGCGCGATATCTAAGAGGCATTTCCTCTACTTTTTTTTATTCCGTGTTCACACCGCTGTTCGAAATCCTTATCTTAATTTTTTTTTTTTTTTTAAGAAATATAATGTCGACAAGCTCTTTAATTCTTTCCGAAGTGTAGAATGTACTTATCATGTTACCAAGGGTTTCTTCACTATTGTTAGCATTATCGGAGATGCTAATTCTTAACAATTAACAAACTACGTACCGATATTATTTTTCTAGGTATTCGCCAGCAAAATAAATTAACACCTCATTAGAGAACAATGGATACCTAGCGCCCTAAGTCTTAAATCTCCTTTACTCGGACTACCTGTGCACCGCATCTACTGTTAAAGTCTTTGTTCTGTTGCAAGAAAGGATAACACTATACAGAACATATAGTGCCATTTCTTTCGCCATTCATTAGTTGGGACCGTATAAAAGCACGACGATTCTTGTCATTTTATACAGTCTTCTGTTAACCTTTAGAGTGTTCACGTCACTTTGAAGATCAGTAAAGTTAATTTAGCGTTTACGCGAGTAAAAAATTCGAAGTAATGGCACTTCAGATGGCATTGACCGACAGTTTTGAGGGGAAAATTGACGACCAGGACTACGAGGTAGTCTTTTCGTTTCTTTTCACACAACCGATTTCGGAAGCAGAAATCAGTAAAGTTCGACTCCGATATATTCCCGAGTATATTTGGGAACTCAAAAACAAAAAATATTATTGGGAGGAAGAGTATCAAAAAAACCTGGATCGCATATCTCTGGAGAACTGGATAACATACGAAAAGCAATTGAAATATGAAATCAAGAAACATAAGAAAATCCTGAAGAATATCGACATAATGAGACGGAAGTTCGTAGTTTCCGATGATTACAACCATTTCTCGGAAGCTATTGATACGTCACGTGTTCAACGTATTGTGGATTATCTTAAAGAACATCAAAGTGACGAAGAAATATTTTATAAGCTGACGACACAGTTGCGTGGTCAGAAAAATGAATTCGACCATCTCTTTTACCTCATATACGCCATATGGGCGTTGTATGGAGAATTTAGAATACGGCCGTCACAACGTAGCAGTGGTGTGCAATTGAGGGATTAGTAATTTTTCCTCAAAAAAGACTCGTTCCCATTTTTGTAATATGATGTTTTAATTAGGATAACTCTTAATATACGTATGTTGATGTTGTAGTAATCTTTGTATATATTATTTTGTATGTTATATATATATATATTGTATTGTATAAATAAATATATGATTAATTTTGTTGAATTCATGTGAATTATATTTATATAGTTTATATAATTTTAATGTTTATGTCTGTGTTGTTTTGCTTTTGATTTTGTGTAAGTTAGGACTATATCAGAAATAAATGAGTAAATAATAATACTTATATATTCTTTTATTTATACTACACTTTCCTTATAGTATTTACACAAGTGACAGCTAGTTGAGAATAAAATCATTTCAAGTCAAAAGCAAGAAATAATACTTTTTGATTTGGCATACACACTCAAAGATACACACAATATAGTAACAACATGTAGGCCCTAATTATATAAAAAAAAAAGACAACTACGAAGAAAACTTCTTCACCAACATGCCAATAGAGATAAAAATATCCCTTTACTTCATCTTTATACATAGAATTTTTTTTTTATGAAAATCTCTTTAAGAGTTTAGTTGTTTTTGAATTAAAACATTCAAATAAAAAATAAATACTAGGGACTTATGGAGTTTATCCAATATGGTTCTCGGAAATATAATATAGTTGCTTTTTTCTTAAAAGGCTATTTAAATAATATTTAGACAGCGTACAAAGTAGTACTAATTATTACTTAATTTTTAAATTGGATTGAAAATGATCTCTTTAATTATAATTCTATATAGGTGCTCAACCAAATGTTATCATATTTTATTCAATTGGAATTCTGGCAGACGGCTCACGATATACTCTGCTTAATTAGGGATTTTTCGGAAACATTTGACTGCGTTGAATATAAATAGCCTAATCTGTAAAAAATCCTCTAATAAATTCATGGACAAGCTTCTGCTCTTGTTTTCACCTGTATATCTTATAAGCAACTAAGAGTAACCTTTAATAGAGCGAAATCTTCGGGCTCCTTTGTTAAGATGGGCGTCCCTCAGGGTTAAATTCTAGGCCCTTTCCTTTTTTGAATTTTATTTTTATGATTTATACAGTTAGTTCATCCGATGTTATTTCATACGCTGCTATTGCTCTTATTTATAAAACAGATGAAAAAATGTCCTGCATGGTAAAGAAAATTTGGTTGTTATTTCGAAATGATTTCATTACTAACTGTTTCTTAAGATTAACTTTGATAAAAACTTGAAGGCATAGCAAAAAAACTTTATTTTTATCAAGGCATAACTATTGACTCAAAATTGCAGAAAACTAGAAATAACAAAGATATTGCCCATTGAAGTCACGTGTGACGTCACCCTGTGCGAAAAAATGCAGCACGGCGTGACGTTACACGTAACTATAATGAGCTATATCTTTGTCATTTTTAGTTTAATTTACAAATAAAAACATACGTGTCCCTTATTTTTTAAATAATCTAAAAGACGAACTAATTTTTGACGGAAACTAGCCTATTGTTATTTTTTGCTTATTATTGTAAATAACGATAATAATTTAGAAATTGCCCTGTGCGATAAGACCGCCCATTGTACACTTATTTTTTATAATGTTTGTCCTGTACTTTCATATGTCGTGTACAATAAAGAATACAATAATAATAATTTTGATTCAGTAAATTTTTCGGCCACCCGACGTATTCACGCATTTACCATAAAGGTAAGGATACACATATCCATCAGCTTACCTCCTACAAACAAAAAAAAAAACAAACTTAACCCCTTTATTATAATTATTAGTGTAGATGTTAAATTTTTTCTTTATCTATATCGCCTGGTGGTTCGTGGAAAGAGTTGAATGCTGTATTTAAGTCTTGCTAATTACCTGAACGTTCTTTGAATTTCAGATTTCTATTATTGATATTGAAACTCGGGTCACACGGAAAGGATTTTAAGTCTCCAGACGATAATAATAGTAATAAATTTGATTGTTTTCTCGTCACAAAAGTTTACTGACTAAGTAATCTATTATTTATACATAAATGAGAGATATAAAATAGAGACTGGAGTCCGTACCAGGGAGACCGTGTGTTACGAATCTCCAGGCCTTTCCCTAAAGAATACAAGAATATACTTACGGGACGATTAGTACGAGATCTGTAAAAGAAATCTCTTCCCTCATCTGTTATTCGATTATGATAAATATTGCTATGTGCTAGTTAATGCATTTATAAAGACATTCTGAATAGGTTGCGTAACTAAGTCTGATGCCAATGATGTTAAACCACAGAACAGAAAATATAGGTAGAAGTGCCCCTAACGTGGCTAAGCACGGGAACCAGTGTCGCCAAACTCACACATTTGCGTATCAAATTGCATATTACACACTTAAAAACCTGTAATATGATTGGCTACGAAGCTACGAATTACAAACTTGACTTTTGCAAATCGTATTCTTATTGCTTTCATAAATTAGGTCTTATTACAACGTAAGAAAGTTGTTATTATTTGACATGACACAAACAATAAAGAAGTTTTTCGTCTAAAAACCAATTTACAACGAGTTCGGCTACTCAACGCTAGATGGCGCTGTAACCAATTTATTCTATTCAGAACGCTAGTGCCTTTGAAATAGATGCCATATTCACCTGCACATGTAATAGCCGAATATCGCTTGATGTTGACACGCGCGCGATATCTAAGAGGCATTTCCTCTACTTTTTTTTATTCCGTGTTCACACCGCTGTTCGAAATCCTTTTCTTAATTTTTTTTTTTTTTTTTAAGAAATATAATGTCGACAAGCTCTTTAATTCTTTCCGAAGTGTAGAATGTACTTATCATGTTCAAAGTCAAAGTCAAAATATTTTATTTCATATAGGCCTACAAGGGCACTTATAAAACGTCAGAAGCTAGTGCACGGTTCGAAATTGGTCGTTTCCTATGGAGAAGAACCGGCAAGAAACTCCATGGTTACTCTTTTAAAAAAAAATGTGTTTATTACAATATTGATTGATTTATGTAAGAACAGTGTAGACCAGTCAACACTGTACACAAAAGCACAAAATTAATCATAATAAAATAAAAATATAGTAAGTTGTAATAGAAAGTTATCTAAGTGTTTGTGGATTATACAGTGTTCTCACATTCACATTCCAAAAAGAGGCTATATAAATAATTACAACAGAAAAATTTAAATAATTACAACTGTTAACAAAATAAATTACTAACAAATTGAATGCAGTTGAAGTCTAAATAAAAAAAATAAAAAATATTGCAAAAGCAATTCGTTAAAGGAAAAATAAATATATGTACATTAAAACAAAAGTGGAGCAGTTAATAGACACAATATTAATGATTTACCAGGGGGCCACATGTGCAGAGGCAGTCATTGCCAAACAAGCGTGTCTTCGACATAGTCTTTAACCTTGTAAAATGCTTTTTTGGTTAGGACACGCTTAATATGAGTTTTGAACTTTCCCTCACTAAGTTCAGTTACCGCCTTTGGCAGCTTGTTGTAAAAGCGTATGCTGTTTACAAGGAATGACTTGCTGGTCTTGGCTAATCTCCATTTGGGTAATACAATTTCGTGTTTACTACGCGTATTTTTGTTGTGAAAATCGCTTCTAATTTTAAAGAGTCCTAAGTTTTTACGAACATACAAAATGCATTCTAAGACATAAAGAGAAGGCAGAGTGAGAATGTCGATTTCTTTGAATTTATTTCTGAGGGACTCGCGAGGACCCATCCTATAAATAGCCCGGATAGCTCTCTTTTGCAATATGAAAATTGAGTCTACATCAGCTGCAGATCCCCACAGTAAAATGCCATAAGACATAATACTGTGGAAATAAGCATAGTAAACTAACCTAGCTGTGGCTACATCTGTCAATTGCCTTATTTTTCTAACTGCATATGCAGCTGAGCTTAATCTTCCCGAGAGAGTTCTAATATGAGCGCCCCACTGTAGTTTAGAATCGATAGTTAAACCTAAGAACACAGTGTCCGCAATAACATCAAGTTTTTTGCCATCAAGAATTAGACTGACGCCAACTTGAGGGACATTCGGTAATGAAAACTTTATACATTTAGTTTTATTCGCATTTAATAGGAGATTATTAGCTGCGAACCATTTCGAAAGAACAGCCAGACTTTCGTTAACACGCAAGACATCCCCATCTTTTCTATCTACTTTAAAAATAAGAGAGGTGTCATCAGCAAATAGAATTATATCGGATAAATTAGCCATCATATAAGGAAGGTCATTAATATAAACCAGAAAAAGGAAAGGGCCAAGAATTGAACCCTGAGGCACGCCCATCTTTACTAAAGATCCCGAGGACGTCGCCCCATTAATGGATACTTTTTGCTGCCTGTAAGATAAATAGGAAAAAACAAGATCAGCAGCTCGTCCACGAATTCCGTAATGATGTAATTTACAGATCAGAGTATTATGGTCAACACAGTCAAATGCTTTAGAGAGGTCACAGAATATGCCAATAGCATCCTGAGATTTCTCCCAGGATTCCAAAATGTGACTGATGAGTTTCACTCCTGCATCCGTCGTTGACCTTCCTTTCGTGAAGCCAAACTGATGACTATGCAAAATCCTATTAGAATTAAAATGAGACAACATCTGGTCGAGCATGATTTTTTCATAGATTTTACTCAATGCTGGAAGCACAGATATTGGTCTATAATTAGAAGGATCACTCTTACTACCTGATTTAAAAATTGGTACTACTTTACTATGTTTCATTAAATCAGGGAATGTACCACTGTCTATACATTGATTGAATATGCCTGTTAAGACAGGAGCAATTGAATCAATAATATCTCCGAGAACCTTAACAGATATACCCCATAAGTCTTCAGTGTTTTTTATGTTAAGTCTTTTGAATGTTTTTATAATTGTATCAACAGAGATACGCTTAAATTCAAAGGTTGGTATATCCTTGGTGAAATTTTCTTTCAAAAAAGATTCAGCTAACAAAGATGAAGATGGAAGAGATTTCGTAACTTCAATTGGGATGTTTGTGAAAAAGTTTACTAAGGTCTCGGCTATTTCAGACCTGTCTGTGATGACTTTACTATGAATTTTTAGCGACAATTCATTCCGATCTTGTTGGTTTGTCTTTCCAGTTTCCTTGTTTATCACCTTCCAGACAGCTTTTATTTTATTATTAGAGTTTCCGATTATCTTACTTATTGATTTAGATTTAGCTTGGGCGCAGACTCTTTTGAATATTTTTGAATAGTTTCTAACATGGTTATGCAAGTTAAGATCAGACGACAAGGATTTTTCATGATACAGCTGATATAAAGTATCTCTGCTTTTTCTTATTCCAGTAGTAGCCCATTCATTAAACTTAGATTTATTATTGACTTGAATTTTTTTAACAGGACACGCCTTATTAAATTCTTGGCATACTGTAGAAAATAATGTACTATAGTTGACATTGGGGTCTTGCGATTCAAAATTGGCTGTTGAGAGACTACTAAGAACATTATTATTAAAATTATTTAATTTATTTTTAGTTAGCAGTCTAAACTCTGCAGTTGAATCTAATTGTAACTTTTTTACTAACTCGAAAGATAAGAGTTGACCAGTATGGTCAGACCTAACGCCACTAATTATGGATGAGTCTTTAATATTAGAATTAGTAAAAATGTTATCTATACATGAAGCTGAAGTAGGGGTTATTCTTGTTGCTTCATTAAAAATACATTTCAAATTAAAAGAACTAAACAATGAGAGAAGTTTACATTTTTCGGGTGAATTTACTAGTAAATCAATATTTAAGTCCCCACAAACAAAAACCAATTTGTTATCTCTAATAAGTTTATTTAGTATTTCTTCTATTATGACCAGAAAAGATGTCAAGTTTGATGCAGGTGGTCTGTAGACACATAAGAAAGTTCGGCCTTCAACCTCTGCACATGCTACCTCACATAAGCGATCAACAGAGCAAGCAGTGATATCTTTCCTTTCCTTATATCTTAAAGAATTATTACATAATATCAAGGTACCACCCCCTATTGAAGATCTGTTATACGCACTGGCAACTGAAAAATTATTTACATTGAACAGCATTCTATCTGGTTTTAACCAAGTTTCACAAAAACATAAGATATCCATATGATATTTATCTATTAACATTTCCACATCTAGAATTTTGCCAGAGAAGCGATTTATATTTTGATGGTATAATAAAATATTGCTATTAGGCTTCCCTTTTGTCGTTTCTAATTGTTTAAAGAATTTATATCAGCATTATTAGGTATACTAGATAATACTGATTCGTCACTTAACCTAGTCTCAGTTAAATTATCAATAACTGTATGGTGTATATTATAAGCTAACAAAGTAGCTAATAAATGTCGACTTTTTTTGGGAAGAAACATATGTTCCCGTATCAAAACAAAATCACTAACAAAATTGTTAGTGTCAAAATACAATAACCGGTCACTATGACGGCATGACAAGATATGCATCAAGTTATTTAAACTATAAATGTATTCATTTTCCTGATCAGATAAACAGTTAGAATAAGGCAATGCACATAATATTAATTTACTTAATTTTAATTTAAGTAGGGTGTCAATACCATTAACTATGTCCTTTTTGGTAACATTTAAACTATTTCCAATTAATAGTACCACTGTAGTTTGCTCATTTATTTGTGTATTTTTAATTTTATAAACAAGCTCATTAAAATGCAGGTTATGGTAACAATGGCTCACAATTGTATGTTGGCAACGGTTATTTAATAAAGATCCAAAACCTGTTCCCAATCTATCCGAATACACCAAAATATTACTTTTACAAGGGCTCATGGATTCAGTAGTATGAGGTTCATATTGAGAAGATTCTGAAATTTCATGCAGAGGCATGGGAGGTGGCGGTGTGGGAGCACAATTACAGGTGAGATGGTTGGTCAATGACTCATACCTCTCTGCATTGTACTTCACCAAGTCCACCAACTCACAAGCCTCCTGCATGCGCTCACTCAACATTTGTTGGCTAGACTCATACTTACAAAAAATTTCTTTTATAGTATTTTCCCTACACAGTAGTTCCTTTTGAAGGTTCTGTATATCAAAATTATACATTGTTTTGCTGTTTTCCAACTTATAATTACATTCATTTAATTGACTTTGTAAGTTAAATTGCTGTTGACGGAGATTAATATTACATTTATAAACACTTTGTTTCTTTAAAAGTTTCTTATACTTTTTAATGTTTTTATTGATTTTAATATACTTCTTAATTTTACTATGACTACCTGAAATTGGACATTTAGTTAAGGTATCGTCCCTGGTCAGGTCTATGGTAACGGTGGGTTCCTTACACTCACGTTCAGATGCACTGCCAACCAGTTTTTCAAAGAGGTTATTGGTATTGGCCGCCTGTTCACTAGCTCTCAAAGTATTGACGGTGGATATGGTGTTGCGAGCCTCGCACAATTCCGCTTCAAGGCCTGATATGCGATTCAGTGCCTGGTCATGGGTTTCTCTGCAGTCTTGAAAATCTGACACCAGTTGACGGAGATGGCTATGCTGGTCTAGTATGTCCACATGCTGAGTATGCAGTTCTACAAGCTGCCTCTTCAGTTGAGTGTTTTTATCAACTATTTTCCTTACTTCCACCTCACTTTCCTCTCTTTCCCGCAGCAGGTCATTACAGGTCTTTCTTGATGCTTCAAGTTCCTTCAGTGCGGCATTCAGTTTCTCATTCATGTCACGAACAGTGGCTCCACGGGTCATCATGTTTATAAATTACCCCAAACTGCTCCTAAAATAAGACAAGAAACAACTGAGTAATTGGGGAGAAGCTTAGCCAGTTGAAAAACTTGTGGTTAGGGGGGAAACAGCAGTTAGCAAGAGAAAAAGGAAGAAAAAAATAATAACAAATAGATGGGATTAAAGTTAGAATCTAGTTAGAATGATAAAAAGAATATGTAGGTAGAAGAAAAATTAAAAATAAAATTAAAAATAATATCTGGTTTATTTAAAATCTAATTGATTACAATTATTAAAATAATTTAAAGTTCTAATTATTCAGTTAGCTACTGTTAATACTAAAAACCTTGTAATATAAATCTAGTGAAACAATATTTTGACAGTTTGACAACAGTTAAGTATAGTTTGATGTCTTGGAGAAGCTAAGAACTGTCTACTACAATAAGGTCTATATCGGCTTGTTTGGTGAAATAAAACTTTTTAATACGTCTTTACTCAAAGGGTATTTATTGCACACTGCCTTCTTTACAATTTATTTTTTGATGAGTGGACTGTATGAACGTAATTTGAGTGTGTGAAGTATGAATGTGTGCGTGAAAGGTTGCTACTAACAAAATGTGAACCTAATCTATTTAGACATACCGCCCACCAAAGGACGTAGTACTTTATAAACTTAAAAAAAAAAAGTGATCGATATACAAAACACAAAAAAGCCTGAGAACATAAATTAAAGATCCAGAACACATCAAAGTGTACATTGTGAGCACCTACTTATATCTAACAATCTTTGTATGTGTACCTATTAGTAATACTGGTATGTACTTAAATGCTATACTTAAAAATAACTTGCATATAAAATATATGTCTTTGAAATTTTAAAATGTTAACGTTTTTACAATGATGAGAGAACTCCGCCCACCGTGATACAAAAGACAACATTTAAGCGACAAAATGCTAATGATTTAGCAAACAAAACCTTGCATAGAAATGTAACAAAGAAGACATAACATTTGCAGTATAAAAGTTATTATACATTTTGTATATTTTAGGTATTTTACATTTACGGTTCTTGATAACTGGTAAGAAGGTACAAAGTACATAGATATCTATTATTGTAACATCATAGTTAAGTATGTAGTTAAGTTAACATTATAATAGTGAGCAAACAATAAATTCACTTAGGTAATATACATAATTTACTAATGGGACGTTTAAATTCGCCATTCTTACATTTAACAGATACAACTCGTGCAATATTGTCTGGCCCTAAATATTTTTTAGTTATTTTCCCTAAAATCCATTTAGCAGGTGGGATATTATCATCTCTTAAAATTACAACATCACCAACTTCGGGTTCAGATTTTTTAGTGTTCCATTTGTATCGCTGATTAAGATTAACCAAGTACTCCCTATACCAACGTTTCCAAAAGTTATTTACTATTTTTTGTGTTAATCGCCATCTATCCAAACCTACAATGTTATGATTAGAATTATCTTCATCGGGAATACTTATCAACGGTTCACCTATGAGGAAATGTCCCGGTGTTAGAGCTTGAGGTTCGTTAGGATCATCACTCATTACTGTGATTGGTCGAGAATTAAGACAGGCTTCGACCTGTGCCAAAACAGTAGATAACTCCTCATATGTGAGTGTGCTATCTCCGATCACCTTAAATAAATGTGTTTTAACGCTGCGAACTCCAGCCTCCCACAGACCACCAAAATTAGGGGAATGTGGAGGTATGAAATGCCATGTTGTGTGCTCTAAGCTCAATAACTCCTCAATTTCACTTGGCACAGTTGACTTAGCTCGATCGAACATCTCACGAAGCTGTCTGTTGGCACCAACAAAATTAGTGCCGTTGTCGCTATATAAATCTTGACAGTGACCTCTTCGTGCTGTGAAACGCTTAAACGCTGCAATGAAAGCCTTTGATGACAGATCTGTTACTACCTCTAAATGAATGGCTCGTGTAACCATACAAATAAATAAACAAATATATCCTTTATATGATTTCGACCCTCTACCGGGTGAAAATCTCACGCTAATAGGCCCCATATAGTCACAACCAGATGATTTAAAAGGTCTGGTTGGTTTCAACCTAACATCTGGGATTTGACCCATCAGTTGGGTGCTTTTAGACCTAGAATATCTTAAACATTTTACACAGGATCTGTAGTGACTTTTAACTATCTCTTTTGCTCGTAATATCCAATATTTCGTTTTTAAATAGCACAACATAGCTTGTGGTCCACCGTGAAAGGTTTTGAGATGAGCATCACTAACTATAAGACTGGTAAGATGGCTCTTAGCAGGCATAACTATGGGATGCTTCGTATCATAAGTTACTTCTGACTCATCAATACGACCGCCAACTCTTAGTATCCCATTTTCATCAAAAAAGGGATAAAGAGTGCGAAGCTTACTTTTTTTGGGGACTGAATTCTTCAACTTTAACTGTTTTATCTCTTCACTAAAATTCTCTCTTTGAACCTGTTTGATGCATATAATTAAACTCCTATCTTTCTCTGCCGGTGTAATATTATTCGCATATAATTTTCGTTTTCCCTTTGGTAATCTTAAATTCTGTAAAACTCTTCTCCAATACGAAATAGCTTTTAAGGTTTTGGCAAGTGATGAAAACATAGTCCAGATGAATTTATTTTCCAATACAGGTAAAGCAGTTAAAGATGTGTGTTTTTCTTCTTCATGAGTGTCCTCGATAATATCAGCGTTATCGAACTCTGTACTTCCTTGTGAAAGCCAAGAAAGTCCTGACCACCATAATGAATGTTCAAGTAAATCTTGTGTAGCGATGCCTCTCGAAACACAGTCAGCTGGATTCGAATCAGTTGTAACATGCTTCCATTGTCTGTAGTCTAAAATATTTAGAATTTCTGACACACGATTGCTCACAAAAGTAGTCCAGCGGCTAGACCCTCCTCTCAGCCAGGCTAGAACTATTGTTGAGTCGGACCACGCAAACAAGTTCTCTTTCGGAATGTTCATTATTTGTGAAACCTCAAATACTAATTTTGCTGCTAGAGCTGCACCGCATAGTTCTAGTCTAGGAATTGATATCTCCTTCTCAATAGGAGCAACTTTGCTTTTTGCTGATACCAAACTCACAAATGTTTCGTTGTTATTATTAATAACACGAATGTATACAGCAGCACCATACGCTACTTTTGAAGCATCAGCAAATGCATGCAACTCAACCTTTGACCCTGGACTAAAACAATACCATCGTGGTATGTTTATCTTATGTAAATATATCAAACTTTCTCTAAACTGTAACCATTCACTCGTTAAATCTGCAGTCAGTACATCATCCCAATCAAGCTTCGACCTCCACAGTTTTTGGATAAATATTTTTGCCTTGATTATCACGGGCGCAATCCATCCTAACGGGTCATATAGTCGGGCCACATCCGACAATATTTGCCGTTTAGTAATAGGTTGTTTGACGTCGGGTAAGTCGAGTGAATACTGAAAGCAATCCATATTCTTATTCCATTTTAAGCCTAATACCTTCATGACAGTAGTTGATTTTAATCTTAATGAATCGGCACTACTGTGATTGTCCTCTCCTATATGTGTCAATAAGTCTTGATTATTGCTACTAAACTTTTGCAGTTCGAAGCCACCACTGTTCATCAACTTGTTCATTTCGTTATATATGTGTATAGCCTCTGGTAGTGTCTCACAGCCCGTCAGGAGATCGTCAATATAAAAATCCTTCTTTGTTATGTTTGATGCAGTAGGAAACCTTGCATGTTCTACATCAGCTAACCTTTGAAGGGTTTTCACGGCCAAATAAGGAGCACATGCAGTACCGAAGGTCACACGCAATAATTTAAAATGTTGTAGCGGCTCGTTTGTTTGTGGTCTCCATACAATTCTTTGGAAGTCTGAGTCCTCGGAATCGACTTTCACCATTCTGAACATCTTAATGATATCAGCTACGATGCAAATCCTGTGGCTTCTCCAACGCATCAGGATGTGTCTCAAATCCTGTTGTAACTTGGGACCCACCATCAGGTTATCATTAAGTGAAAAGTTGTTCAATCCTTTACATGACCCATCAAAAACAACTCGCACTTTTGTGGTGTCTTTATCTTCTCTAACCACAGCGTGGTGCGGGAGATAAACCGCCTTAGGATTATCTATGTCTTCTTTATTTATTGGTATCATGTGATTCATTGTAAGATATTCTTGAAGAACATTGTTATATGTTTCCTTTAAAGTAGGATCCTTCTGCAGTCTATTTTCTAAATACTTATATCTTCTTGTAGCTATAACTACTGATTTTCCATATTGACACTCTGGATCTTCTTTATCAAAAGGTAGCTTAACTATAAATCTTCCTTCTTTATCTCGTGTAGTTGTCCTGTCATAAAATTCTTCACATCGTTTTTCTATGTCTGTCATCTTCTTCTGTATTAAGTTGGGCTCATTTTCCATTTCCCAAAATTTCCTAAGCAGTTCTTCTCCACTTAGGTGTAAATGCATGGTGATTATTCCACTGTTAGCAGAAGTTGAATTTTTTGACACCCTTCCTGATAATACCCAACCTAGGGTAGTGTTTTGTGCCAATATTTTATTGTGACGTATGATACCATCCAATAAAATCTCACTATATACCTCTGCTCCAAGAAGAATATCTATTTTACTAGGTGTGGCGTAACCTGGATCGGCTAGTGGTATTTTATCAAAATGTAGCCATTCAGGTGTTTGTAACTCGGTTGAAGGAAGCAATGACGTAACAGATCGCAAAACGTAGGCATTTACTTGGATTGAAACCTCAGGGTTATGACGTGATACCACTCGAAGAGAAACCATGTGCTTCACACTAGTGTGGCCATTACCGCCTATCCCGGAAACTGTACCGCTAACATGTTTACGTGTAAGTCCAAGTAATTGAACAACTGACTCGCTAACAAAGGACGCTTGCGACCCTTGATCTAATAATCCTCTCAACTTTTGTTTGTATCCATGCTCACTGTATGCCCAAATAGATACAGTAGCTAACAAAACTCGACTCGGTTCTAAACCTCTACTCGAAAAATTAGTTGAAATAGATGTACTCACGGATTTGTCCGACTCACTCTGCACCAAAACGTCCTCACTCGTTGATTCGCTGCTCACCTCCTTTTCAAAATGTAATAATGAATGGTGCCTCCTGCCACATCGCTTGCAACTCGCTGAATTACGACATTTAAAAACTGGATGAGATGGAGAGAAACAATTAAAACACAAGTTATTATTTTTAACATAATCTTGCCTTTCCTTGACACTAAGTTGAATAAATTCCTTGCAATTGTATAAATAGTGTTCACCTTTACACTTAGAACATTTAGGTATATTAGAATTATTCTTTTTACTTTCTATGGACCCATGAAAAGACTTCGACTTTGTGTTGGTATTGTTACGTACCTTATTCGAGTCGATCATCTCCAACGACCTAAATTTCGATTCCAAAAACTCAGATAATTGTGTCCATGTCGGTAAATCGTTACTAAGTACACCCAACTGATATTCCCACTGCTTAATGGATTCAGGATCTAATTTAGAAACCACTAAATAAATAACAAACGCATCGTTAATTGACTCAGGACTAATATCCATATTACGCAAAGATTGTAAACAAGTTGTAGTTGTATCTAATAAATGCTTAATGGCACTAGGAGATTCGCTAGTAACCGGTTTTTGCGTAAACAATAATCTCATAAGTGCGTTACAATTATACCGCTTATTATCATAACGTTTAAGTAACTGTTTCCAAGCCTCGTCATAATTATCATTAGTTATAGAAAAATTACGTAACAAAGTTTCCGGCTCACCTGACAGGTTACTTTTAAGATAATGCAATTTTTGCACTGGAGACAAATTCTTATTAGTATGCACAAGTGAATTAAACATATCATAAAAGGACTGCCATTCAACGTATTTACCACTAAACGTAGGCAACTGCACACGTGGTAATTTAACCTCGCACTCACTGACTGTTTGTTCAGCACTTATTTTCGGTGTTACGGACGAAGTTCCTCTTGATGACACGAGGTAGGGCTGCAGGGCTTCTTTCAATAAAGTTTTGTATGATACATATAATTCCTCAAACTCCTCATACATATCCTCAGTGAAGTATGTGTCCTGTTTGTCCTTCAAGGTGACCTTGCCTATGAGAGACTTGTGTCCATCTTTAAACGTTATCCACAGCTGCTCCAAATTGTCTAATCTGGTTTCTAAGTAAGGTTTCTTCAAACGATCTTTAGGTGTCTTTTTATAGTTTTTCTCCGACTTCTTCAGGTTATCTAGCACTTCCTTTTGATATGCCAGAAGCGCATCCATGGTGTACAAATGTGTAGACGTTGAAACTCCAAAATCCAAACAATATTGATATAGATTTGAATGATTATTTTGCTAATGATGTATTATTTACTCGCACGATTTAGCAAAGATAATTTCTGGAATGCTATTGTCCTCGCGGTGTTGACGGCGCACGCGGTCACTAGATTTTTTTATATAGAAATCCGTCTCGATTTGGACCATATGTCTACTACAATAAGGTCTATATCGGCTTGTTTGGTGAAATAAAACTTTTTAATACGTCTTTACTCAAAGGGTATTTATTGCACACTGCCTTCTTTACAATTTATTTTTTGATGAGTGGACTGTATGAACGTAATTTGAGTGTGTGAAGTATGAATGTGTGCGTGAAAGGTTGCTACTAACAAAATGTGAACCTAATCTATTTAGACAGAACAGATTAAGGATAGGTAGTATTTAAGTAAATATGTTAAGTACTTAATGCAGTTAGTGTTTTGTCTGGGCGAATGTTTTCGTCGTCAATTCTGCTTCCACAGTTTGTCAAGCAAAAGGAGACATAAACGGTGCCGGTGTGTGCTGGACGTAGCTCAGAAACCTGAGCAGTGTTTACAAGTGGTGTATAGTGTAAAACAAGGTTAGGGGATCGTCTTAGGGGCGGACAATAATTATACTAAGCAATAATATAAAACAAAATACTCCCCGGGTTTGATGAATTCAAATCGGCAATTCAAACAGTCCAAACTTTGACAGCTGATGCCCGATGGTATCGATTTATCGATTTTTGGTGAATTATCGCGACAAAAACACGGCACAAACACTGAATGACTCACTTTATACTTAGATTCTAAAGTAAAGAAGAGATTTACACAAAATATACACAATTATTAATATTTAAAAATAAATTATCTAAGAGATCGTTTTTTCACGACCTGTCACCAGTTACCAAGGGTTTCTTCACTATTGTTAGCATTATCGGAGATGCTAATTCTTAACAATTAACAAACTACGTACCGATATTATTTTTCTAGGTATTCGCCAGCAAAATAAATTAACACCTCATTAGAGAACAATGGATACCTAGCGCCCTAAGTCTTAAATCTCCTTTACTCGGACTACCTGTGCACCGCATCTACTGTTAAAGTCTTTGTTCTGTTGCAAGAAAGGATAACACTATACAGAACATATAGTGCCATTTCTTTCGCCATTCATTAGTTGGGACCGTATAAAAGCACGACGATTCTTGTCATTTTATACAGTCTTCTGTTAACCTTTAGAGTGTTCACGTCACTTTGAAGATCAGTAAAGTTAATTTAGCGTTTACGCGAGTAAAAAATTCGAAGTAATGGCACTTCAGATGGCATTGACCGACAGTTTTGAGGGGAAAATTGACGACCAGGACTACGAGGTAGTCTTTTCGTTTCTTTTCACACAACCGATTTCGGAAGCAGAAATCAGTAAAGTTCGACTCCGATATATTCCCGAGTATATTTGGGAACTCAAAAACAAAAAATATTATTGGGAGGAAGAGTATCAAAAAAACCTGGATCGCATATCTCTGGAGAACTGGATAACATACGAAAAGCAATTGAAATATGAAATCAAGAAACATAAGAAAATCCTGAAGAATATCGACATAATGAGACGGAAGTTCGTAGTTTCCGATGATTACAACCATTTCTCGGAAGCTATTGATACGTCACGTGTTCAACGTATTGTGGATTATCTTAAAGAACATCAAAGTGACGAAGAAATATTTTATAAGCTGACGACACAGTTGCGTGGTCAGAAAAATGAATTCGACCATCTCTTTTACCTCATATACGCCATATGGGCGTTGTATGGAGAATTTAGAATACGGCCGTCACAACGTAGCAGTGGTGTGCAATTGAGGGATTAGTAATTTTTCCTCAAAAAAGACTCGTTCCCATTTTTGTAATATGATGTTTTAATTAGGATAACTCTTAATATACGTATGTTGATGTTGTAGTAATCTTTGTATATATTATTTTGTATGTTATATATATATATTGTATTGTATAAATAAATATATGATTAATTTTGTTGAATTCATGTGAATTATATTTATATAGTTTATATAATTTTAATGTTTATGTCTGTGTTGTTTTGCTTTTGATTTTGTGTAAGTTAGGACTATATCAGAAATAAATGAGTAAATAATAATACTTATATATTCTTTTATTTATACTACACTTTCCTTATAGTATTTACACAAGTGACAGCTAGTTGAGAATAAAATCATTTCAAGTCAAAAGCAAGAAATAATACTTTTTGATTTGGCATACACACTCAAAGATACACACAATATAGTAACAACATGTAGGCCCTAATTATATAAAAAAAAAGACAACTACGAAGAAAACTTCTTCACCAACATGCCAATAGAGATAAAAATATCCCTTTACTTCATCTTTATACATAGAATTTTTTTTTTATGAAAATCTCTTTAAGAGTTTAGTTGTTTTTGAATTAAAACATTCAAATAAAAAATAAATACTAGGGACTTATGGAGTTTATCCAATATGGTTCTCGGAAATATAATATAGTTGCTTTTTTCTTAAAAGGCTATTTAAATAATATTTAGACAGCGTACAAAGTAGTACTAATTATTACTTAATTTTTAAATTGGATTGAAAATGATCTCTTTAATTATAATTCTATATAGGTGCTCAACCAAATGTTATCATATTTTATTCAATTGGAATTCTGGCAGACGGCTCACGATATACTCTGCTTAATTAGGGATTTTTCGGAAACATTTGACTGCGTTGAATATAAATAGCCTAATCTGTAAAAAATCCTCTAATAAATTCATGGACAAGCTTCTGCTCTTGTTTTCACCTGTATATCTTATAAGCAACTAAGAGTAACCTTTAATAGAGCGAAATCTTCGGGCTCCTTTGTTAAGACGGGCGTCCCTCAGGGTTAAATTCTAGGCCCTTTCCTTTTTTGAATTTTATTTTTATGATTTATACAGTTAGTTCATCCGATGTTATTTCATACGCTGCTATTGCTCTTATTTATAAAACAGATGAAAAAATGTCCTGCATGGTAAAGAAAATTTGGTTGTTATTTCGAAATGATTTCATTACTAACTGTTTCTTAAGATTAACTTTGATAAAAACTTGAAGGCATAGCAAAAAAACTTTATTTTTATCAAGGCATAACTATTGACTCAAAATTGCAGAAAACTAGAAATAACAAAGATATTGCCCATTGAAGTCACGTGTGACGTCACCCTGTGCGAAAAAATGCAGCACGGCGTGACGTTACACGTAACTATAATGAGCTATATCTTTGTCATTTTTAGTTTAATTTACAAATAAAAACATACGTGTCCCTTATTTTTTAAATAATCTAAAAGACGAATTAATTTTTGACGGAAACTAGCCTATTGTTATTTTTTGCTTATTATTGTAAATAACGATAATAATTTAGAAATTGCCCTGTGCGATAAGACCGCCCATTGTACACTTATTTTTTATAATGTTTGTCCTGTACTTTCATATGTCGTGTACAATAAAGAATACAATAATAATAATTTTGATTCAGTAAATTTTTCGGCCACCCGACGTATTCACGCATTTACCATAAAGGTAAGGATACACATATCCATCAGCTTACCTCCTACAAACAAAAAAAAAAAACAAACTTAACCCCTTTATTATAATTATTAGTGTAGATGTTAAATTTTTTCTTTATCTATATCGCCTGGTGGTTCGTGGAAAGAGTTGAATGCTGTATTTAAGTCTTGCTAATTACCTGAACGTTCTTTGAATTTCAGATTTCTATTATTGATATTGAAACTCGGGTCACACGGAAAGGATTTTAAGTCTCCAGACGATAATAATAGTAATAAATTTGATTGTTTTCTCGTCACAAAAGTTTACTGACTAAGTAATCTATTATTTATACATAAATGAGAGATATAAAATAGAGACTGGAGTCCGTACCAGGGAGACCGTGTGTTACGAATCTCCAGGCCTTTCCCTAAAGAATACAAGAATATACTTACGGGACGATTAGTACGAGATCTGTAAAAGAAATCTCTTCCCTCATCTGTTATTCGATTATGATAAATATTGCTATGTGCTAGTTAATGCATTTATAAAGACATTCTGAATAGGTTGCGTAACTAAGTCTGATGCCAATGATGTTAAACCACAGAACAGAAAATATAGGTAGAAGTGCCCCTAACGTGGCTAAGCACGGGAACCAGTGTCGCCAAACTCACACATTTGCGTATCAAATTGCATATTACACACTTAAAAACCTGTAATATGATTGGCTACGAAGCTACGAATTACAAACTTAACTTTTGCAAATCGTATTCTTATTGCTTTCATAAATTAGGTCTTATTACAACGTAAGAAAGTTGTTATTATTTGACATGACACAAACAATAAAGAAGTTTTTCGTCTAAAAACCAATTTACAACGAGTTCGGCTACTCAACGCTAGATGGCGCTGTAACCAATTTATTCTATTCAGAACGCTAGTGCCTTTGAAATAGATGCCATATTCACCTGCACATGTAATAGCCGAATATCGCTTGATGTTGACACGCGCGCGATATCTAAGAGGCATTTCCTCTACTTTTTTTTATTCCGTGTTCACACCGCTGTTCGAAATCCTTATCTTAATTTTTTTTTTTTTTTTAAGAAATATAATGTCGACAAGCTCTTTAATTCTTTCCGAAGTGTAGAATGTACTTATCATGTTACCAAGGGTTTCTTCACTATTGTTAGCATTATCGGAGATGCTAATTCTTAACAATTAACAAACTACGTACCGATATTATTTTTCTAGGTATTCGCCAGCAAAATAAATTAACACCTCATTAGAGAACAATGGATACCTAGCGCCCTAAGTCTTAAATCTCCTTTACTCGGACTACCTGTGCACCGCATCTACTGTTAAAGTCTTTGTTCTGTTGCAAGAAAGGATAACACTATACAGAACATATAGTGCCATTTCTTTCGCCATTCATTAGTTGGGACCGTATAAAAGCACGACGATTCTTGTCATTTTATACAGTCTTCTGTTAACCTTTAGAGTGTTCACGTCACTTTGAAGATCAGTAAAGTTAATTTAGCGTTTACGCGAGTAAAAAATTCGAAGTAATGGCACTTCAGATGGCATTGACCGACAGTTTTGAGGGGAAAATTGACGACCAGGACTACGAGGTAGTCTTTTCGTTTCTTTTCACACAACCGATTTCGGAAGCAGAAATCAGTAAAGTTCGACTCCGATATATTCCCGAGTATATTTGGGAACTCAAAAACAAAAAATATTATTGGGAGGAAGAGTATCAAAAAAACCTGGATCGCATATCTCTGGAGAACTGGATAACATACGAAAAGCAATTGAAATATGAAATCAAGAAACATAAGAAAATCCTGAAGAATATCGACATAATGAGACGGAAGTTCGTAGTTTCCGATGATTACAACCATTTCTCGGAAGCTATTGATACGTCACGTGTTCAACGTATTGTGGATTATCTTAAAGAACATCAAAGTGACGAAGAAATATTTTATAAGCTGACGACACAGTTGCGTGGTCAGAAAAATGAATTCGACCATCTCTTTTACCTCATATACGCCATATGGGCGTTGTATGGAGAATTTAGAATACGGCCGTCACAACGTAGCAGTGGTGTGCAATTGAGGGATTAGTAATTTTTCCTCAAAAAAGACTCGTTCCCATTTTTGTAATATGATGTTTTAATTAGGATAACTCTTAATATACGTATGTTGATGTTGTAGTAATCTTTGTATATATTATTTTGTATGTTATATATATATATTGTATTGTATAAATAAATATATGATTAATTTTGTTGAATTCATGTGAATTATATTTATATAGTTTATATAATTTTAATGTTTATGTCTGTGTTGTTTTGCTTTTGATTTTGTGTAAGTTAGGACTATATCAGAAATAAATGAGTAAATAATAATACTTATATATTCTTTTATTTATACTACACTTTCCTTATAGTATTTACACAAGTGACAGCTAGTTGAGAATAAAATCATTTCAAGTCAAAAGCAAGAAATAATACTTTTTGGTTTGGCATACACACTCAAAGATACACACAATATAGTAACAACATGTAGGCCCTAATTATATAAAAAAAAAGACAACTACGAAGAAAACTTCTTCACCAACATGCCAATAGAGATAAAAATATCCCTTTACTTCATCTTTATACATAGAATTTTTTTTTTATGAAAATCTCTTTAAGAGTTTAGTTGTTTTTGAATTAAAACATTCAAATAAAAAATAAATACTAGGGACTTATGGAGTTTATCCAATATGGTTCTCGGAAATATAATATAGTTGCGTTTTTCTTAAAAGGCTATTTAAATAATATTTAGACAGCGTACAAAGTAGTACTAATTATTACTTAATTTTTAAATTGGATTGAAAATGATCTCTTTAATTATAATTCTATATAGGTGCTCAACCAAATGTTATCATATTTTATTCAATTGGAATTCTGGCAGACGGCTCACGATATACTCTGCTTAATTAGGGATTTTTCGGAAACATTTGACTGCGTTGAATATAAATAGCCTAATCTGTAAAAAATCCTCTAATAAATTCATGGACAAGCTTCTGCTCTTGTTTTCACCTGTATATCTTATAAGCAACTAAGAGTAACCTTTAATAGAGCGAAATCTTCGGGCTCCTTTGTTAAGACGGGCGTCCCTCAGGGTTAAATTCTAGGCCCTTTCCTTTTTTGAATTTTATTTTTATGATTTATACAGTTAGTTCATCCGATGTTATTTCATACGCTGCTATTGCTCTTATTTATAAAACAGATGAAAAAATGTCCTGCATGGTAAAGAAAATTTGGTTGTTATTTCGAAATGATTTCATTACTAACTGTTTCTTAAGATTAACTTTGATAAAAACTTGAAGGCATAGCAAAAAAACTTTATTTTTATCAAGGCATAACTATTGACTCAAAATTGCAGAAAACTAGAAATAACAAAGATATTGCCCATTGAAGTCACGTGTGACGTCACCCTGTGCGAAAAAATGCAGCACGGCGTGACGTTACACGTAACTATAATGAGCTATATCTTTGTCATTTTTAGTTTAATTTACAAATAAAAACATACGTGTCCCTTATTTTTTAAATAATCTAAAAGACGAATTAATTTTTGACGGAAACTAGCCTATTGTTATTTTTTGCTTATTATTGTAAATAACGATAATAATTTAGAAATTGCCCTGTGCGATAAGACCGCCCATTGTACACTTATTTTTTATAATGTTTGTCCTGTACTTTCATATGTCCTGTACAATAAAGAATACAATAATAATAATTTTGATTCAGTAAATTTTTCGGCCACCCGACGTATTCACGCATTTACCATAAAGGTAAGGATACACATATCCATCAGCTTACCTCCTACAAACAAAAAAAAAAAACAAACTTAACCCCTTTATTATAATTATTAGTGTAGATGTTAAATTTTTTCTTTATCTATATCGCCTGGTGGTTCGTGGAAAGAGTTGAATGCTGTATTTAAGTCTTGCTAATTACCTGAACGTTCTTTGAATTTCAGATTTCTATTATTGATATTGAAACTCGGGTCACACGGAAAGGATTTTAAGTCTCCAGACGATAATAATAGTAATAAATTTGATTGTTTTCTCGTCACAAAAGTTTACTGACTAAGTAATCTATTATTTATACATAAATGAGAGATATAAAATAGAGACTGGAGTCCGTACCAGGGAGACCGTGTGTTACGAATCTCCAGGCCTTTCCCTAAAGAATACAAGAATATACTTACGGGACGATTAGTACGAGATCTGTAAAAGAAATCTCTTCCCTCATCTGTTATTCGATTATGATAAATATTGCTATGTGCTAGTTAATGCATTTATAAAGACATTCTGAATAGGTTGCGTAACTAAGTCTGATGCCAATGATGTTAAACCACAGAACAGAAAATATAGGTAGAAGTGCCCCTAACGTGGCTAAGCACGGGAACCAGTGTCGCCAAACTCACACATTTGCGTATCAAATTGCATATTACACACTTAAAAACCTGTAATATGATTGGCTACGAAGCTACGAATTACAAACTTAACTTTTGCAAATCGTATTCTTATTGCTTTCATAAATTAGGTCTTATTACAACGTAAGAAAGTTGTTATTATTTGACATGACACAAACAATAAAGAAGTTTTTCGTCTAAAAACCAATTTACAACGAGTTCGGCTACTCAACGCTAGATGGCGCTGTAACCAATTTATTCTATTCAGAACGCTAGTGCCTTTGAAATAGATGCCATATTCACCTGCACATGTAATAGCCGAATATCGCTTGATGTTGACACGCGCGCGATATCTAAGAGGCATTTCCTCTACTTTTTTTTATTCCGTGTTCACACCGCTGTTCGAAATCCTTATCTTAATTTTTTTTTTTTTTTTAAGAAATATAATGTCGACAAGCTCTTTAATTCTTTCCGAAGTGTAGAATGTACTTATCATGTTACCAAGGGTTTCTTCACTATTGTTAACATTATCGGAGATGCTAATTCTTAACAATTAACAAACTACGTACCGATATTATTTTTCTAGGTATTCGCCAGCAAAATAAATTAACACCTCATTAGAGAACAATGGATACCTAGCGCCCTAAGTCTTAAATCTCCTTTACTCGGACTACCTGTGCACCGCATCTACTGTTAAAGTCTTTGTTCTGTTGCAAGAAAGGATAACACTATACAGAACATATAGTGCCATTTCTTTCGCCATTCATTAGTTGGGACCGTATAAAAGCACGACGATTCTTGTCATTTTATACAGTCTTCTGTTAACCTTTAGAGTGTTCACGTCACTTTGAAGATCAGTAAAGTTAATTTAGCGTTTACGCGAGTAAAAAATTCGAAGTAATGGCACTTCAGATGGCATTGACCGACAGTTTTGAGGGGAAAATTGACGACCAGGACTACGAGGTAGTCTTTTCGTTTCTTTTCACACAACCGATTTCGGAAGCAGAAATCAGTAAAGTTCGACTCCGATATATTCCCGAGTATATTTGGGAACTCAAAAACAAAAAATATTATTGGGAGGAAGAGTATCAAAAAAACCTGGATCGCATATCTCTGGAGAACTGGATAACATACGAAAAGCAATTGAAATATGAAATCAAGAAACATAAGAAAATCCTGAAGAATATCGACATAATGAGACGGAAGTTCGTAGTTTCCGATGATTACAACCATTTCTCGGAAGCTATTGATACGTCACGTGTTCAACGTATTGTGGATTATCTTAAAGAACATCAAAGTGACGAAGAAATATTTTATAAGCTGACGACACAGTTGCGTGGTCAGAAAAATGAATTCGACCATCTCTTTTACCTCATATACGCCATATGGGCGTTGTATGGAGAATTTAGAATACGGCCGTCACAACGTAGCAGTGGTGTGCAATTGAGGGATTAGTAATTTTTCCTCAAAAAAGACTCGTTCCCATTTTTGTAATATGATGTTTTAATTAGGATAACTCTTAATATACGTATGTTGATGTTGTAGTAATCTTTGTATATATTATTTTGTATGTTATATATATATATTGTATTGTATAAATAAATATATGATTAATTTTGTTGAATTCATGTGAATTATATTTATATAGTTTATATAATTTTAATGTTTATGTCTGTGTTGTTTTGCTTTTGATTTTGTGTAAGTTAGGACTATATCAGAAATAAATGAGTAAATAATAATACTTATATATTCTTTTATTTATACTACACTTTCCTTATAGTATTTACACAAGTGACAGCTAGTTGAGAATAAAATCATTTCAAGTCAAAAGCAAGAAATAATACTTTTTGATTTGGCATACACACTCAAAGATACACACAATATAGTAACAACATGTAGGCCCTAATTATATAAAAAAAAAGACAACTACGAAGAAAACTTCTTCACCAACATGCCAATAGAGATAAAAATATCCCTTTACTTCATCTTTATACATAGAATTTTTTTTTTATGAAAATCTCTTTAAGAGTTTAGTTGTTTTTGAATTAAAACATTCAAATAAAAAATAAATACTAGGGACTTATGGAGTTTATCCAATATGGTTCTCGGAAATATAATATAGTTGCTTTTTTCTTAAAAGGCTATTTAAATAATATTTAGACAGCGTACAAAGTAGTACTAATTATTACTTAATTTTTAAATTGGATTGAAAATGATCTCTTTAATTATAATTCTATATAGGTGCTCAACCAAATGTTATCATATTTTATTCAATTGGAATTCTGGCAGACGGCTCACGATATACTCTGCTTAATTAGGGATTTTTCGGAAACATTTGACTGCGTTGAATATAAATAGCCTAATCTGTAAAAAATCCTCTAATAAATTCATGGACAAGCTTCTGCTCTTGTTTTCACCTGTATATCTTATAAGCAACTAAGAGTAACCTTTAATAGAGCGAAATCTTCGGGCTCCTTTGTTAAGACGGGCGTCCCTCAGGGTTAAATTCTAGGCCCTTTCCTTTTTTGAATTTTATTTTTATGATTTATACAGTTAGTTCATCCGATGTTATTTCATACGCTGCTATTGCTCTTATTTATAAAACAGATGAAAAAATGTCCTGCATGGTAAAGAAAATTTGGTTGTTATTTCGAAATGATTTCATTACTAACTGTTTCTTAAGATTAACTTTGATAAAAACTTGAAGGCATAGCAAAAAAACTTTATTTTTATCAAGGCATAACTATTGACTCAAAATTGCAGAAAACTAGAAATAACAAAGATATTGCCCATTGAAGTCACGTGTGACGTCACCCTGTGCGAAAAAATGCAGCACGGCGTGACGTTACACGTAACTATAATGAGCTATATCTTTGTCATTTTTAGTTTAATTTACAAATAAAAACATACGTGTCCCTTATTTTTTAAATAATCTAAAAGACGAATTAATTTTTGACGGAAACTAGCCTATTGTTATTTTTTGCTTATTATTGTAAATAACGATAATAATTTAGAAATTGCCCTGTGCGATAAGACCGCCCATTGTACACTTATTTTTTATAATGTTTGTCCTGTACTTTCATATGTCGTGTACAATAAAGAATACAATAATAATAATTTTGATTCAGTAAATTTTTCGGCCACCCGACGTATTCACGCATTTACCATAAAGGTAAGGATACACATATCCATCAGCTTACCTCCTACAAACAAAAAAAAAAACAAACTTAACCCCTTTATTATAATTATTAGTGTAGATGTTAAATTTTTTCTTTATCTATATCGCCTGGTGGTTCGTGGAAAGAGTTGAATGCTGTATTTAAGTCTTGCTAATTACCTGAACGTTCTTTGAATTTCAGATTTCTATTATTGATATTGAAACTCGGGTCACACGGAAAGGATTTTAAGTCTCCAGACGATAATAATAGTAATAAATTTGATTGTTTTCTCGTCACAAAAGTTTACTGACTAAGTAATCTATTATTTATACATAAATGAGAGATATAAAATAGAGACTGGAGTCCGTACCAGGGAGACCGTGTGTTACGAATCTCCAGGCCTTTCCCTAAAGAATACAAGAATATACTTACGGGACGATTAGTACGAGATCTGTAAAAGAAATCTCTTCCCTCATCTGTTATTCGATTATGATAAATATTGCTATGTGCTAGTTAATGCATTTATAAAGACATTCTGAATAGGTTGCGTAACTAAGTCTGATGCCAATGATGTTAAACCACAGAACAGAAAATATAGGTAGAAGTGCCCCTAACGTGGCTAAGCACGGGAACCAGTGTCGCCAAACTCACACATTTGCGTATCAAATTGCATATTACACACTTAAAAACCTGTAATATGATTGGCTACGAAGCTACGAATTACAAACTTAACTTTTGCAAATCGTATTCTTATTGCTTTCATAAATTAGGTCTTATTACAACGTAAGAAAGTTGTTATTATTTGACATGACACAAACAATAAAGAAGTTTTTCGTCTAAAAACCAATTTACAACGAGTTCGGCTACTCAACGCTAGATGGCGCTGTAACCAATTTATTCTATTCAGAACGCTAGTGCCTTTGAAATAGATGCCATATTCACCTGCACATGTAATAGCCGAATATCGCTTGATGTTGACACGCGCGCGATATCTAAGAGGCATTTCCTCTACTTTTTTTTATTCCGTGTTCACACCGCTGTTCGAAATCCTTATCTTAATTTTTTTTTTTTTTTTAAGAAATATAATGTCGACAAGCTCTTTAATTCTTTCCGAAGTGTAGAATGTACTTATCATGTTACCAAGGGTTTCTTCACTATTGTTAACATTATCGGAGATGCTAATTCTTAACAATTAACAAACTACGTACCGATATTATTTTTCTAGGTATTCGCCAGCAAAATAAATTAACACCTCATTAGAGAACAATGGATACCTAGCGCCCTAAGTCTTAAATCTCCTTTACTCGGACTACCTGTGCACCGCATCTACTGTTAAAGTCTTTGTTCTGTTGCAAGAAAGGATAACACTATACAGAACATATAGTGCCATTTCTTTCGCCATTCATTAGTTGGGACCGTATAAAAGCACGACGATTCTTGTCATTTTATACAGTCTTCTGTTAACCTTTAGAGTGTTCACGTCACTTTGAAGATCAGTAAAGTTAATTTAGCGTTTACGCGAGTAAAAAATTCGAAGTAATGGCACTTCAGATGGCATTGACCGACAGTTTTGAGGGGAAAATTGACGACCAGGACTACGAGGTAGTCTTTTCGTTTCTTTTCACACAACCGATTTCGGAAGCAGAAATCAGTAAAGTTCGACTCCGATATATTCCCGAGTATATTTGGGAACTCAAAAACAAAAAATATTATTGGAAGGAAGAGTATCAAAAAAACCTGGATCGCATATCTCTGGAGAACTGGATAACATACGAAAAGCAATTGAAATATGAAATCAAGAAACATAAGAAAATCCTGAAGAATATCGACATAATGAGACGGAAGTTCGTAGTTTCCGATGATTACAACCATTTCTCGGAAGCTATTGATACGTCACGTGTTCAACGTATTGTGGATTATCTTAAAGAACATCAAAGTGACGAAGAAATATTTTATAAGCTGACGACACAGTTGCGTGGTCAGAAAAATGAATTCGACCATCTCTTTTACCTCATATACGCCATATGGGCGTTGTATGGAGAATTTAGAATACGGCCGTCACAACGTAGCAGTGGTGTGCAATTGAGGGATTAGTAATTTTTCCTCAAAAAAGACTCGTTCCCATTTTTGTAATATGATGTTTTAATTAGGATAACTCTTAATATACGTATGTTGATGTTGTAGTAATCTTTGTATATATTATTTTGTATGTTATATATATATATATTGTATTGTATAAATAAATATATGATTAATTTTGTTGAATTCATGTGAATTATATTTATATAGTTTATATAATTTTAATGTTTATGTCTGTGTTGTTTTGCTTTTGATTTTGTGTAAGTTAGGACTATATCAGAAATAAATGAGTAAATAATAATACTTATATATTCTTTTATTTATACTACACTTTCCTTATAGTATTTACACAAGTGACAGCTAGTTGAGAATAAAATCATTTCAAGTCAAAAGCAAGAAATAATACTTTTTGATTTGGCATACACACTCAAAGATACACACAATATAGTAACAACATGTAGGCCCTAATTATATAAAAAAAAGACAACTACGAAGAAAACTTCTTCACCAACATGCCAATAGAGATAAAAATATCCCTTTACTTCATCTTTATACATAGAATTTTTTTTTATGAAAATCTCTATAAGAGTTTAGTTGTTTTTGGATTAAAACATTCAAATAAAAAATAAATACTAGGGACTTATGGAGTTTATCCAATATGGTTCTCGGAAATATAATATAGTTGCTTTTTTCTTAAAAGGCTATTTAAATAATATTTAGACAGCGTACAAAGTAGTACTAATTATTACTTAATTTTTAAATTGGATTGAAAATGATCTCTTTAATTATAATTCTATATAGGTGCTCAACCAAATGTTATCATATTTTATTCAATTGGAATTCTGGCAGACGGCTCACGATATACTCTGCTTAATAAGGGATTTTTCGGAAACATTTGACTGCGTTGAATATAAATAGCCTAATCTGTAAAAAATCCTCTAATAAATTCATGGACAAGCTTCTGCTCTTGTTTTCACCTGTATATCTTATAAGCAACTAAGAGTAACCTTTAATAGAGCGAAATCTTCGGGCTCCTTTGTTAAGATGGGCGTCCCTCAGGGTTAAATTCTAGGCCCTTTCCTTTTTTGAATTTTATTTTTATGATTTATACAGTTAGTTCATCCGATGTTATTTCATACGCTGCTATTGCTCTTATTTATAAAACAGATGAAAAAATGTCCTGCATGGTAAAGAAAATTTGGTTGTTATTTCGAAATGATTTCATTACTAACTGTTTCTTAAGATTAACTTTGATAAAAACTTGAAGGCATAGCAAAAAAACTTTATTTTTATCAAGGCATAACTATTGACTCAAAATTGCAGAAAACTAGAAATAACAAAGATATTGCCCATTGAAGTCACGTGTGACGTCACCCTGTGCGAAAAAATGCAGCACGGCGTGACGTTACACGTAACTATAATGAGCTATATCTTTGTCATTTTTAGTTTAATTTACAAATAAAAACATACGTGTCCCTTATTTTTTAAATAATCTAAAAGACGAATTAATTTTTGACGGAAACTAGCCTATTGTTATTTTTTGCTTATTATTGTAAATAACGATAATAATTTAGAAATTGCCCTGTGCGATAAGACCGCCCATTGTACACTTATTTTTTATAATGTTTGTCCTGTACTTTCATATGTCGTGTACAATAAAGAATACAATAATAATAATTTTGATTCAGTTAATTTTTCGGCCACCCGACGTATTCACGCATTTACCATAAAGGTAAGGATACACATATCTATCAGTTTACCTCCTACAAACAAAAAAAAAAAAACAAACTTAACCCCTTTATTATAATTATTAGTGTAGATGTTAAATTTTTTCTGTATCTATATCGCCTGATGGTTCGTGGAAAGAGTTGAATGCTGTATTTAAGTCTTGCTAATTACCTGAACGTTCTTTGAATTTCAGATTTCTATTATTGATATTGAAACTCGGGTCACACGGAAAGGATTTTAAGTCTCCAGACGATAATAATAGTAATAAATTTGATTGTTTTCTCGTCACAAAACTTTACTGACTAAGTATAATCTATTATTTATACATAAATTAGAGATATAAAATAGAGACTGGAGTCCGTACCAGGGAGACCGTGTGTTACGAATCTCCAGGCCTTTCCCTAAAGAATACAAGAATATACCTGCAGGACGATTAGTACGAGATCCGTAAAAGAAATCTCTTCCCTCATCTGTTATTCGATTATGATAAATATTGCTATGTGCTAGTTAATGCATTTATAAAGACATTCTGAATAGGTTGCGTAACTAAGTCTGGTGCCAGTGATGTTAAACCACAGAACAGAAAATATAGGTAGAAGTGCCCCTAACGTGGCTAAGCACGGGAACCAGTGTCGCTAAACTCACACATTTGCGTATCAAATTGCATGTTACACACATAAAAACCAGTAATATGATTGGCTACGAAGCTACGAATTACAAACTTAACTTTTGCAAATCATATTCTTATTGCTTTCATAAATTAGGTCTTATTACAACGTAAGAAAGTTGTTATTATTTGACATGACACAAACAATAAAGAAGTTTTTCGTCTAAAAACCAATTTACAACGAGTTCGGCTACTCAACGCTAGATGGCGCTGTAATCAATTTATTCTATTCAGAACGCTAGTGCCTTTGAAATAGATGCCATATTCACCTGCACATGTAATAGGCGAATCTCGCTTGATGTTGACACGCACGCGATATCTAAGAGGCACTTCCTCTACTTTTTTTTATTCCGTGTGTTAAACAATAAAATTTGTATGCAAAAAAAAAACAATATTTTATATTTTCGACTGTTTTCTAAAATGGTTTCCAATAACTGGTTTCCCAAGTGGCCGATGTAGTCGATGTGCAGGTACTGATATTTATTGACGACATACAACCACATTCTCAAACATTAATTCATGAATCCCCAAGCGACCACCGGTGGCCGCGCATCTATTGTCTTACTATTGTGTCTCTAATTGACGGTATCTGAAGGGTTAATTTCAAGTAATGTGACTTGATCCCGAAGGCAGCTTACATGTTCTGAGGAGGTTTAGTTTTGATACTGTTTAAAAGACAAATATTTAAAAAATACATTTAGGCTGAGATTATCGAAGGCGTAAGGTACAGCCCTCCGCAAACGTTAAAAGCTTGCTCAATAGATGAAACGTCTTGTGGAAGGTTGTTCAGTTTCGTCTACTGAACAAGCCCTTAAAGTTTGCGCAGGGCTGCCCTTACACCTTGTATAATTATACAACGTGTAACGTTAAATGCGCAAAACCTGAAAATACTTTGATCACAATAACGAGCAGAATCAATTGAATCCCTTTATAGGGCACATTTTTCAAAACAAATCTTCATTAAAAATGTCGCCCTGCCTATTTATTAATACTCAAGCCATTACGTGTCCAAAGCCGCCCAAATAGGTAACACACACAAATGGTTGTAGTTTAATCAAATTTCGTCTGCATATATATTTTTTTTATTCTAACAGAATTAGGTCCATTGAATTAACAATAATTTGGGGTGTTTGAGGTTTTGCGCAGGTATCGTTAAGCGTTGTACAGAAGATAGATTATATATTACCTCTTAACGCTCCCTTTTTAAACAATATTTGATATCTATAAAGACACTAAAATTTATCGTAAAGTATTTAACTTAAAAAAAACGGTCCATTTATTTGAAAGTGTGATGTATGTAGTTAGTTAATAATTAGGTTAAGTGGGTAGCAGGTAAATTAAGATATGATTGAGATTGTGAAGGTGCGCCAGTCTGTTAATATACACTCTGCTATCCAGACGTTGTTTGATTTCTCGCTATCCAGTACCCCGGGCCGTATATGTCTCAGTGGCGACGAGAGTGAACAATTCGCGTGTAATAATTATTAGTTACGATGTCTATCGGGAAGATATCCGAGTTTAACGTGCACAAGGACGATTGGAACCTATATGTCGAACGGTTAGAACAATACTTTATCGTCAACAAAATACCGGAGAATTTACATGTGTCAACGTTAATAACCGTAATGGGGGCAGAAAGTTATGAGTTATTAGTCAATCTGTGCACACCTAACAAACCCAAAACAAAGAGTTTTGTGCAATTATCGGAAATCATGGGTAGACATTTGCAACCTAAACCCAGTGAGCTCGCAGAGAGGTATAAATTTCGACATAGGAAGCAGAAGGAGGGCGAGACCATGTCGGAGTACGTGGCGGTACTTAAAAAAATGTCAAAAACCTGCGAGTTTGGAAGTTGGCTCGAGGAAAGTTTAAGAGATCAACTAGCATGTGGAAAAGCGAGCGAAAATGTCAGACAACGGTTGTTCGCAGAACCTACACTAGATTTCGCCAAGGCTTACAAGCTAGCCGTCAGTATGGAGTCGGCAGAGAAGGATGCCGCTGCAGTAGAAGGGGCTAAGGCACAAGTTGGACCGGGTGCAGCGACGGTTGAGTGCCAAGCGATGACGATGAGACGACAAGCAACGAGCGCGGCGGAGCGTGGCGGGCAGCAGGGCGCGGGAGTTGCGTGGCGGAACGTGCGTGAACGGCGGGAGCGGCGCGCAGGTCGCGAGTTGGTGATGTCGGTGCCGGCTGAGCGGGCCCGGCTGGCTGAGCGGGCTCGGCCACAGCGGCCGTGTCAAGTGTGCGGTGCAGACCATAACGAGTCGAGGTGCAAGTTCGCGCGCTACGTGTGTAGGGTGTGCAATCGTCAAGGACACTTACGGCGTATGTGCCCTAATTTAGTAGAACAATATCAGGTTGGCGTGCAAACCACGGAATAAAAAAAAGTAGAGGAAGTGCCTCTTAGATATCGCGCGCGTGTCAACATCAAGCGAGATTCGCCTATTACATGTGCAGGTGAATATGGCATCTATTTCAAAGGCACTAGCGTTCTGAATAGAATAAATTGGCTACAGCGCCATCTAATTTTATAATTTTCTACATGTATGTATTGCAAATCATGTATGAATACTATCTATTATGTACAATTGTAAACATGGAAATAAAGATTTATTATTATTATTATTATTATCTAGCGTTGAGTAGCCGAACTCGTTGTAAATTGGTTTTTAGACGAAAAACTTCTTTATTGTTTGTGTCATGTCAAATAATAACAACTTTCTTACGTTGTAATAAGACCTAATTTATGAAAGCAATAAAAATATGATTTGCAAAAGTTAAGTTTGTAATTCGTAGCTTCGTAGCCAATCATATTACTGGTTTTTATGTGTGTAACATGCAATTTGATACGCAAATGTGTGAGTTTGGCGACGCTGGTTCCCGTGCTTAGCCACGTTAGGGGCACTTCTACCTATATTTTCTGTTCTGTGGTGCAAACAAAGGGTGGTGACGGAGAGGCGGACAGTGACGAGGTAATTTTTGTTGATATTTGTCAGTTGTCGATAACAAGTTGTAAACCTATTATTATACCAATGAATGTGCATAACAAAGAAATATCTATGGAATGTGACACAGGTAGTGCAGTGTCATGTATTAGTCAAGAGTGTTACAATAAGTTGTTTAACGACCTTCCTTTACAACCCTGTAAATTAACGTTAAGATATTACACTGGTGAAACTGTAAAACCTTTAGACACGTAAAACATAATTATAACACCCCTCTTTCTCCTCGGGGGTTAAATAAAGCGTTCTTAATTGAAATTTAAAATGTAGAATTTTATCGATTTTATTTCCAACTTGCAACGATTTTCTTTGAAACCGATTGAGTTTGAACAAAGAAATACATAATTATAATTAATCTCATAGATCGAAAATAGTAATCATTTTAGTTTTCAATATTCCATGATGATCTTGTTTTAATTTTTCGGATTGGTTATTTAATTCAATTATCATTTCAATTCAATTTGTGTCTTAAGCCTTCTAATTATGTCCATTGTAAGCGACTACGTTTGAGCCATATCTCAATGTAATAATATCATTCAGGAAATTGTTCACACCGCTGTTCGAAATCCTTATCTTAAATATATTTTTTTTATAAGAAATATAATGTCGACAAGCTCTTTAATTCTTTCCGAAGTGTAGAATTTACTTATCATGTTACCAAGGGTTTCTTCACTATTTTTAACATTATCGGAGATGCTAATTCTTAACAATTATAATTAATTTTTTTTCTAGGTATTCGCCAGCAAAATAAATTAACACCTCATTAGAGAACAATGGATACCTAGCGCCCTAAGTCTTATCTCCTTTACTCGGACTACCTGTGCACCGCATCTACTGTTAAAGTCTTTGTTCTGTTGCAAGAAAGGATAAAACTATACAGAACATATAGTGCCATTTCTTTCGCCATTCATTAGTTGGGACCGTATAAAAGCACGACGATTCTTGTCATTTTATACAGTCTTCTGTTAACCTTTAGAGTGTTCACGTCACTTTGAAGATCAGTAAAGTTAATTTAGCGTTTACGCGAGTAAAAAATTCGAAGTAATGGCACTTCAGATGGCATTGACCGACAGTTTTGAGGGGAAAATTGACGACCAGGACTACGAGGTAGTCTTTTCGTTTCTTTTCACACAACCGATTTCGGAAGCAGAAATCAGTAAAGTTCGACTCCGATATATTCCCGAGTATATTTGGGAACTCAAAAACAAAAAATATTATTGGGAGGAAGAGTATCAAAAAAACCTGGATCGCATATCTCTGGAGAACTGGATAACATACGAAAAGCAATTGAAATATGAAATCAAGAAACATAAGAAAATCCTGAAGAATATCGACATAATGAGACGGAAGTTCGTAGTTTCCGATGATTACAACCATTTCTCGGAAGCTATTGATACGTCACGTGTTCAACGTATTGTGGATTATCTTAAAGAACATCAAAGTGACGAAGAAATATTTTATAAGCTGACGACACAGTTGCGTGGTCAGAAAAATGAATTCGACCATCTGTTTTACCTCATATACGCCATATGGGCGTTGTATGGAGAATTTAGAATACGGCCGTCACAACGTAGCAGTGGTGTGCAATTGAGGGATTAGTAATTTTTCCTCAAAAAAGACTCGTTCCCATTTTCGTAATATGGTGTTTTAATTAGGATAACTCTTAATATACGTATGTTGATGTTGTAGTAATCTTTGTATATATTATTTTGTATGTCTATTATATATATATATATATATATATTGTATTGTATAAATAAATATATGATTAATTTTAATGTTTATGTCTGTGTTGTTTTGCTTTTGATTTTGTGTAAGTTAGGACTATATCAGAAATAAATGAATAAATAATAATACTTATATATTCTTTTATTTATACAACACTTTCCTTATAGTATTTACAAAAGTGACAGCTAGTTGAGAATAAAATCATTTCAAGTCAAAAGCAAGAAAGAATACTTTTTGATTTGGCATACACACAATGTAGTAACAACACGTAGGCCCTAATTATATAAAAGAAAGAGACAACTAACAATGTGTGTCTCACGGTGGCGCCAAAAGTAGTTAGGACGAAGAAAACTTCTTTACCAACATGCCAATAGAGATAAAAATTTTCCTTTACTTCATCTTTATACGAGTACATAGAATTTTTTTTAAATGAAAATCTCTTTAAGAGTTTAGTTGTTTATGAATTAAAACATTCAAATAAAAAATAAATACTAGGGACTTATGGACTTTATCCAATATGGTTCTCGGAAATATAATATAGTTTCTTTTTTCTTAAAAGGCTATTTAAACAATATTTAGACAGCGTACAAAGTAGTACTAATTATTACTTAATTTTTAAATTGGATAGAAAATGATCTCTTTAATTATAATTCTATATACATAGGTGCTCAACCAAATGTTATCATATTTTATTCAATTGGAATTCTGGCAGACGGCTCACGATATACTCTGCTTATTTTGTGATTTTTCGGAAACATTTTGCTGCGTTGAATATAATACCCTAATCTGTAAAAAATCCTCTAATAAATTAATGGACAAGCTTCTGCTCTTGTTTTTACCTGTATATCTTATAAGCAACTAAGAGTAACCTTTAATAGAGCGAAATCTTCGGGCTCCTTTGTTAAGATGGGCGTCCCTCAGGGTTAAATTCTAGGCCCTTTCCTTTTTTGAATTTTATTTTTATGATTTATACAGTTAGTTCATCCGATGTAATTTCATACGCTGCTATTGCTCTTATTTCTAAAACAGATGAAAAAAATGTCCTGCATGGTAAAGAAAATTTGGTTGTTATTTTGAAATGATTTCATCACTAACTGTTTCTTAAGATTAACTTTGATAAAAACTTGAAGTCATAGCAAAAAACTTTATTTTTATTTAGGCATAACTATTGATTCAAAATTGCAGAAAACTAGAAATAACAAAGATATTGCCCATTGAAGTTACGTGTGACGTCACCCTGTGCGAAAAAATGCAGCACGGCGTGCCGTTACACGTTACTATAATGAGCTATATCTTTGTCATTTTTAGTTTAATTTACAAATAAAAACATTATTATTATTATTATTATTTTTGAAGAAAAGGGGCTATGCATCTCCCATAGTGTAGGAGATGTAGTCACTGCGACCTAAAAGATCTATTGTGACTCGCCACCTTGTTAGAGTAACATAAAAATAAAAACATACGTGTCCCTTATTTTTTAAATAATCTAAAAGACGAACTAACTTTTGACGGAAACTAGCCTATTGTTATTTTTTGCTTATTATTGTAAATAACGATAATAATTTAGAAATTGCCCTGTGCGATAAGACCGCCCATTGTACACTTATTTTTTATAATGTTTGTCCTGTACTTTTATATGTGGTGTACAATAAAGAATACAATAATAATAATTTAATTCAGTTAATTTTTCGGCCACCTGACGTATTCACGCATTTACCATAAAGGTAAGGATACACATATCCATCAGCTTACCTCCTACAAACAAAAAAAAAAACAAACTTAACCCCTTTATTATAATTATTAGTGTAGATGTTAAATTTTTTCTTTATCTATATCGCCTGATGGTTCGTGGAAAGAGTTGAATGCTGTATTTAAGTCTTGCTAATTACCTGAACGTTCTTTGAATTTCAGATTTCTATTATTGATATTGAAACTCGGGTCACACGGAAAGGATTTTAAGTCTCCAGACGATAATAATAGTAATAAATTTGATTGTTTTCTCGTCACAAAAGTTTACTGACTAAGTATAATCTATTATTTATACATAAATTAGAGATATAAAATAGAGACTGGAGTCCGTACCAGGGAGACCGTGTGTTACGAATCTCCAGGCCTTTCCCTAGAGAATACAAGAATATACCTACAGGACGATTAGTACGAGATCCGTAAAAGAAATCTCTTCTCTCACCTGGTATTCGATTATGATAAATATTGCTATGTGCTAGTTAATGCATTTATAAAGACATTCTGAATAGGTTGCGTAACTAAGTCTGGTGTTAATGATGTTAAACCACAGAACAGAAAATATAGGTAGAAGTGCCCCTAACGTGGCTAAGTACGGGAACCAGCGTCGCCAAACTCACACATTTGCGTATCAAATTGCATGTTACACACATAAAAACCAGTAATATGATTGGCTACGAAGCTACGAATTACAAACTTAACTTTTGCAAATCATATTCTTATTGCTTTCATAAATTAGGTCTTATTACAACGTAAGAAAGTTGTTATTATTTGACATGACACAAACAATAAAGAAGTTTTTCGTCTAAAAACCAATTTACAACGAGTTCGGCTACTCAACGCTAGATGGCGCTGTAATCAATTTATTCTATTCAGAACGCTAGTGCCTTTGAAATAGATGCCATATTCACCTGCACATGTAATAGGCGAATCTCGCTTGATGTTGACACGCGCGCGATATCTAAGAGGCACTTCCTCTACTTTTTTTTATTCCGTGTGTTAAACAATAAAATTTCTAAAATGGTTTCCAATAACTGGTTTCCAAAGTGGCCGATGTAGTCAATGTGCAGGTACTGATATTTATTGACGACATACAACCACATTCTCAAACATTAATTTCAAGTAATAGTGACTTTTGATCCCGAAGGCAGCTTACATGTCCTGAGGAGGTTTAGTTTTGATACTGGTTAAAAAATAAATATTTAAAAAATACATTTAGGCTGAGATTATCGAAGGTGTAAGGTACAGCCCTCCGCAAACGTTAAAAGCTTGCTCAATAGATGAAACGTAGAACCTGAAAATAGTTTGATCACAATAACGAGCAGAATCAATTGAATCCCTTTATAGGGCACATTTTTCAAAACAAATCTTCATTAAAAATGTCGCCCTGCCTATTTATTAATACTCAAGCCATTACGTGTCCAAAGCCGCCCAAATAGGTAACACACACAAATGGTTGTAGCTTAATCAAATTTCGTCTGAATATTTTTTTTTTTTTATTCTAACAGAATTAGGTCCATTGAATTAACAACAATTTGGGGTGTTTGAGGTTTTGCGCAGGTATCGTTAAGCGTTGTACAGAAGATAGATTATATATTACCTCTTAACGCTCCCTTTTTAAAGAATATTTGATATCTATAAAGACACTAAAATTTATCGTAAAGTATTTAACTTAAAAAAAAACGGTCCATTTGTTTGAAAGCTACGATGCAAACTCAGACACACACACACAGACACGTAAAACATAATTATAACACCCCTCTTTTTCCTCGGGGGTTAAATAAAGCGTTCTTAATTGAAATTTAAAATGTAGAATTTTATCGATTTTATTTCAAAGGCACCGGGTATTCAAAATTGCGATATTTGCAATATCATGCAACGATTTTCTTTGAAACCGATTGAGTTTGAACAAAGAAATACATAATTATAATTAATCTCATACATCGAAAATAGTAATCATTTTAGTTTTCAATATTCCATGATGATCTTGTTTTAATTTTTCGGATTGGTTATTTAATTCAATTATCATTTCCATTCAATTTGTGTCTTAAGCCTTCTGATTATGTCCATTGTAAGCGACTACGTTTGAGCCATATCTCAATGTAATAATATCATTCAGGAAATTGTTCACACCGCTGTTCGAAATCCTTATCTTAAATATTTTTTTTTTTTTAAGAAATATAATGTCGACAAGCTCTTTAATTCTTTTCGAAGTGTAGAATTTACTTATCATGTTACCAAGGGTTTCTTCACTATTGTTAACATTATCGGAGATGCTAATTCTTAACAATTAACAAACTACGTACCGATATTATTTTTCTAGGTATTCACCAGCAAAATAAATTAACACCTCATTAGAGAACAATGGATACCTAGCGCCCTAAGTCTTAAATCTCCTTTACTCGGACTACCTGTGCACCGCATCTACTGTTAAAGTCTTTGTTCTGTTGCAAGAAAGGATAACACTATACAGAACATATCGTGCCATTTCTTTCGCCATTCATTAGTTGGGACCGTATAAAAGCACGACGATTCTTGTCATTTTATACAGTCTTCTGTTAACCTTTAGAGTGTTCACGTCACTTTGAAGATCAGTAAAGTTAATTTAGCGTTTACGCGAGTAAAACATTCGAAGTAATGGCACTTCAGATGGCATTGACCGACAGTTTTGAGGGGAAAATTGACGACCAGGACTACGAGGTAGTCTTTTCGTTTCTTTTCACACAACCAATTTCGGAAGCAGAAATCAGTAAAGTTCGACTCCGATATATTCCCGAGTATATTTGGGAACTCAAAAACAAAAAATATTATTGGGAGGAAGAGTATCAAAAAAACCTGGATCGCATATCTCTGGAGAACTGGATAACATACGAAAAGCAATTGAAATATGAAATCAAGAAACATAAGAAAATCCTGAAGAATATCGACATAATGAGACGGAAGTTCGTAGTTTCCGATGATTACAACCATTTCTCCGAAGCTATTGATACGTCACGTGTTCAACGTATTGTGGATTATCTTAAAGAACATCAAAGTGACGAAGAAATATTTTATAAGCTGACGACACAGTTGCGTGGTCAGAAAAATGAATTCGACCATCTCTTTTACCTCATATACGCCATATGGGCGTTGTATGGAGAATTTAGAATACGGCCGTCACAACGTAGCAGTGGTGTGCAATTGAGGGATTAGTAATTTTTCCTCAAAAAAGACTCGTTCCCATTTTCGTAATATGGTGTTTTAATTAGGATAACTCTTAATATACGTATGTTGATGTTGTAGTAATCTTTGTATATATTATTTTGTATGTCTATTATATATATATATATATATTGTATTGTATAAATAAATATATGATTAATTTTAATGTTTATATGTCTGTGTTGTTTTGCTTTTGATTTTGTGTAAGTTAGGACTATATCAGAAATAAATGAATAAATAATAATACTTATATATTCTTTTATTTATACAACACTTTCCTTATAGTATTTACACAAGTGACAGCTAGTTGAGAATAAAATCATTTCAGGTCAAAAGCAAGAAAGAATACTTTTTGATTTGGCATACACACTCGAAGATACACACAATGTAGTAACAACATGTAGGCCCTAATTATATAAAAGAAAGAGACAACTAGCAATTTGTGCCTCACATTGCCCTTTGCGTTCTAGAACCACGGGGAACAGTTTCAGAAGACTCTAGTAGGCTAAATCCTTCCTGGGTTCCCGCGGTCTCGCTAGCATGTCTTTGAGGCGCGCGTGAAATACAATGCGCAGGTTTGAAACATAAAAAAAAAACTTGAAAATCTATAAAATCTTTAAATTGTTCCTATTTTTGTGTACAATAAAGTTTATTCTATTCTTGCCGGACAGCGAGCTACGTAATTCTCGTCGTCTGCTAGCTCACACCTACTATCTTTAGAAATCGCGCTGCAACTCCCGATTCCCGTGGCGAATCTTGTTGAGATCGGAGTGTAATCTTCTTACACTCCGATCTCAACAAGATTCGGGTTGATTGATATCCATCAATCAATCTGGATGCTTGTGCCCACTATCGACCACAGTTCTATTAATTTGAGTTCGACACAGTACCGGACTAGGCTAGCACCAGGCCAGTAACAAATTCTACCAGGGGCCCACTAAATCTTTTTTTTTTATTGATACAATCTACCGCTTGACTGCGACTGCGATCCCACCTGATGGCAAGCAGATGGTGAGGCGCACTAGTTCACTAATTCGCTATCTTTTGTTAAATGAAAACGAATTACGACTCTTTTCATTTATTTTTGCACAGGCCACAGGAATCTTAGCTGCGATAGCATGTCGGTTTTCTATAGTTTACATATATTTCAGGGGTTTACATTTCATTTACATTAAATTGTGCATTGGAATTGCACAATTTATTTCCCCCAAGTCCGTTCCATCATCGGACCTACGTACGGACAAGACGTACGGCGTTTCGCCACCGGTACATGGTGGACATCCCACCCGTATGGGTGATAAACGCTTTGTACGTAATGCTGTACGTGAGGCTGTACGCATAATGAATGTGTTTTGGGAACACATACATTATGCGTACAGCCAAGGAGTGAAATTTCCTGCCGGAGTCTGTGGTTCCTGACCACCCTAGGGGTATTTAAGTTCTTTAAGTCAAAAGTGAATAGATTGCTTCTATCTTTTATCATCGGCTACATCATCGCTTATCATCAGGTGAAATATTAAGCAAACGCGAGCCATATCCATAATAAAACTATTTGGAATCGATTACATTTCATATAGTACGAGACACTGACGTCTATTTGTCTGGGTCCCCGATGTCTCGGGGCCCGCAGCTTTTGCTACTCTTGCTATGAGACTATTCCGGCTCTGGTTGGACAGTGGAACAGCTGGGCCGCAGCAAGCGTCGTAAATTACGCATCGGAAACTAATCATGTCTTAATTGAACTAATTAGCTGTATTGACGCGTTTAGCATTGCCTAATGTTCTGTTTATGCGATTCTAATTGCCTACATTGTGTTTTCCGTAATAATTATATAATTAGCTAGCTTCTACCAGCGGCTTTGCCTGTGTGAAAATTGAAATGTATGCCAACGGAACATTTATTTGAGATAAAAAGAATATGAATGTCCTATTGTAGATGGATTCGCAGAAGGATTGCTGGACATCTAAAACTCATAATAATCCACAGCCCAGACAGGTGCCCCAGCCGCCGCCGGGATTCCGATCCCGATTACCGGCCACCCTAGGCGCGGGCTTGCGAACGGCGAGCAATTCGTAACTCGCCGTCCGACCGTCCGGTATTCGTCCGGACCGAGCCCAAGACGTCAACAGTAGCGGACCAGCAGGGTCGAAGTCTACTGGGGCCAAGGATCGGTTTCTGAAAGGAAGGTTTGGTCCCGGTACGAAAGGCAACGAAGGAACAGGAGTGGGTTTTTAGTCAGTAAAAGTATCTCTCACTTTGCTACCTAAAAAAAAGGCCAAGCAGGTGCGGCGTTGACTGGCCCCTACAATGTTGCTGACATCTCATTGAATCGCTCGTGAAACACAACGCGCCATCGACCCGAACCTGGTTCTTCCCAGACGGCCGGAGGACGAGCTACAAACCCGCACGTATAATGGCCGGTAGACGTCCTAAGTCTCCCAACGCCGGGGATGTTCACATAATATCTACTTTTTGTACTATTTCTATCTCTAAATATTTTTAAAAGAAAGTCTCTGTATCCATAGTTTCTCTAATACAGAGTGTAAGGGACAGCCCTCAACAAACTTTAGGCCTTGCTTAGTAGACAAAACTGAACAACCTTCCATAAGGCTGTGGGTGAATCACATACACAGTATACACTATACACGTACACAATAAATATATGTACTCACCTGCATCTATTATATCTATTCTACATTCATATATATTTATACAAGGTGTAACGTTAAATGCACAAAACCTGAAATTAGTTTGATCAGAATAACGTGCAGAATAAATTAAACCACTTTTCAATATAGGTTACATTTTTCAAAAAATCTTCATTAATAACTTCGACCTGTCTATTTATGAATAGATCAAGCCTGAACGTGCGCAAACTCGCTGAAATAGGTAAACAAACACAAATAGTTGTAATCCAATCAAATTTTCTCATACATGGGATAATAAAAGTTCTTATTTCAAGGCAGATATGAATTTTAAACAAACTAAAACTGCTCAAAAAACCTTTAATTTTTTTAAATTATATATTTTTTCTCACATAATTAGTCAATCGAATTAACCCTTCAGATACCGTCAATTAGAGACACAATAGTAAGACAATAGATGCGCGGCCACCGGTGGTCGCTTGGGGATTCATGAATTAAAAATCATTTGGGGTGTCTGAGGTTTTGCGCATTTAACGTTACACGTTGTATATTTCCAAGTTCACAACACACATATTCACTAACACTAGACACAACTTACACATTGACGTGACGCATTGGACACGCGCACTGTCGATGACGCGATGACTTATTTTCTTCTACCGCCAAGTAGTAGCAATAGTAGCTGACAAGTTACGTTTCGTTTCTCACCAGTCACGCCCCACGCTGCCCGCAAGAGCTACGTGCGCTCGCGCCGATTAATATTCTGTGAAAAATATCTACCCGCGCTAACTTGTCGTGTGTTTGCAAAGACTATTTTACCGTTGTAATATACCAGCTTGTGCTTAGCTTGTTATTAATTAGTTTGTGCCTTCTAGTGAACTGTGTTATTGTGCTGTGTGTGAGGAAATTGTACCTGAAGAAACAACAAGGACTTTCATTTACTCGCCACATATCAGGTAAGTACTTACACTACATACACGCCACTCAAACAACTAAAACTTTTTTTTAGGCAACGAAAAAATTGGACAGTGCGTACGGAGAGGCAGATTTTTTTTTCGTTTCCTGAAAAAAAATCTTCTGGAAGGTTGTTCAGTTTTGTCCACTGAGCAAGCCCTTAAAATTTGTTGAGGGCTGTGCCTTACATTCTATATGTACTCCTCACAGTCCTCACAACGAACTTGGAACTGTTTGTTTTTTAGGTGGCAAATCATCATAACTTCTTCCAATCTGGGTGGAGCAAAAGGGAGTGTCAGATTTATATTGACCCACCTGTGTTTCTTTAGTTACCCTATGCGGTCCATCTTACCAGTAACTTTTTTAATCGCATCCGCATCTCTGAAATTATTCCACAACACCCCTGGATTTTAATACGGCTAAATAATAATAAAAATAGAAAGAGACATAAAACGTAGAAGGTTCATCCTTTACCTATAATAATTTGCAGCGTTGCGAAACTGACTCGTTAGTACATTCATAAAAGAAACAGTTTTTAGGGTTTCGTATCCAAAGGGTAAAGCGGGACTGCGAATTCTTAGACAATAATAGGGGTATTATTGTCTAAGAGTCCGCAGTCCATCCGTCCGTCTGTCCGTCTGTCACCAGGCTGTATTTCATGAACCGTGATAGCATGTCTGCTTACCTATAAGGTGGGATCACTATCAAGCACTAATTTATAACAATTTAAAAAAAATTGAACTGTTCAAATTTTCAAAAATATTCTATTGCCGCTAAAACAACAAATACTAAAAACTGAATAAAACAAATACTTAAGTGGGGCTCCCATACAACAAACGTGACTTTTTTGGTGTTTTTTTGCTAAAGACGGTACGGAACTCTTCGTGCGCGAGACTGATTCGCACTTGACCGTTTTTAATAAAAACGTATAAAAATGTACAAACCACACAGTCGTAGGAGTGAGATGCGTGACCGCGATATCGCCGAGCTCAGGGGATGTGGGCTGCACCACATGAGTAGATAAACCGTACAGAGGCAAAGCTTCAAACAACCGCTCGAATCGGTTGCACTACTACAAGCGCGCGGGGAATGTGTGAGTGACCAACGTCTGCTTGTTGCGTATTCGTTGCGTAAGCTTTGCCTCTGTACGGTTTATCTACTGATGTGGGCTGCACGGGGAGAGACACGCGCGTACGCGACAACGCACTTCACCTAGAGGTGGTGTCAACTGTCACCACGCCGGATTGTGGATGAGGACAGCACTGTAATAAGTCTAGGCAGTTTATAAGTGGAAACTTATGATCACGTATTTTGACGAGAAAAAAGAGTCACTATTCATAAGTTTTTTTTTTGTAAATTTGAGAAAGGAATCCTGTCGATTTTAGTGTGGTAGATTCCGAAAGAAACATCGAGACGTAATAGTTGACAGTTTAATTTGTTTTATTCTTACTGCCATTCATAAGTCAAGAGCATGATCTGAATAGAATGAAGCATAAAATTAAACAGCAGAATCAGCCTTATTATAATATTCCCACTGCTAGGACTCAGATCTCCTCTCTAGTAGGGCGAATGAGCCGTAATCCTCCACGCGGGACCTGTGCGGGTTGGGTGTCACATGTCTTCGAATGTTTGGTTCTAGGACATGTCGTTTCCATTGCACCGTTTTGAGAGCAGTGGTGATGAAATAAGTTACACGAAGTAATGCCTTGCCTTGGTTTGTACCCACGACTTATAACTCAGGAGTCGGTACCGTTGCCACTGGAATAGAATGAAGGCACAAAGAGCAAATTATGAGCATTTTAATTTGTAGGCCATTACGTCATAGTAATCTTGATTCGTGATGCACTATGTATCATGGTGCCATACCGATATAATATAGTAATCATAAAATAAATGATACTTTTTTTTTCCTCTTTATTTAGAAATAAATGATACTTGTAGTGACACAAGGGGTAAACACGACATTGGCTCGTTTCGTCACCAGAGCGACTAGGATAGTCCTCGCCAACAGCCTGAACACAACTGACTTGATAGCGCCTGTAACACAAAACATAGGCCCCGAATATAAGTTAAATCTTTGAAAGCGACAATCTGTTAGCTTTACAGATTAGTCACAAGGAAAACACTTACAGGCCTATAAATTAATAAATCAGTAGTCAAACAGTTTGCGAGCGAGGGACGAACTTAGGAGGTAAAGAACAAGTTATTTATAGAGAGTTGGCTCAGTTCTCGTAAGCGTCGATTTAGCCCCTCCGACAATATGACGAGTTTCATACCTTTTTTTAGGTGGGAAATCAATCAATGACTTCTCTCGCTCTAGGGGGGGGGGGGAGTCGGGCGCGAGGGCATTTCACACTTTTACTGACTAAAACCTACTCATATGTTCCTTCTCTACCTTCAGTTTCTGAGCGAGTTAAGACTTTGTATTTTATATACAACATTATTTTTATGCGAAACCTAAGTTTGTTCAGAACCAGTATCTGAATGGATTCCAATAGTTTTTACACCATGTTATATTTTTTCCCAAAATATTTAAAAGGTCACAAGTTGGACACCACCGACACTATTGACTTAGCACAAACCAGATCTTGACAAGTCATAACGGGTGTTAGGCGCCATCAAACAGCTGGGTGCAAGTGCAAAACAACCCCTCATTCGCCTGAATGACCCGCTGTCTATGTATTTTTGCTGATATAACAAGCTTATTGTAATTTTTCACAATACAGTTGTGTTTGTACGTAGATTATTTACATAAAAATACTAGACATGTGTTTCAGGTTTCGCATTTACTAAAAATAAGGTTGTATATATATACAGAGAGACAAAAACATGCTGTGCCAACCACAAATAGATTGGGATAAGGGATGATGATGATAAGTGGTTATTGTGTGTGAAAAATGGCTGTACAAGAGAGACAGTTAATCTTGGATATCATAAAGTTGCTAGCTTTTACCATTTATCACATGAAATTGTGTGAAAAACAACAGCTGGTACCTACCTAATATTATAAATAAACTGTGGCAACCCCAACACCCTCGACCCTTTATATTGTTTGAATATCATTTTATTTATTTGTTTATTTACACTTTATGTACAATAGTAGTAGGTACATAAGTAAACAAGGTATGCTCTACTAAATTCGTAAAAAAATAAAAGACACGTTTTGACGTTTAAGAAAGACCCTAGAATGTAACTTGGAGCGAAACTACAAATCACAATAAAATTATAAATAGGAGTCCTGCGTAGGTAGTAGCTATTGTAGTAGTAGTACCGAGCAATACAAGCCGACTTTTATTGTGTTGACAACTTTAGTCAATACTGTGTGTGTATGTTACTTGTGTTTGTACATGTTTGTTACTTCCTAGTGCACGAACGGCTGAACCGGTTTCGATGAAACTTGGGGAAATATACTTTTCATCTTGGGAATTGCTTTAGGATAATTTTCTACCACACAAGCAAAGCTGCTGGCATCGCATTAGATAGGTACATTACGGGACGAAATGTTCCTCACCGTGATGCATAATGCTGTCAAATTGTCCAATAACATGTATCGCGTCAAGTGAATGCTTTGTAAAATATTGGCGGGCAGGTAGCGGGACACTGGGCAACGTTGTAGCATCACTTAGATTGAGCGTTGCATGTCATGATGGAGGACATTTTGTCCTCTTATGTATTATTATTATCTACACTTCTATACTAATATAATAAAGAGATAAAGTTTGTTTTCTTGTTTGTCAGAGGTAATCTCCAAAAGTACTGGTCCGATTGCTAAATTTTTTCACCGATAGAAAGCTGCTTTATTCCTGAGTGACATAGGTTATATTTTATGTAAGCAGGCGAAGCCGCTGGCGAAAGCTAGTTTATTATTATTCTTTTTTGTACACCACATAACAAAAATACAGGATAAACATTATTCAAGCTTTATTTTATTTGAAAACACTTTAGTTTTTCATCAGCGAGATTATTTACTGTCTGAAGAGTTCATTATGTTGTTATAAGTTATTGTCTTTACCAATACTTATTATTTATTTATTTATTTTCTTTTTGTTTGTAGGAGTACTTACCTACTGATTTAATAGTACATTATGATATAAATGTGTAATGTTAGTGATTACAGTCGAAGCGGTATTTAGACCCGAGCCATGGCGAGGGTCTTAAGAGAGCCGAGAACGGTAATCATTAATTACTCACGTGTATTGTACGACATTTTTAAATACACTGGTGAAGAAAATAACTGTAAAACTAGTAAACTTTTGTGGCGGTAAAAATCTTTTTCCATATGCGCGCCCATTTTTTTTCTTTTCCTCGTGGGGGACGACATCCTGATACGATAATTTAGCTATTAAAACTATGGCGGGGAAGAGGTTGAACCAAAAGGTTTTAACTACATTATAGCACTAGTGTAATCAAAATGTCACAGTTTGGTAACAAGTGCCATTATATACCTAAGTGCAGTTTAAAAAGAGTCACTTTATGAGCAAGTGTATTGAAAATATTCTTTTACTGAACAAAGTAGCATTGTCTCAAGAACGCTTTATTGTATTATTATAATAGGTATAAGGTCGCGGGTATTATTATATTTCATAATTTGCTTCTGCAAATTACCTGACCTAAATGCACCGCAGACTTATTTTAAGTACTTGCAATCCATCCTAAGGTTGTCTGGTAGATATCGCTGTTAACGATAAGACCGCTATAGGTACACAGATGATATGTACTTCCCTTTTTATACCTATGCTCGGCGGACGCACACTAATGAGCGTTTGAGCCGGAATTGGTCGACGAGCGGGCCGAGGCGCTCCGAGATATCGTATGTGTGCGTTGTGAGAGCTCACACAGTATGAAGATTGACTACTGTAGCCATATATGTAAGTTATTTTAAAAGTTTTATTACTGTTTTGGTGTACAATAAAGTTTATTCTATTCTATTGTAATGAGGGTATTTTATGGTATTAAGTTCTTTGCTGGAATCGTAACCATTACGTTTATCTCTAAATCAGCAGAACAATCTAATACATTCGGTACAACTTTAGTAAAGCGTATTGCGCCAAACAAATAGTTACTGGCTAACTAAAAATCTGTGCGGAAGACTGTTGCCAGAATATATGGCGCTGTTATATCGTCGCTTCGACGTTTTGTTTAGCGCTGTGTTGCGAGAAAGGAGGGGTTTTGTGCTTAGTAGCTTAGTAGGTAAGTGTGGATATTTACTTATTAAATAACTTTTTTTTAAGGTAATAAAAGTTATTTAATAAAAAAGTAAAAAAAAAACTTCTTTATAAAAAAATTAACCGACTTCACTAAAAAATTGAATTGAATGTGAGTAGTTCCCTCGATTTTGCCAAGATTCCATCATAAGATCCCCACTTGGTGACTATGAGACCATTTGGGAAGCATAGCCTTTTCGAATCGGTTAACAAGCGACGAAGTTATGCGCAAACAAAATTTAATATAATAAAATACAAACATGCGAACCTCCTCTTTTTTTAGGAGTCGGTTAAAAACGGGACCCTATTATTAAGACTCCGCTGTTCGTGTATCTTTATTTTATTTATGAGAACTTTAGGCTCTGTGTTATTTTATATTTTGCTCAACCTAGTATTTACTTTGCTGGAGTATTGGATTTTGTGCAACAAAAATATTACATTTGCAGTGAAATGATCACAAAAACAAATACATGAATCTTTAACAAAATGTCCCACTTAGTAAAAATGTCATGGTCACCGTACTAACCCACAAATGGCGACTCTCGCTGCATTTTTTCCTTGAAAACGCACCCGTTTTATTGTCACCCTTATTTTTAGTGACACTAACGTTACTTCACACTATAGCCCTCTCCATTTGTAACACCTCTATCTTGAACTATCTTTCACAAGAAAACCAACCGTATGTTACCTTAAACTAGGTCTATATTTCCACAACTGCCTTTCTGCACTTACAACCTTTTCTAAAGTATTTGAGTAACATTTTAGAATGACAATACTCTAAACAAACTTACACCTTAATTATAACAAGTTAAGGTTCAAATTCCTTAGTAAAAAAGAAATAGTTACGTATTTGCCATCAGGTCGCGGTTCCGTAGCATGCGAACCCTTTAATAAAGGATAATGACATAATGTGAAAAGTTTCGAATCGTTACTGAGTCAACTTAGTGTACAATATCTATGAAATGATTCAGCCATCATAGTCATGATATTACTGAAATGATTGAGTTATAAACGTATGAGCTTTTTATAGAAATGCTTTTAGAGTTATGCAGAATATAGAGTAAAGTCCCGCCAGCCTCCGGTTTTTTTACGGTGGCAAAAATCATCCAATGACAACCTCCGCTCTTGGGTGGAGCGGGAGATAGTGTCAGACTTTTACTGACTAAAAACCCACCCCGTTCCTTCTAGCCTCTTCATACCGGGGCTTGAGCTTCTTTTCAGATAACTCTGGCCCCAGTAGGCTTCGACCCAGCTGGGCCCCTGCTGTTGCTGACAACTCCTTAAGGCGCGCGGGAACAGTGCCCGCCGTCGACGTCTTGGGCTTGGTCCGGACAGTTACCGGACGGTCGGACAGCGAACTACCCATGGCCCGCCGACCGCAAGCCCGCGTCTACGGTGGCCGGAAATCGGTAGAGCGCCGTTGCCTGATGCGGTCGGCCTCCTCCTTTGTTAGCATTACTGCTTCGCAGAAGGAGGCGACCGCCTGCCGTCAGCCTCCGTTGAAAAGGGAGGATCCTTCGGCCAGACCGGTGTTATTTCTGGTGGGCAATTGCCCTATAGATGATTTCGAGCTGTTCTATATGTTCAAATCACGCGGAGAAGTTTAATTGCGCGATGCAAGATCGGTTCTTATGTGGCGCCATAGATGTCGCTACATGCTGAAGAGTATCCACATATCATTATACAGACAATCGTCGACGACGCATAGTGTTCCACACGTACCCTAAAGAGCTGTCAGCAAAACCGTAGGAGCTGGCCTGCTGTCAGACGATTAGCGCACGTTCGGACGGCGAGCTTCCAATTACTCATCGTCTGCTAACGTGCACTTACCGTGGCTCATAGTCGGGGTCGTGTTCGCGGCCGGTGGTTGGACCGTGAGGATGTCTATTCCCTCATGCGTTCGACCATGTCCTTTGATTGCATTACCTGCCATTCCCCCTCTCGCTCCGAATCATGGCCTTTAACAGGGCCCAGAGCAAGAGGTTGTCGCAGTGGTGACTCCCGGACGCCTTAAATCTGGTGCAAGGACCTCCCGAACTTACCATGTCTGGTAAGTACCTGCATCATCAGCGTCATGCGGAAAATGAGGACGCTAAATCTCTTCAGTCACTCCTCAAAAAAGGGATTTACCACCACAATAAGCTAGTTGCCGTAAAAAATGTAAAAAGTCCGTTTTTTAGATTATTCAAAAATAAGGGACACGTATTTTTTATTTGTAAATTAAACCAAAAATGACAAAGATATAGCTACCTTACAGTTATCATCAATATTATAAATTAAAACGCACGATTGAACTGAAATATTTATTACTAGCTTTTGTATCGTCAACCATTTTTCTTCCTGGTAGTACATTAAACTCCTGAGAATTATAGATTTTCACGCAAGCGAATCCGTCAGCTGAAGGTAGTGTTTACGTAAAGTTGACCCGCTACTAATCTTACAGAATGTAATTCATCAGACATGATCTTGATAATTCAGGCACGCCGTGATGTCCTAGCCTGAAACCTGACACCTGACATTTGAGCTTGAGTTATGTCAGGGTCGAGCAGCTATGCCCGACCCAGACGGCGTCTGTCATACTTGTGGCTAGGTTATGTTGTGAGGCGAATAATTTGTAAGGTTTATATTGAAATATATGTTAGTTCTGATGAAGTAACAGAACTACTACGGTCAGGACTAAGCGAATTGCCAAGTCGCTAACCTAACCCAACTGTACCTACTGAACCTACTCTACCCTACTGTACCCACCTGTACCCACTGTACCCTACTGTACCCTAGTGTACCCTACTGTACCCACTCTACCCTACTGTACCCACTTTACCCTATTGTACCCACCTGTACCCACTCTTCCCTACTGTACCCACTCTACCCTTCTGTACACACCTGTACCCACCTGTACCCACTGTACCCACTCTACCCTTCTGTACCCACCTGTACCCACCTGTACCCACTCTACCCTACTGTACCCACCTGTACCCACTGTACCCACCTGTATCCACTGTACCCAACTGTACCCACTGTACCCTACTGTACCCACCTGTACCCACTCTACCCTACTGTACCCACTCTACCCTTCTGTACCCACCTGTACCCACCTGTATCCACTCTACCCTACTGTACCCACCTGTGCCCACTGTACCCACCTGTACCCACAGTACCCAACTGTACCCACTCTACCCTACTGTACCCACTGTACCTACCTGTACCCACTCTACCCTACTGTACCCACCTGTACCCACTGTACCCTACTGTACCCACCTGTACCCACTCTACCCTTCTGTACCCACCTGTACCCACCTGTACCCATTCTACCCTGCTGTACCCACTGTACCCACTCTACCCTAATGTACCCTACAGTACCCACCTGTACCCACTCTACCCTACTATACCCACCTGTACCCACTGTACCCATTGTACCCACTCTACCCTACTGTACCCACTGTACCCTACTATACCCACTGTACCCACCTGTACCCACTGTACCCAACTGTACCCACTCTACCCTACTGTACCCACTGTACCTACCTGTACCCACTCTACCCTACTGTACCCACCTGTACCCACTGTGCCCTACTGTACCCACTCTACCCTACTGTACCCACTGTACCTACCTGTACCCACTCTACCCTACTGTACCCACCTGTACCCACTGTACCCTACTGTACGCACCTGTACCCACTGTACCCACCTGTACCCACTGTACCTACCTGTACCCATTGTACCCTACTGTACCCACTGTACCCAACTGTACCCACTCTACCCTACTGTACCCACTGTACCTACCTGTACCCACTCTACCTTACTATACCCACCTGTACCTACTGTACCCACTGTACCCATAGTACCCTACTGTACCTACCTGTACCCACTGTACCCTACTGTACCCACTGTACCCAACTGTACCCACTCTACCCTACTGTACCCACTGTACCTACCTGTACCCACTCTACCTTACTATACCCACCTGTACCTACTGTACCCACTGTACCCATAGTACCCTACTGTACCCACCTGTACCCTACTGTACCCTACTGTACCCACCTGTACCCACTGTACCCTACTGTGTACCCATCTGTACCCACTGTACCCACTCTACCCTACTGTTCCCTACTGTACCCACGTGTACCCACTCTACGCTACTGTACCTACCTGTACCCACTGTACCCTACTGTACCCTACTGTACCCACCTGTATCCACTGTACCTACCTGTACCCACTCCAACCTACTGTACCCACTGTACCCACTGTACCTACCTGTACCCACTCCAACCTACTGTACCCACTGTACCCACTGTACTTACTTCGCTCTACCCTTGTATGTACGCGGGTTAAGCCGCGGGCAAAAGCTAGTTAATTATGTAGCTATAATACCGTGCTATAAAAACTTGCTATGAAAAAAATATTTTTATGAAAAACTTGTTTTTTAAGACAAAACTGAAAAATAAATTCGAAAAAAATATGGATTTTTGCATTTTTTATCAACAGCCTGGGCGCCCCATGTCGTTGATAAAACAGTTTTGTCTAAGACGTCCTAGACAAAACTGCTTTGTCTAAGACGTCGCAACAAGTCTGCGACGTCTGAAACGTCTTAGACAGTTCTGTCTAACACGTCTTGTCTCAAATGAGCGCAGGCCCTAAGTCAAGAGTGAATAGATTACTTCTGAACAAGCTTCCTCTATCATCGGTCGCATCATCGCTTAGATAGTAGCCTATAGATAATACTAATAATAAAAAATAAGCTTATATCCGTCAAATTCGTTCCAAACATTAATTTCCGTATGAAGTTTCCATTTCCTGCCACAAAACGCTCAGCTAATTCGTAATTATGTGATTATAATCAGTTCGTACCTACGTCGCGAGCTTATTACGTTATATACCTATTTGACAGTTTCTCATTGTTGTATACTTACTGGCTTCTGCTAGAACTTTTGCCGCCGTGATAGTAAGTCCTACATACAAACTTTGAATCCCTGTCTTATGCCTTTAGAAGATTCGTTTTAGGAATCGTTTCTTATTCTTTGTACACTTCATAAAATGAACCTGTTGGCAGTATTCAAAGTCCAAGGGTTTGGGCTTGGCTTTGATGAGTGGGTGAGTGAGTCCGGACCTTACCTTTTATTTATGTATAAATATTATAAGTATTTTAGAGCGTTCATGGCCGAGTGGTAACGGCCTCGACTTACGTGTTTACTTTGTGTAATTTATTTTATCACCACTGCTCTCAAAACGTTAAAGGAATACACTGTGTAGAAACCAACATGTCCTAGAACCAAAAATTCGAAGACATGTGACATTTACCAACCCGCTTTGGGCCCGCATGGTGGATTACGGCCGATCTCTCCTACAGACTCCTCTCACCGTCTGAGACCCAGCAGTAGGAATATTAATAGCCTTATTTTGCTCTGTACTATTTTTAAAGTGGTTAATTTTTATATATTTCGTGTATGGCAATAGTGATCATAATAACGTTACTAATACCTTGCTTTGATTTCAAACAAAAAAAAAAACACTGTGTCATTTATATATATGAAGACAAAATAAATATAGAAGAACATCAATACAAAGACATATCTAGAAACACTCTGAAGACATAATACGAACTTGTAACAACTTTTTATATCCCAAATACTCTGGCAAACAATTAATTCGCTTGTTATTTTTGCAAGTTTTATGAGATTCCTCGCCAGTAGGAAAGTTTGGCAGTCTGCGTGTTGCGAGGGAACTATCGTAGTATCGGTGACAATGTAAGTTTGATGAAAAAGTAATTTATAGCCGCGAGGGGATAACAGGCCTGCCTGGGTTTTATAGTTTCGGAGAAGAGAGACTCGGAGCTTTTTTTGATGAGAAAAGGTTCTTGTTTGGAACTGGCTAACATAAAAAAGTTTTTTTTACAGTAATGTAGGTACAACTGACTTTAATTTCGGAAGCTACAAAACCAGAACTACCGTCTGGTTTTGTATCTTAATTTTGACACCACCTATCACTGCTTATCATCAGGTGGGATCGCAGTCAAGCACAAGATTATATCAATAAAATAAAATAAAAACTACGAAGCAATCAGTTTCGACTAGAGAAAGAAACAGATTTTTTTTGCCACACATAGATACACACCGTGTATAAACGACATAGAAAGAAAGAAAGAAGAAATAAAGAAAACATGTTTATTTGGCACACAATGAACAAAAAAATATATTAAAAAAAAACAACAGGAACAGTTCAATGTGTCTCACGGTAGTGCCAATATATAAAATATGGACATGTAACAACTTAACATTATAAAACAGAAAATCTGACATTGTGTGTCTCAACAATTGCGCTAAATAGTTCAGTTCAGTTAGTTCAGCAAAAATTTATAATAACTCACACTCGTTTCCAAATTAAAATAAGAGCCAATACCTACTCCTGTCCCTCCTTGAAGAACTGGGCGTCTAAGAACGCTTGTCTACGCTGGTGCACAATCCTTTTTTTAGCCGACTTCTAAAAAAGGAGGAGGTTCTCAATTCGGATGTTTGTATGTTTTTTTTATGTTTGTTCGCGCATCACTTCGTCGCATGCCATCCGATTTGAAAAATTATTTTTTTGTTGGAAAGGGTATACTTCCCAAATGGTCCCATAGTCACCAAGTTGGGATCTGATGATGGAATCTTGGCGAAATCGAGGGAACTCCTCAAATTCAATTAAATTTTTTAGTGAAGTCGGTTATTTTTTTTTTATAAAAAGGTTTTTGCTTCGTCATTATTAAATACTGTGGTCATATTTGTCGACGTGAAGGTGACTCCATCAAACGCCCTAAGCTGTTATTCAAGGAAAGGCGGACGGAACAAGGCCGCGTGGCAAAACACCGATGCGATGGACTGATCAGATTAAAACAGCTTTAGGCAAAAGTGGCGGGAAGTTGTGCGACGTACCTTGACGGCTTCCGAAGAGCTATCTACGTGATAACCACGACCACTCTGGCAGGAGAGAAACGGCCAAGAAGAAGAAGAAGAATGTTTACTAATTGGAATGCCTACATGCATTTGCATGAGGCATGTCTTCACGTCATAGGAGCGACGCAACGCCACGTACAGCGCTGCACGTGGCTGCACGTGGCTGCACGTGACGATACAGGTATTGCATTTATAATGGGAGACGTTATTACCGGTCTTATTCCGTATGCTGAAGTTTGATAGAGCAGTTCCTTTGCTGATCATATCACATTCTATAAAGGGCTGTACCCTAATCGCGTTACATACGCATATGTTTAACTCAATTAGGTTAACGTTAAATATTATGCAATTAGGTACCGCCAAATATTTTACAATTAAGATACAGCTTACAATACGGTTTTCTACCGGTTGCATTTCGGGAAGTGTGCGTCATAGAATTGCCGGCGATGCGCCACCGGTACATGGTGGACATCCCACCTACACGCACAAAACGTTTTGGAAACACATTCATTGCGCGTGGAATGGAATTGGAATGGAATTCCTTGCCGGAGTCTGTGTTTCCTGATAGCTACAACCTGGGAATCTTTAAGTCGAAAGTGAATAGGTTTCTTCCAGGTAAGCGCGTTCTATCGTCGACCGCATCGTCGCTTTCCATCAGGTGAGATAGCGGTCAAGCGCAAACCTATCCACAATAAAAAAAAACAGCTAAATATAACGCAATTAATGCTAAATATTATCTATTGTGTTGATCTTACAGCAGAGTAGCTGAGGTAATGTAATTATAAATATAATAATTATTAAGATAATAATTTTAGTTTCAAAAAGTAATTACAGAAAATAATTTAATTGTAAATAAGTAAAAAGCGAGGGCTTGTCGCACATAGTATCTAGTAATTAAAATATTCGCTTTCAATTTATTTTACTGTTTAAAAAGTAATAAAAATTAGTTATTTGTACTATCAAGTTTCCAGAGTAACAAGGCTCAATGTTAAAGCTTTTAATTAGATACCTCAAATTTCTAGTTTTATAAAACTTTGGAATACTTACGAGAAAATTTTATTTCTGATATAAACTATCTTGAGTGCTAGTATGTTAGAGCCTATAGGAGCGATGCCGCGGTGACAAGCTAGTTATTTATAATCCTTCACTATCAAAACAAATACAAAGCTTCACGCCAAATTAAGCAGATTTCAAATCCGCTTATTCATCAAGTTATTTTATAAGTAAACCCTTGCACCCCTCACGTCCGATGCGACCGCTTATGGAACTTGTTCGAGTGAAATCAGAGGCGAGATATAATTTATATTGAGTATGAAATATGTGATGTGCTGCTGACCTTTGTGGGGTTGTAATTATGATGGGTGTGGTAAACCGATTTGTTATTTGATCACACTAGTAGGTATTATATAGACGAAATTTTATGTGTGTATGTTTGTAACTTATTTATGCTTAAACGGGTATGGTAGATAAATGTGGAATAATTATTATTATTGACTTTCCTACATTTGTAGACATTCTTACTGTCCCCGTTCACGGGCTTCAAAAAAAACGCCGCTACAAGCTTCATTTTGAGGCGGCCTTTTTTGTGGCTCGTATGCAGCGGTGCCGCCACAAATAAAAAACTCTTGAAGCGGCTTCAAGCTTCACCGGACACAAGAGGTGTCGCGCGCTTCAGCTGTTTTTTATGGCCGCTTCTAGTTTTTTTTTTTTTTTATGGCCGCTGCAAGCGTTTTTTTGAGGCCCGTGTGCGGTGACAGCTAATTTCAAAAACGGAAATAAAGACATAAAGCTGTCTTGAATCGATTCATTGTCTGTTTTTCGAGTACCTACGCAGAGATATTAGGAAAAGGTCAATGTACTTTATTCCACGGTAATTTTTTGCCTTCTATTAATGGGTGCTGGATGAAATTTGCCAAACGACTAGACTATGTATTTATCAAGCACATGAAATTCTTTATGTCACGGGAGTAGTAAGAGCAGTTATTCTTGAAATAATTTTTTACTTTTACGTGGGCCAAACCGCTAGCAAAAGCTAATATAAAACAAATGAATAACTTCTACAATATAAGCAGCTCAATTTAATAACAATCAACATTTTATTTTCAGGCATCAAAGGCCCATTGAAAAAATACATAAAATAATCTTAAACAATAGTAAACTAATACATTATTATAAAAACTACAACAGAAAGGTCCCAAATACACATACATAAAATAGAATACGAAAAATTACTCCTTTATAAGCCGCTTAAAATAGGTCCATATTATTCTCAGTTAAATAAAAAATAAACATTATTTGTAAAGTTTCTATCTTATGGGAAGGAATACAACTAATAAAAAATTACTTGAGCAGCGGCAATTACAAGCAGCTTTGACAATTACAAAAAGATCCCAAAACTTGAAATTCATTTACGCTCTGCACAAGAAATCAATCCGCACCGCTCTTGACTCTACGATGTACAGTGCACTTCACATCGCCAGAGACAGAAACAGATGGAAAGACATCATAAGAGATAAAGTGATGAAGCAGGGAGGTCACGACCTTCAGCATTGAGGAACACGACGCAAGGAGGAGGAGGACGCTCTGCACAAGAAATCAATCATTTTCAGACAAACTCAAATTATGAAAAGTGAAATTTCAAAAGTTTTTTCATATAAATTAACGACCTCACTTCGGCCGATGACAGCCATTATTTTTACATTTAAGACAAAAACTTTTCACTGTTTGAATATTTTGTTAAAAATTCAAAACACTGAAAGTTGACTATCTATCATGAGCGGATAATTAATCACGATAGATTAATCCCTCCAACACTGATCGTTTGTTTTACGTACTGTTGAATTATTCACGAAATTCACTATGACGTCAGAGAGAGTATATTTTAAAGTGCGCCGTCCGAAGCGAGCTTCCCGGTAGTTTTCCATAATTTTGGGGAGCTTGAATCCTCCCACTCCCCCTTCTTTGCTTGGAATAACAGTTAGTCATCGAATCGAAGTGAAAATCCTTTTGTATATTAATGAAAGTATATATTATGGTCAGTAGTTCGTATTTCGTAAATAAGACATAACAGCGATATTATAGGAGAAGATCTCCTGCCAGCGACAAAATAGGTTTCTCCACACACACTTTAGATCCTCATTTTGTGCCCTTTAGAGGAGAGGTTTTGGAAAATCTTTTCTTATTCTTTGTAAACATCATAAAAGGCACCACTGCGAATAATTTCAGTATTCTAGGTACAAGCTTTTGGGATTTTTTTGTCAATTCAAATTTGAAACATTTTAATTTCACATAGGCCTACATGGGTACTTATATATAAATCATCAGAAGCTAGTGCTAGGCTAGGCAAGGCAATGATGAGTCAGTGAGTGGGTCAGAACTTCGCTTTTTATATATAAATTTATTATAGATACCATTGTTCCTGCATCTACTTGGTCATTTTTATTTCACTGATAGTTTTTAAAACTGAACTAAGAAGTCAAGAACAACCTGCAATTTAGCTTCACTTGTTTGTTTGACTGACCGACATTTTGAGAATTCAAAAGTGCTTGTAATTGGTCAATTTGAAATAAACGTTTTTGATTTGATTTGATTTGAACCACTTAGAATAAACTGTAACACAAAATTTGGCTACGATGGAGCGACATAGTCTAAATTGAGACAAAGCTCCTTAAAAAAGATTAAAAAAAAAACTAAGAAGTCAAATCTACACGAAGAGTAAATAAAGAATAGTCAATCAATCATCAATTGAATTGAAGATGAATTTTGAGACGATGAATTATGTACTTACGGGCAGAACTGACCTGATACGAGTAGAAACGTATACATGTTTGTGGAAAACAAAAAGCAAGTCGTATTCGCAACAGTGAAATATAGCACACTAAATAGTATGTGTTATGTGATATCACCGCTTTAGCCCATGAGGCCCATGTTGAATTATGACTCATAACTTCTCAGTCCTTTCAGCTGGAAAGGTCTGTGACTCACCATCATGAACGTCATGAGCTGATTATATACCAGTGAGTAATATTCTCATACACAATAGACAGTTCCATTTTTTTACTCAAACTTCATGCAGCACAAACCTTTAATGGTGGACTTAATATGCATGTTCTACTAGTCAACTTAGTGTGGTGGAGAGACAAAAACATAGTATAGCAGCATCACCATACACATCTCCCCCAAGTGTCACCACAACGACCCGATCTGTGTATCTTGCATCCATCGTATTTCCGGCATATATTAAAATAAAAAAAAAACCATTTATTTCAAACAGACCAAATGCTTGAATTGTCAAATGTCGGTAATGACTTTTGAATAGTCAAATTTCAGTTAGTCCAAGAAAAATGAAGCTAAACTGCACGTTCCAAACCGTAGATATTTATGGAGAAGAACGTACAAGAAATCTATTATATTGAAAAAGTAATTCGAAATCTTACAAAGTTCGGCATGAACACTCAACCGTATCTAGAACCTACAAAGCCTTCGGATCTCTAGCTCCTAAACATAGAAACCCTGGCTCTACAAACTACAAACTTTAGCCCAGTTAGAAAAGTTTGTGCTCTAAGAAGAAACTTGAAGAACTATGTAGTTGCAGTTTCAGTACGATACGAGAACGTCTCGGCTTCAGCGCGCATCGCTAAACATGATCACTCAGAACCACTACGACTGCAATATGTATAAACTCCGTTAAAGCTTATTTTTTTTTATTGATATAAACTAGTATTTGACTGCGATCCCACCTGATAGTAAGCAGTGATGCAATCGTTGATGGTGAGGCGCACTAGTATATTAAGAACCTATACACTCTTGCCTTGAAGACACCTAAATTATGATCGGGCGAGAAGACCGCAGCAGGCAAATTGTTCCAGTCCCTTGATGTACGCGGTATAAACGACGACGCGAAACGCTAGGTCCGGACCGTAGAGGATTTAACAACATAAGGGAGGATACTCGCCGTTCGTCGGCTTGTCCGATAGTAGAAGTGAGATGGTGGAATCAAGTCATGTAATTCCTGCGCACACTCCAAAATGCATCCTGTAAACTATATAACATAGTCAAAGACTACATAACATAGTTCGAAACTACGTTGTAGTAATATCCTCATATCGTCCTCTCGCTCTGGACCATAGCCTGCACCAAGGCTTGGTGCAAGAGATCGTTGCCACCAATCGCCCCCACGAGGACACGGCGATGTTTATACCCAGGCAAGGTATACCTCTACCGTATGCTCCGTCGTGTCCTCCAGGCGACTCACACAATGCACGAATCCACTGCAGGAACCTCTCGAACCTACCATGTCCGGTGAGGACATGCGTCATGCGGAAAGTAAGGACACTGTGTTGTCTTTCCAACCACTCCTCAAAGAGAGGATAGCAGCGCTACTCACAACGCTTGCACAAAACGAGTTACACAGATTTATTAATCAAGTTGAAGTTTCTATACATTCAACTCACAATTCCATCAAAAATGTTTTTTCTGGTTATCAGTAACACTAGGATAATACTAATACTAGCTGCTGCCAGTGGCTTTGCCCGTGTCAAAGTTTCAAAGAATTTAAAGAAATGTTCAAGAAATCCTTCGGGAAGATAAAAGTGAAGACGTTACAAACATGCACACACGAATGTTCGCACATCATCTAGTGTTACATAACTCATTTATTGCGGAAGGTTAAATGCTATGTAACATTATACTATGATCGGGCAAAGTGGTATCCAGCCCTGGATGAACACCTAGGCAAGGCGGAGTTGCGGGTGGCAGTTATTTTTCTTCTTCTCCTCGTATCGATTCGACTCAAATTTTGTCTGACCAATATTTAGCCACCTGGACAGCTTTATCGTTGGCTTCGTTTAAATCATTTAGGGAGCAGGTAGTTTTTTTTTTAATTATTCATAGGCTCGCGTTTGACCACCACCTCACCTGATGGTAAGCGATGATGTGGTCGACGATGGAGCACGCTTGCCGCAGTTGTGCATGCCGGGAAGGAAAGGAGATGACTCATATCCTGTGAAGAAGCTCCACACTGGCACTGTATTTGCAATGGTTGAAGGAAACCCCATTTTGCTAGATTATCTTTGCAGCGGTTGGCAGTTATTGAGAACTATTTATAACAAAGACAAATTGACATAGTGTGCCAAATTACTCTCCATGACTGTATCAATGGAACCTTTAAATTCTATATACCTAGTCCAGAAACACCGTCATTTATTTCCGCAGTGCAGCCAGGTTCAGTCCTCACGTAAGAAGCACGTACAGCACCAGGGTTCCGTGGCGAAAGCTGCTGCCGAAGCAATTACCGCCTTTTGAGAGACCGGCTTACGGCAAGCTCTGTATGAGCACTATGAACCATTTGTAAGGTTCCGTCGGAGGGGCATTACCAGCGGGGAATGGTTTTTGTATAGAATCTTCGGGTATTACAGAACGTACTAAGGTAAGATTAGTTGAATTACTTATTTTCTGTGTGTCTTATGGCTGTATAAACTTACATACAATGAATACGGTATATAAGTTTGGACTTCGTAAAGATAGGAAAATAAAAATAGTCAAAAATGATCTTCATCGTTTATTGACGTGGAAGTGATATTTCAATTACAGAGACAAACAAATCAACAATTAACATTATAAAACCAATCCAACCGACCGAACCAACCAACTAATATCAACTTATCTAGCCGTGTATAATTAATTGTAGTATTATTGAAATTGCTCCATTTTACGTATGTTTAGCTTAGAAATTACAGCACTTCTGGCGAGTGTCCGTCCACTCTGACATTGTTAATCTCTCTCTACCTAACTTCTACCACGGTAATATTATCATACAGTATTCCAACTTCATACAAACGGACGAAACGCGAGCTATACCTACGCGCCTCGGTTGTAGCATGGGCTCGGCATGTAGACAGTCGCGGCCGTCGCAACTGTGCCACAGTGACGAACGAACACGATGGTTTTTTTAACAATAATCGCGCGATTATTGTTAGTTTGTATAATTCAAAGTAAAGACGTGGTATTTTATTATTAATAATAGTGGTTTATTGTACTATGTGTATGAATAATATATGTGTATGAATAATACTAGAAAAAGCATTTTATTTAAATCTACCAATCAAAAAACAACACGCATTTTTATTGAACACTTTCTATTCAATCCACAAAGTATTTTGTTTTATCAAAAAGTAAGTATATTTACAATCACAAAACTAAATGGAAACACAAAGTAGGCAAATGTAATCAGAATGATGGAGCCGGGCAGCCCTATCGCATGTTTACGTACCGCCCAGCTGTAGGCATTTATTTCAAAGATACGGCCGAGTTACAATACTGTATGATACTATTACCGTGCTTCTACGGTCCATACTAAGCGTTTCGCCTAGTACTGCGTACATCGAAGGACTGGAACAATTTGCCTGCTGTAATTTTCCCGTTCGCTTATAATTTAGATGTCTTCAAGACTAGAGTGAATAGGCTCTTAATAAACTAGTGCACTCTACCATCAACGATTGTAACATTTTTACCATTATGTGAGATCTAAATCAAGCATAAGTTTATATCATTAAAAAGAAATACCGGTTTTTGAAGGACATACAGTTCCTAGCGGCTAATGGATCTCAACAAAGTTATTATTATGCCAAGTAAGAAATTAATATGCGAAACCCAACCTATCAAAGTCCAACTCAAACTTCCCCAATTTTTTATTTCTATTTTGTTTAGTAGAGAGCGCGGCTGGCGGTCTGCCAACTCCCTTAAATTAATCAACAATTAGCGTGAAGAGGTTTGTTCAGCGTTATGTCAGTCAGAGAACCTCGCCTTGTACTCTTGGCTCTCATTTACATTTCTGATTAATTGCACCAGACTACTGCATAATGATTAACTTTGTTACCATGGAAAAGGACGAATTATAAATTGCTTTGGAGCAGGAAGAGGCTCAGTGGTAACGGCCTTAATTTACGATGTCTACGTCTGGGTTCAAACCCAAGGGCCTTACCAAGACGAGAAAGAGAGATGGAACTATACTCTCTATAAAGCTCCGTCCCATTAACTGCTTAGTTTAGGTCGAAAAATGAATCGCTGTAGTAGTAGAACTTCAGGTAGACGTTTACTGTGTGCTATTTATTTCATCACCACTGCTTTCAAAATGGTGAAAAATGACATGTTCTGAAAGAAAAAATCAAGAAGACATGTAACCTTCACCAACCCGCACTGGGCCAACGTGTTGGATTACCGTCTACTCCCTTACCTAGGACGGAAGCCTGAGTCTCAGTGGTAATGTTATAAGGCTGGTAATGAATTGCGAGCGGCTATGAAATCAAAAGATTTTAGGCATTAAAATTCTGACATGTTCTCTCGCTCCACCTTGAAGAGTGTCATATTCTACACTCTAGAGAGGTAAAGTTTGTTTCATGTTTTTTTTTTTGTTTTTGTAGTAGGTAATCTCTGAAAGTACTGGTAGGTACGATCGCGAAAACTTTTTCACCAATAAAAAGCTGCTGTATTCCTGAGTGACATTGGCTATATTTTATCTATGCGGGTGAAGCGGCGTGCAAAAGTTAGTTTCTCATATACTGACCGTGTGATATCCCAGAACATCACATTCAATCAGTTGCTAATAGCCGCGCACCAATAGCCTGTTCAATTGAATGTAACAGATACAGTCGAGCTTACAATAATATGTGGCTCCGATAACCACGTCTTAGCACTGCGATGTAGGTCAGGCGTTAAGCACGTTTGATGGCTGCGCGAGATCAGTGTGTACTTAGGAACTGAATCGTAGAAATTGAGGTCAGGTAGACAGTCGTTCATGTAAAATATTGGTTTTCAGGTGAATCCAGTTAGATTAATGGCAAACTTGAGACCTTATTTCATTTGATATAAACTGGTGCTTGACTTCGATCTCTTCTGATTGTAAGTAGTGATGCAATTGATAATGGCGAATAGTGCTAGTTTATAAAGACCCTAATCACTCTAGCCTTGAAGACATTTAAATTTATAATCGGACGGGAAGACTGCAGCAGGCAAGTTGTTCTAGTCCTTTCGATGTACGCGATGCGACGAGGTGAAACGCTTAGTCCGAATTATTTTTTTCATCTATTTTAGTTCTCATTATCTTCCTTCTCTTTTTTTTTTTGTCGACGGGGAAAATCATCTTTGACAAAACCCGCTTTTGGGTGGAGCGGGAGATAGTGTCAGACTCTTACTGACTAAAAACCCCACGCCGTTCCTTCTAGCCTTCATACCGGGGCACGAGCTCCCTTTCGGACAACCCTGTCCCCAGTAGGCTTTTTTTTTTTTTGTCGACGGGGAAAATCATCTTTGACGAAACCCGCTCTTGGGTGGAGCGGGAGACAGTGTCAGACTCTTACTGACTAAAAACCCCGCGCCGTTCCTTCTAGCCTTCATACCGGGGCACGAACTCCCTTTCGGACAACCCTGTCCCCAGTAAGCTTCGACCCAGCTGGGCCCCTCCTGCTGCTGACAACTCCTTGAGGCGCGCGGGAACAGTGCGCGCCGTCGACGTCTTAGACTCGGTCCATTACCGGACGATCGGACAGCGAGCTACCCATAGCTCGCCATCCGCGAGCCTGCGTCTACGGTGGCCGGAAATCGGGATCGGAATCCCGGCGACGGCGACGAGGGCGCCGTTGCCTGATGCGGTCGGCCTCCTCCTTTGCAAGCATTACTGCTTCGCAGAAGGAGGCGACCGCCTGCCATTCCTCCTCGCTCTGGACCATGGCCTCGACCAGGGCCCGGCGCGAGAGGTCTCCGCCGCCGATCGCTCCCACGAGGGCACGGCGATGCTCCGCCCAGGCAGGGCACACCTCGACGGTGTGCTCCACCGTGTCCTCCGGGCGTTGCGCACAGTGGCGACACCCGGGCGTCTCTTCCGCCTGAATCCGATGCAGGAACCTCCCGAACTTGCCATGTCCGGTGAGGACCTGCGTCATGCGGAAGGTAAGGACGCCGTGTGGTCTTTCCAGCCACGCCTCAAAGAGGGGACTTACCGCCATAATCGTGGCGTGCCCAGCACTGGGTTGCGAAAGCCGTTGATGCCATTTCACCATGAGATCCCGCCGGAGCTCTGTCCGCCATGCCTTGACATGTTGCGGCAGTGGACTTTCACCACGGCGTTGCATCTCCACGCGCACTCCGCACCATCCGTATTGCCATGACCCTCTGGCAGGCGTTCAGTATGGACGCCGGTCGCTTTGCCAGCGACGGCGCCCACACCGGCGCCCCGTAGAGGGCCATGGACCGAACGATCCCCGCGTAGAGCCTCCGGCAGGAGGCGTCTGGACCCCCAAGATTGGGCAGGAGCCGCTTGAGAGCAGCCCCAGCCCGGAGAAGCTTGGGAGCCAGACGTCGGAAATGTTCTACGAAATTCCACCGGCTGTCGAGGACGAGTCCCAGATACTTCATCGTCGACCCGACGCCGATGTGAACTCCTCCTACCGTAAGTTGGGAGTCCGGTGGTGGCGCGTTCCGAGGGCCGTGGAAGCACATTGCCTCGGATTAATGCAGCGCCACCTCGAGTCCCAACTCCTGGATCCTACCAACGGCTATCGCAACCCCGCGTGTCGCTAGAGCGACCGCCGCCTGGTGCGAACTTCCCTGCGCTAGAATCAGCGTGTCGTCTGCGTAGCAAACCACGCTGACCCCGTCAGGGAAGTCGCCGCGCAGCACGTAATCGTAGCCGATGTTCCACAAGGGTGGGCCTAGAACCGACCCCTGCAGAACACCGCATGACATCTCTCGACGTTTCCAGTCTCCCTGGTGACCGGGGTAGACAATGTACCTGTCTGACAGGTACGCCTCGACCACTCGACAGAGGTATTCGGGCACCCGGTGGTACCGGAGTGCCCTCCGGATCGTACTCCAGGGCAGGGAGTTGAAAGCGTTGGCAAAGTCCAAGGACACTGCCACGACACACCTACCCTGGGACACCGCTTCCCCTGTCGTGAGGGCTCGCACGCGCATGATGGCGTCTATTGTAGAGCGCTCCCTGCGAAAGCCGAACTGTCCGTCCGACAAGTCCGGCCCCACCCGTGTTAGCCGCACGACGAGGTCCCCAGTAGGCTTCGACCCAGCTAGGCCCCTCCTGCTGTTGACCACTCCTTGAGACACGCGGGAACAGTGCGCGCCGTCGACGTCTTGGACTCGGTCCATTACCGGACGATCATGGAACATGGCTCGCCGTCCGCGAGCCATCTTCCTTCTCTTGCCCTTTGCTACTTGGAGTCGATACAGCACGTTGTTTTCTCCCAATCCATTATTTTCATATCGCTACCCACACAATCTATACATCTTTTCTTTGGCCTCCCTCTCTATCTACATACGAGTATATCTATACTAATAACTCTTTTAGTAACAAGAGTTTTATCTCTCTTCTTCACATGAAAATGATTCCCTTTTCTTAAAACTAATTGATAGAATTGAATCCAATTTCATAATCCAAGTCTCACACATACGAAATCCAAAGTGTTGTCGAATTTCCAAGTCGAGAAAAGATCTATAATTATAATTAAGAGCTCCACCACACTGTAATACAACACGTGAGCAAGTATCGTCCCGCACCACGCCGTACATCCGCGCCGCGAAGCCCGCCGCGCCTCATTCGCGTGTTGCCACACTGCCAGTCATAGAAGTTTCCTCTTAATTCAGCGAAACTGGGAGCGGTGTCTGGTTTTATTGTTAGCCACCGGTCTCACTGTAAGCGTGGTATGAGCGACAGCGGTGAGTTTTAATACTTTCTGATTAAATCAATCAGTAACCTAACATAATATGTATATAACACCATGCCTGTGAGGAATAAAAGCATGTAGTTTATAGCCTAGAGCCAATCTGTAGTAATGATAAATATTAGCTTTTGTTTACGTACCTACATAAATTATAGCCTGTGTCACTCAGGAATAAAGTAGCTTTCTATCGGTGAAACACTTTTGCAATCGGACCAGTACATTCAGAGATTAACCAACAAAAAAAAAACTACCTCTATGTAACAATAGTGTAGATTTGTCATTTCTCTTAATTTCCATGGACACCAAAAATAGATTTTAATAAAAAAAAGAGGACCGATCAGTTCTGTCAAGTAAAAAACGATTATATCCAAATCTACTACCTAGTCATACGTTGTTGCAGCGACATCTATGATGCCGCATAGAAACTAAAATTCAAAATCCTGTCGTACCCGTACCCGTATGGTTCAAGGATCGGCTCTTTTCTATGAAGGCTTGTGGGACTTTACACCCTGTTCCTGCTCTCGAAACGTTGAAGGAAAACATCGTGAGGAAACCGGCATGTCCTAGAACCAAAAATTCGAAGACATGTGACATCAACCAACTCGCATTGGACCCGCGTGGTGGATTACGGCCCTTTCCCTCACCTAGAGAGGAGACCTGAGTCCCAGTAGTGGAAACATTAAAAAGGCTGATGATGATAATGATGACACCCTGCTCCACGCTTTTAAATTGTATAACTGAATAAGGGTCAATCGTTACTTATCTTTTACCAGCAGTATTTTACATAAATCAACTACATATTCTAACTCCACAACCCAGTAACTGGATAACACGATACCCCATAGCAACTTACAAAAATTACCTAGAATTAAAAACAACGAATGGACCAGTCAAACTATATGAGATTCCATTTCCGCTGCACAGCCGGTGCGACGTGGCCGGAGTACGGAGCAAGTTAGACAACGTCTTCACTTGTCTGAAATTCTAAGAAAAAGGAAGATCTTAACTAGTTTACGTGTATAACTTAAAAATAAAGGAACCTTGTCTAGCCAACACAAGAACACGCAGAAAGTCTACTCGTATTGTGTGTTCAAGAAACTTGGAGGCATGCCATAGGAATAGAAATAGTATCATCATCATCATTTTAGCCGGAAGACATACCCTGTAGGGCATTTGTAAGTAGGCGACCAGTCCTGTGCGTCTTGCATCCATCTGATTCCTGCAACCCTCACCAGGGATCCAATTGACCTTGTGGAAGGCCTTCAAACGCTGAGTCTTCCAGCACATGGTCCCACTCAAGAACCATTCAGTTACATCTATAATATAATCTGTTCTGAGACCTATGTGCCCTGATTACTGCCACTTGAGTTTGGCAATTCTTTGGCTATGTTGGTTACTTTTGATTCTCATGCGGCTTTACTATTGATTATCATAAAATAATTTGCTATTTTTGACCAATTTTTTTTTTTACTAGACAAATAGAATCAGGATGAAATAAACATTAATTACATTATTTTAGAAAAAAATACACAAATCAGTTTTTCATATTTGGGTTGAAAATAGAGCAATGATATCATAATTATCCCCGGCTCCAGGCCACTGCTTGTTTGGGCACGCCACGATTATGGCGGTAAGTACCCTCTTTGAGGCGTGGCTGGAAAGACCTCACGGCGTCCTTACCTACCGCATGACGCAGGTCCTCACCAGACATGGCACGTTCGGGAGGTACCTGTTACAGATAAAGTCGGAAGAGACGCCCGGGTGTCGCCAATGTGCGCAACGCCCGGAGGACATGGTGGAGCACACTGTCGAGGTGTGCCCTGCCTGGGCGGAGCATCGCCGTGCCCTCGTGGGGGCGATCGGTGGCGGAGACCTCTCGCGCCGGGCCTTGGTTCAGGCCATGTTCCGGAGCGAGGAGGAGTGGCAGGCGGTCGCCTCCTTCTGCGAAGCAGTAATGCTAGTAAAGGAGGAGGCCGACCGCATCAGGCTACGGCGCCCTCACCGCCGTCGCCGGGATTCTGATCCCGATTTCCGGCCATCGTAGACGCGGGCTCGCGGACGGCGAGCCATGGGTAGCTCGCTGTCCGATCGTCCGGTAATGGACCGAGTCCAAGACGTCGACGGCGCGCACTGTTCCCGCGCGCCTCAAGGAGTTGTCAGCAGCAGGAGGGGCCCAGCTGGGTCGAAGCCTACTGGGGACAGGGTTGTCCGAAAGGGAGCTCGTGCCCCGATATGAAGGCTAGAAGGAACGGGATGGGGTTTTTAGTCAGTAAGAGTCTGACACTATCTCCCGCTCCACCCAAGAGCGGGTTTATTTATTTATTTATTTATTTATTTATTTATTTTATTCTTCATGCACAAAAGAGTACAAAGGCGGACTTAATGCCTTAAGGCATTCTCTACCAGTCAACCTTTGGGTGATGCAGAGACAAATAAGTCGTGGTAGGTGCAATATCCGTTACATATGAATACAATTATTCATATAAATACATAACATACATATACACAATACATAATATATATAATTACACTTATACAACAACGAACAGAAAAATACAAGAATGGAAAAGAAGAACACACAAATCCAGAGGAACAATTGGTGCAAACAAATAATGTGAAACATATTAGCGCTGTGACGAAACCACTGCCAACTTCCTACGAATATACTCGCGAACCTTCACTTTGAAAGACAATCGATTGGTTGCCATCCTGATATCCTGAGGTAGTGCATTCCAAAGAGAAATAGCTTGGACATAAAAAGAATTGTGAATGAAGTCTGTACGGTGAGTAGGACAATGAAGTAGACGGTTATGTGATGACCGTAGACTTTTGTTGTGATTGGCGCAAAGTATTGGAAGTGAGGGGCTAGATAACTAGGGAAATTTGGAGAGGCTAAAAATGAGAACAAGGTAGTAAGTGCTCTTTGCTCTCTACGCTGGCGTATAGGCAACCAGTTTAAAAGCGACCGATACGCAGAGACATGATCATATTTGCGCAAATTGAAAACAAATCGAATGCAGTAGTTTAGAAGACGGTCAAGTTTGTTGAGGAGATCTGCATTCAGGTCATAGTAGCACACGTCACCATAATCGATGATTGGAAAAATTAGGGTCTGCACAAGCATTGCTTTAGTGCTCGATGGTAGTAAATTTTTCAAGCGATACAAGGCTCGCAGCGTTCCCGTAACTCTCTGACTGACACTGGCAACTTGAGTACGCCAGTTCAGGGTACTGTCGATGCGCAAGCCTAAATCCTTTACGTCCGTGTCAAAAGGAACAACCGTGCAGTCAAAAAGAACAGGTGGCAAAGTTGTTACATCTAACTTGGCGACACTTCGTGGACTGCCGATGATGATCGCCTGACACTTGTTGGGGTTTACAGCAACACCAAATTTGTCAGACCAAGTTTTAATAGCTGTCAAGTTCCTATTTAATTTGCCAATAGTGTCCGATAATTCATCGACCCTCCCTTGGAAGTACAACTGTAGGTCATCTGCATACAGATGATACGCACACTGAAGTTCAGGAATAATAAGATTAATAAAAATAGAAAATAGAAGAGGAGAAAGAATGCCGCCTTGAGGAACGCCAGCATCCAAATTACACCAACGAGAAGAAGAGTCTCCAACGTGAACCGACTGCTGACGTCCCTGAAGGTAAGAGGTGAACCATTCCAATGCTTCGGGAGAGACCATTATAAAGGACAGGATGGCTAACAGGATATCATGACTGACGGTATTGAAGGTGTTAGAGAAATCGACCAACACTAGTACAGTGACTTTGGTGTCTTCCAGTCCTGCCCTTATATCGCCAGTCACTTTAAGTAGGGCGGAAACAGTGCTGTGCCCTGGCCTGAACCCAGACTGTAGAGGGCTAATCAGTGAATTACAGTGCACAAAGTTAGAAAGTTGTTTGTGAACGCAGGCTTCGAGCACTTTAGATAAGAAGGGAAGAATTGAGATTGGGCGGAAGTGGGTTGGAAGAGTGGGATTGGATACTTTAGGTAGTGGACGAACGTAGGCTTTCCGCCACAAGGAGGGGAAAAGACCAGAGTGTAGGGAAAAATTAACAATATGAGTAATGGCAGGCAGGAGGTGATCCAGGATAGTTATGATCATACCACGAGTGATATTATCACATCCTACCGCTTTAGATTTGATGGCGAGAATGATCTTTTTGATCTCTCCCGATTCAACTGGAACAAAGCGAAAAGGACTAATATTAGGACGCGTTAGACCAGAAATCAGAGACAGAGTATGTTGTTTTGCTAGACGATCCAGAGTAGGCACAGTAGAGTAATGACGATTAAGGTCGTCTAAGTCGATAGAGTTTGGAGGGTCTAAATGTCGCGATTTGCCAATACCAAGAGTTCCAAGGAATTTCCAAATATCGGCAGAAGAAGAAGTAGAAATATTTTCAAGAATGTGACGGCGTTTAGCATTGCGTATCATTTGGTTACATCTATTCCTGGAACCCTTAAACAGTGCCCAGCTCTCATCCGTACGATCTCTTTTAAACTTACGGAAGGAACGGGTTTTGTCATACGATGATTTTCCTTATCGAAAAAAAAAGGCCACTGCTTGTTAATTCTTATTTCCTTTGTTAGTAAATTTGTAGGTATATGAATACATTGGCAATAACAAAATATTTAAACAAAAATGATTGACTAAAACAAGACTTCTGAAATTTATCTTTCGATGCCGTTCCTGCCAAAACTTCAACTTTATATTTCTTTAAAGTTCAAAGCGGTGCGTAGCTGTTCGTAGCACGTTTCGTAGCCGCGTAGCACCGTAGCCGCGTAGCAATGTACCCTCGTAGCACCAACTAGAGGTGCCATCACTTTTTACGATATTTTCCAAACTTTGTCGATATTTATGAATATTGATGAGCGTTGTCGATGATATTGACTTGTTCGTCGGTTTTTTACTGAAGCTTTGACAATATTTCGATGAAACGACACCGGTACTTTAATACTGTTTTTTGTGTAAATAAATTCGGATTTTGGTGGTTACGGTCGTGTGTGATAAAACATAACCTTCCTCTAGTTATTTGGGAAGTTATAAAGAATGAAATAACAGTAACGTTTTTATTACAAACCAGTTTTCAAATGAAACTTGTACAAATAAAAATGAAACTATTTTCTTCTTAGGAGATTTATTAACCAACAAATAACCGTCTTGATTGATGTTTGATCAATTATGTGGTTTATCATTTAAATCGACTTACGAGAACCAGTCAAAGAACCTGGACTAATTCCCGAGGGCTTTACTATGTATGTGTGTTTTGTTTCCTTACCACTGGTCTTAAAACGATGAAAGAAATACATTAAAAAATCGAAGACATGTGACGTCTACCGATACGCATTGAGCTCGGTCACGTGATGGATTACAGCCCACTTTCCCTCACAGAGAGGAAGCTATCATTTTGGGAGAGAAAATTCTTCGTCAGTTTAAACTCGATGAGGGCGGTGTTTCCTACCTCGAGAAGAAATACTGAAACAGATTCAGAGGTCAGTCTTTTAAAATCATTACTTCACATCATTCATTTTTTATTTTTAACCGATTTCTAAAAAAGGAGGAGGTTCTCAATTTGGATGTTTGTATGTTTTTTTTGTTCGCACATAACTTCGTCGCTTGCCAACCGATTTGAAAAAATATATTTTTGTTGGAAGGAAAGGGTATACTTCCCAAATGGTCCCATAGTCACCAAGTTGGGATCTGATGATGGAATCTTGGCGAAATTTTGGGAACTCCTCAAATTCAATTCAATTTTTTAGTGAAGTTGGTTAGTATTTTTTTATAAAAAGGTTTTTGTATATTGTATTTATATTTTCATTTTTTCATCATTTGAACACCATCCTCAAATGAGAGTTTTGGCCGAAGGGTGTCATGTATCGACGATTTCGCGGAAGGATACCGACCTCACGGCGGAACACGACGCCGTCACTCCGTGTACAATAGTTTAGTTTAATAATTAGTTGTACGATCTTTTATGTATTAGTTTATTATTTTGTAAGATTATTTGCGTATTTTATCTATGGACCTTAGTTGCCTGAAAATAAAGGATTATTATTATAAAAGAACCATGAAGATTAGCTTTTAAGATGGTCTTTTGATAAAAGAACCAAACAGATTTAAGTGGACCTGTTCAGTTAGTGCAAGTATTTGTCAGTATTCGTGTAGTTCAACTCAGGACTATTAACTTAAGAGGCTCAGCATTTGACAACAACCCACATGGGACTTATTTTACTCACTTGTAGGTATAGTGGAAGGGCGTGTCAGACTTTTGCTGACTATCACCCACTCATAAGTTCCTTTTTTGCCTTGCGTTCCAAGACCCAGGGCGTCCCGTTCAAAGCAAACCCAAGGCCCCACTAAATAACCAATCTACATAGTTCCTATATTAACGCTGCTCGCTCACGTCAGACTTTTTGTAGGACAGATAATTGGGCCGATTTTGTATATTTGTATTTTTTTATTTCTGACCGACTTTTTGTAGGACGTGTGCGTTGCACTATTGCTATCAGTGTGTTTATTTATTTATTATTATTTATTATATACTTACTACTAGTGACACGCCCCGGCTTCCCTCGGGTGCAATATTAGACATATAAACCTTCCTCTTAAATCACTCTATTTATTCAAAAAAACCGCATCAAAATCCGTTGCGTAGTTTTAAAGATTTAAGCGCACATAGGGATATAGGGACAGAAAAAGCGACTTTATTTTATACTATGTAGTGATTGTACACCATTACACATACAAAAAGGATACTTAAAACTAAAACACATACATACAATGGGCGCCCTTACCGCATTCCGCGAGCGCGTGTTCTATTTTTCTCCCACAAAAAATCAGTGACCGATAATCAGACTTGTGTGAGCAGCCTTACGGTAATAATAGAAAATTAAAATAACGGTATATTTTAATTTTATTCCACGATCATCCCTACTTTGCGAAAATAAAGCCAACAAGTCGCTCAAAAGGTATTAGTTAAATACACATCATCATGAAAGCAATTTATTCCGATCGCCTGTTTACTAACTCAGGGAATCAATTTGCTTCAACATTATACAATATAACGATGTCTGATAGCAAACAAGTTTTTAGGGTTCCTTGGTGTACGAGGGTAAAACGGGACCCTATTACTAAGACTCTGTTTCCATCCCTGTATCTCTGTCAGTCCGTCTATCACGAGGCTGTATCTCAAGAACCGTGATAGTTAAACAGTTGAAGTTTTAACAGCTGATGTATTTATGTTGCTGTTATACAAAAAATACTAAAAAAAGACGTGTGGCACTCGGAGATTGCCGCGGTAAAGCTATTGCATAGCATTTTTTATCAACTTATGCAATTATAATTATATATTTATTTTATTTATGCATTTTTTTTCTTTGTTTTTTTTTTTCTTTGATATTAATTCAAGCTACACTTTGAGCGTGGTGACCGATAAAAAAAAGACTCACATCAGAATCACAAATAATGATTGAAGTTGACAAGTTGCCATGACAACCATTTAGTGGGGGGTGTTAGGTTCTTTTCGTTACGGAATTTCTGGATTCGCTCTCCACGCTCAAGGCCCGCGATAGAAGCTATGCAATAGCTTAAAACACAGAATAAAATAAATATTTAAGATGCTGCCATACAACAAACGTGATTTTTTTGCCACTATTTGCCACGGTCGGTGTGTACATCTTCGTGCGCAACTATCCGACTCGCACTTGGCCAGTTTATTAATAAAATTCGCCGTCTTTCTCAATGTTAGAGTTTTTTATTTGAATCGACGTATTTATGGGCTTAATGTTGCCTATACGTGAATATTTGATGTGGACTTATATTTGATGTAGGCTTATTCAAAGTCTAAATAATGGCCTCAGGCTGAGAGAAAATATTCTATACAGTTGTAAACGTATGTAGACTAGTTTTTGCCAGAGGCTTCGCCCTTGTAGAAGTAGGTTTATGTACATACAAACTTCGAACACCAGGTTCATCTTAAGATATTATGAATTTTGGGAAATCCTTTCATATTCTTTGCACAAAATTGCAGCGCTCTAAGTCCAAGAGATTGAGCTGGGCATTAATAAGTCAGTGAATGATTCAAGACTTTATCTTCTATACACACAGATACGTTGATGATCTATGTTTAGATGATTTGGTGTCAGTTGAAATCCAGCGTCAAGAAACTACCACGTAGTTGTCGGGTATTCTTGCTGAACTATACCCCTAGCCAAGTTGCTAATCTGCAATCGGTAACGCTAGTAGAAAGCTTCAAATGTACAGGATTGACGACTCTCAACGCTCAGTCACGTGGTCAGAACAAAAGAATTAGTGGCGCGGCCAACTCGAAGCGTTCAGCACAAGCGAAACGGTTGTAGCTTGGCTAGGGGGGGCTGGACCTATTTTGTGCAATCATGACACACAAAATTAGTGTTCTTCTTTAATTTTATGTTTCTACATAAAAAAGAGAAAAAAGTTTTCTTTATGTCCAATTGTCCACCTCTACAAAATCATTTTCTTCGACAAACTAAACCCTTTTACACCTTTTACGCTTAACGCAAATATGCGCACAGCATGCAACTTGTTCCAGCATGCTGACCAAGAGCTGAGCTTAGTAAGTTTAGTAAAGCTCGTCTAGCTAGCCTTTTTGTCATCCTTATTTTCGTGGTTTGCACAAGTACGAAAAATTAAAGGAGCTATACCGTTCAAACATATTTTGTACATTGTACAACCATTAACATACATTAAGACACAATGCGTCTCGTGTGCATCTTGATCAATGGCCGCGGCGTGTCGTTGACGCGCCATCAATCACACAACTAAGACTCACAGAGGCCGCACTTTTCTGCCTATTGTCCTACATGGCACTTAGCATAACATTTAATACAGCATGTCTCATCTACTTCTTTACTTGATCTGAGGCCGCCGCGTGTCGGTGACGTGCCATCAATCACACAGGACACACTTACTATACTGCCTACACTAGAGCTAAACGCTCACTCATAAATGGATCTAAATTACATTACTTTTTTGCGGTTAAGCTTTTTAAGCTTTTTTTTTAGGAGGAAAATCGTCTAATGATTTCTACCACGCTAGGGTGGAGCGAGAGGACATGTCAGACTTTTACTGACTAAGACCACACCTATATTCCTTCTTTGCTTTGCGTTCCGTTGTCCCCACGGTTTCCTATTAGACTATCCATTGCTCCAGTAGACGTCGGCCCTGCTGGACCCTTACAGTTTTGCTGACACCTATTTGAGGCGCGTGGAATAATACGCACCATCGACGACTCGGGCTCGCTCCGGACGGATACTGGACGGCTGGACAGCCAGCTGCCTGTTACTCGTCGTCCGCAAGCCCTTTTGAGACTCAGGAAGAAGCAGACGTCTTTAGGAGAGGGAATGGGCCGTAATCCACCACGAGGGCTCAGTCCGGGTTATTAGATGTCGCATGTCATCAGATTTTTTGCAGTAGGTTATTAAAAAGGAATTCAATCATTATAGCTTGTTTTTTCCTCCTAGTATTGTTAATGTGCAAGCTGGTATAATTAATAAAAATAACTTCGCCTCAATTGCTATACAGATTTGGCACACAAGGGGAAAATAACCTGAATTAAAACAAAGGATACTGTTTTTTTTCACCAGTACATTCGCTGCATCCGATGGATGCGAGACACACAGGATCGATCATTGTGGCGACACTTAGGGGAGGCCTATGTCCAACAGTGGACGTCTGTCGGCTGAAATGATGATGATGATGACATTCGCTGCGACCAATTATGTTCTCAACAAAAGCTAATTTAGAATAATTCTTTTGATACCCCAGCTTCTACTATCAACTTTGCCCGTGTGAAAATAGATTTCTCCGGTGAGAGGTGATGTTTTAGAAAATACTTTCTTCTTCTTTGTATAAATAAAAAGAATCTTTGAGCTATTCTGGGTTCTGGCTGAGCGTTGAAAAGTCAGTGAGTCAGCCAGGACTTTGCTTTTGCGCTATACAGATTTAAATTCCAAATAGGTATAGCAAGCTTTTATAGCGCGGTTTACACCTATAAGTATAATTAAAACAATTCATCAAAATCATTCCAAAAAGCTCAAACACGATAAGGTTATCTGAGTTCCTATGGCCACCTTCCGGTTTCATGATCAGATCAGTTCCAAGACATAATAATTTGGCATTGTCATCTGATTTACATATGCATACAAAATTTCATCTCATTTGGTAACCGGGAAATGGGTCAAATTTAATTTTCAAGACTTGATTACAGTAAAAAAATCAGTACAAAAAGCTTGTAAAAACCAAACATCATTCCGTCTTTATGAAAAAGAGAATTGTCAAAAATTTTACGATGTTTTTTTGTTCTTCATTAAATTTGATTTAAGTTCAACAGAAAAGCATTAAATCAAATGTTCCTTAATTACAACTTCCTTGATGATTTTCTACTTTTTCTCCTCTCAACTAAATACGAAGAGAACAATAGGAGGAAAATGGCATTCATTAAAACCCCAAAAATCAACTGTTAAGTTGTTCAGATTACCACGACTTCTTCATAAAGTCTGCCACGTACTATGCCAAGCTCGACTCCCCGATAATTCCTATCGCTGTGCTACAGAGTAGTTGGTTTTTATTAATAAAGTTAGGCTCGCGTTTAATCACTATCTCACCTGATGGTTAGCGATGATATGTCTAACGATGGAGCACGCTTACCTAGAAGTAATCTATTCACTCTTGGTTTGACACTGACTGTATCGTCTGTATTGACTGGCCTGTTGGTCTAGTGGTTAGTGACCCTGACTGCTATGCCGCAGGTCGTGGGTTCGATTCCCACCCAGCACAAATGTTTGTGTGATGAGCAGAATCATTTGTTCTGTGTCTGGGTGTAATTTATCTATAATATGTATATATTTAGAAATATATAAGTATGTTTATCAGTGGTCTAGTACCCATAACACAAGCTCTGCTTAGCTTCGGACTAGACGGCGTTGTGTGATAGTTGTGAAAAAATAAATAAATAAATACTAGGTTGTGGGCCTGCGTTGTAGCTATCGATAAAGATAGACCCCGGCAGGGAATTCCACTCTTTAGCTGTACGCAGAATGAATATGTTTTCAAATCGCTTTTCGCACGTATGGGTAGGATGAGAACCATGTACTGGTGACTCAACGATGTACGTCTAGTGGTCCGAGATTTAAACTGTGCAACAGATAGGCAAAGAAAGTCATCTCCATACAACAAGCGAACACGCACGCACACATAGATACGTTTCAAGTACATTAAGTGCACTTGCGATTAGCATTTGTTTTTTGTAGTGCAACAGGAGGCAAGCCAAGGTGAGACCCGTGGTATGACCGTTTTCATTCGAATTTCTTTCTTCAGTTTGTAACGCCTCCGATTCTTATGTTCTGACCATGTGACTTAACGTTGAGATAATAATATCATTCAAATTTTCTACTACCTAGCGTTAATGATTGTAGAATACCAACTTCGCTAAGCCCTTTGTTTTTATCTATCGTTTAGACCCGACCTTCTGCACTCTCTACTCCTGCTTCACCACAATGCAGCCAATACCATCGGTTAGCAGGTCACTGACCCAGTTCCCCACGGGCATTGTCTTTGTTCCTTTGTTAGTGCTTCATTCTGTAATGGGCTTGTTATGTTCGGTCAGGGCAACAGGGGGTTATGGAGACGGGTCATTGATTTTGTTGAAAAATAAGATAGGATCGGGTTAGACGCAAGGTATTTTTTTTTTTCAAGAAAATTAATTATTGGTAATTAAATGTCTTTGTTTATGAAACTCTTTGTAATTTAAATTTTTCATGGTAATGTAGGAGCAGTGGCAGCTCATTGGTAATCGACTTGACTTACGATATGTAGATTGTGGGTTCAAACCCAGCCAGGCGTATAACTTAATTTGTTTCATTACCACTGTCGTTTTCTCTCAGAAAAGAGGCCTGAGTCCCAGCATTGGAATAATTAACTGGTTATATACTATGTCAATAATTGCCAAGGCTCAGATAAGCAGTAGAATCATAAAAAAATACTGGTACTTAGCAGCATCTGTTTAGAATAGGAGCCGATTCAAACGTGGTTGAGAACTTGGTAATCAGATTAATCGAACGATAAGACCCTAGGGCCTCTCGCCACGGCGAGTTTTAGAAGTGTTTTTATCTTTTTATAATGTCGCATGTTTCGTAAGCGCCAGTATCGCTACATACGCACGTTAGTCGCATTTGCAAGCAATATAGAAAAAATGCCAACGCGCTACGAACGCGCTACAGCATCGCTTCAAAAAGTAGTCATAGGCACCTTAGTCACAGTATACAGACATTTGCAATACCAGGAGTATTGATATCCCTAAGATAGCTGGAACGTCTCATTTGCCTGTAATTACACCGAGACCCTACCCCTTAAAACGTAATACAGCAACGCTTTATAAAATTGGTATGCCAGCAGAAATTCCCCAGACACTTTTACAAATAGTTCTTCCGCTATTTCCGTTTTTTCTTTTCACAAACCACATTAATGTAAAGCAACTTAAACCTTTCTATTTTCTCTAAAACAGATCAGTGAAGAAAAACAAGCCATTTGCTAGAGCACAGACAAACTACGTCGCAGCATTAAGAACGAAGCAAGCGAGCTGTTCTCTGGAGCAATGGGCTCCGTTACAACAAACTAAAAACTGTATTATTTAGTATGTCAGGCAACGTCTGGTGTCTTTGTGTACTGTGCGACTTGCAGCTGAGAACTGGGGGATGTGGTAACTGGAGTCATTATAAAATTGTATAGTCGAGAAATGTAATATTCCACAACGCCGTCTAGTCCTAAGCTCAGCAGAGCTTGTGTTACGAGTACTAGACAACTGATAAACATACTTATTTATTTCTAAATACATACAGAGACATTATAGATAAATTTAAATTACGCCCAGACACAGAACAAACGATTAAAATCATCCCACAAACATTTATCCTGGGTAGCAATAGAACCCACGACCTCCAGCATAGCAGTTAGGGCACTAACCACTAGATCAACAGGCCAGTCAATTATGTTTTGAGTTTTTATGCTCGATTTTAATCTTATTTTGAGGGGATTGATGGCGCTTTATGACCGCTGCGTAGTAGAGTAGTGCATGTTATCAACATCATACTCGTAATAAGTATAATATGTTCATTGTTAAGTTTAAAACTTTAAATACATACATACTTCAGCTATACGAGTAATTACGTCGTAAATAGAAAGCCCGTGGTCATAGAATGCAAGGGCAGCTGACGGACATAACTGTGGTTTTGACCAATAAAAATCTGACACGTCCCGCTCCACCCTAGAGCGAACAAAGTTAGTTTACTAGTATATTTTATCATTAATTTTATAATCCCACTGATTACATACCATATAAAAAAGATAAAATATGAAGATGACGTTCCTTTCCATTTATATTAAGAAAACCAACAAAAAATTAGAAAAACTTATCCCAAAAGCAATTTGAATTAAGTGTTTGTACAGTAATAATTACTTAATTCAAGTACGACGAATATATTTGGTTGTGTGCCTACCGACTAGAACTTTAAGCAGTTTTTGCACAAAAAAAATGTTATTTTCAAAAAGATATCAAAAATGAGTTTATTTGTTTATGAACATCAAAACTAATAAATATTAATAACTTAATAGGTATAATACAAACTAAATATAAAAATATTTACAAACGGGTAGAAAAATAAATTATTGGGTATAAAAAAATTCATCAACTTCGATATCAAATATTTCTTTTTAAAATAATTTTACAATAGGTACATCTGCTAACGTTCCTAGCTCTGTGGCAGGACATTTGCATTTTCCATTGTATATCTGTAGAGCAGGAAGTGGTCCGCTCTTGCTGATAACTATGTTACTATTTTACAAAGTTTTTGCTCTATTGTGTGCTCAAATATATTGTAATTTACTCAAGTGGTCTACCCTTTTGTTTCAATAGAGATTTCGAGACAAAGAGGGTTCTTGACTGTACTGAAAATAGATCTTGCGAATGAAAAAATGGGTACTTATTTAATAAAAGCTATGAGAGATTTTGTGATCGTTTTATTTAATGGCTGGTTTCAGGATTAAGATTAGTTTTATTTGTCAAATAGTTTAAAGTTAGCAATATTTATAAATCATCTGGCAATCACAAGTAATATAGGTATATAATTTACATTCATTAGGTAGAATATAGACTAAATTATGAAATTATTTTGAAACGAAAAAAAAAACAAAAAAAATTGATGTTTGTTAATTACTATAAATATTTACTGATTAGTGATTTAATTTACTAGTTAAAGGCTTCAGCAAATAAAATACCAGTGTACAAGAACAAAAAAAGACGAAAGTGTAATTTTTTTACGAGGTTGCATAAATAGACAATTAGTAGCAAAAAGTAAACTATGAATGGCGTCATGGTATTGTGGTTTATGAGAAAATATAATATATTCATTCAACAAAACTAACTTTTTTAAATGATAAATTAGTGTAAAATATAACTATGTACTAGCTTGACTGCAATCTCACCTGATGGTAAACAGTGATGCTATCATTGATGGTGAGGCGCACTAGTTTATGAAGAGCCTATTCACTCTAGCCCTGAAGACACCTAAATTATAGTCGGAAGGGAAGACCACAGCAGAGAAATTGTATCTGCAATTTAACAGTAATGGGCAATCATATCTTTTCAAGAGCGTTCGCCTCTCACCATCTCCAAAACAAAAACATAGCTTTTACATTTTCAAACAATTTTGCTTCGAAAACAATACGACGCATGTTTTAAAATGTTCTATGATAATACTTGCAAAGTAGTTGATGGTCCGGATGCAGCTCCCGCCAGCGCCGACAATTACGCAACATGCCGCAGATAAAAGCCTTGTTACGATGAGAAAGTGAAAATTTGCGTAAATTTCGCACCCGAAGCAATGAGGTGTGGTGCGAAGGAAGAGCGAGCAGCGAGTTAAGTATTATTTGTGAGACAATACATAAAACACGGCTAGCTCGAAGTTTCCTTTTATTATCGAATCATAAATAAAAACCTCAAAGCAGGCCAATTATTTATGTCCATATGTAGAGTCCGTTGGTTGCTGAAAACTTGTGAGCAGCAATTGCACACACAGTGGTGTGTGTGATCAAAGCTTGTAGGTATTTATATGGTTACATGCATATCTTTCTAGTAACGAAGTTTTTAGACATTCTCTAGGAACTGGGCATTAAAGAACGTTTGTTTACGCTGGTGTGCAGTCGTATTATTAAAAGCTTTGATCATATTATTTTGACGTGGAAGTGATTCACATGAAAAATGAGAGTAGGCCGGACGGACGGTAGATCACCGGTGCGATGGACAGACCAGATCAAGGTTGGCTCTTGAACGAGTGCGCCTGGATGACTACCAGACGGCCAAAGTAGAGGGATGTCATACGTTGTACCCTGACAGATTTCAGAGAGCTAACTTTGAAATAATCTAGACCACCTTGGCAAGAGTAAAACAACCAAGATGAAGTTCAAAGCTTTCCAACTGCCTACAAAACAGGTGGTTTTCCATCTGATTGATGTTTCATTTTCTCACACGACATAACATTTTATCGCAAGTAAAGAAGAAGAAATGGTTAGAGCCGTTACAAAAAATATAAGCCCGCTTCCTCTTGTGCCTCACCCCAACCACATCATTTCGCTAGCCCGCTTTGATCTGCCACCTGCGACGTCTTTTGATCAGCGCCAAATAAAAACACCACTATTTATATTCCCAGGGTCCGTCCGTCCCGAGCAGGGACCTACCCCAGAGTTGGGTTTAAACGTAATTTCTGGAGGTTTTTTTATTTCTAAAAGTGCTTTCAGTTAAACATAATTAGACCATTGAACATACATTTATGTTGGACGTAGGATTATTTTGGTCCAGTAGGTTAGAGTTATTTAAGAAGGGGGTTTGACTATGTATGGACCACTTCCAGGCTTCACCCTGTTTAAGCATTGGTATGTTGTCTACCGACTGGTAAAAACTCAACTACTGAAGGTACAGGTAGCGTAGGTTTTAGTTAAACTAGTTCTTGAAGCAATGACGCAAACATTGATGGTGCAAAGCGCACTAGTTTATTAAAAACCTTGAAGACTCTTAAATTATAATCGAACGGAAAGAGCCTTTGCCTGCTGCGAGGCAAATTGTTACAGTCCTTCGATGTCCGCGGTATAAACAACGAGGCGAAACGCTTAGTTCGTACCGTAGAACTCACACTAATAGTGAACCGAATATCACTACAGTATACAAGTTGCTAATGAAAGCGTTCAATCTAATACTGTGTTTTCTTTTTATGTTGGTAAACAGTCCACAACAGAATGAAAATGAGTGGATTTTAGTAAGAGTCTGACACTGCCTTTTCACTCCACCTAGAGCGAGACAAATTATTTGACGATTTCTCACTTTTTATAGCCGCTTCATAAAAAGTGACATTAGAACAACGACCTTGAACCGCCGCCCCAATCTGACTTTGAACCATGTCATAATGTTCTTGAATATTACCTTTTAGTACCATTACCCTTACCTCTCACAAATCGCAAGACGTCGTAAAACAGATCTATCGCAGGATCGTAACGCGTGTGTAGCGATCCATTAGTTTTGAATAACTGCGCGTTATATGAACGAGATTATATGTAATGGTAGGTGCGGGGATTTTGCCTAATGTGCAGTTGAAGAAAGATAAGGTTAACTCGCGCGACGGGGGCGTATTATAATTATGTAATTTCAGTTTCCAATTATGACGATTTTTTACAGTCCTTAGACTGGCCTTAATCTTGATTAGATAAAACAAAATGAATTATTTCGATGATATATTATATCATAGTACAGTAACTTATACAAGTAACTACTTATATAAGTAGACACTTAATAATTTCCTCACCGTTGTTCTTTGAACAGTTTTTTACTACACTAAAGTTCTGAGTCGCAACTATTTGCAACTACTTTTAGTAAGTTCATTGGTTCATAAATATGTTGACCTAAAAGATTGGGCCTTACAAGGTTAAATATAATTAATAAATACGAAATACAATACAAAAGAATTGTTCATTTTATAATTAAATGAAACGTAATAAATAAATAAGTTTAAGCTAACTTCTAAGTGTCTATAAATAAGTCTTTGTAACTTGTTTCGATCGAGTAGCCATACAAGACGATGCCATTCCATTTTATTGTAAACTCTCTGCTGTAACAAAGAGCCATAAAACTAGAAGAACAAGCGTCTCGGACAATAGTGTCATTTATATAACACACGTTTACCGGCAGTACGACAGTACGACAAACACGGCTACGACAATACTACGATACGAGAATATCGCGGGTAACGTCTCGCGCGAATACTAACAAATCCGAACGATTGAAGTTTTATGGCAGCACTCAGGGGTGGCGCACACCTTGTAATAGATAAAAAAAAAACAATAATATGGTCGCAGAAACCAAAAGTCCTTAGTTTTTCCAATCCTGATTGATAATATTTATTATTGCACACTAGCGAAAACCTCGTTTAAGCTGAGAAGAATCAACAAAATAAGTTTCTTAACTTGGTTTGTGGGAAATGTTCCATGTGTTGACAACCTTCCGAACCAAGTATCAGTATACAACAGTCAATATTGACCATTGAGATTCCTTCTTTAAAAGCCGATAACTGGAACCCTATTACCGATACTGGTGGAGTATTATTTTTTATATTTTTGAATTATCCTGTACAAATATAAAACAAAATCAACTATCGGGAAATCGCCCGGACCAGAAGTAAAAAGGAGTATTCTTTCTTTTCAACGCAGATATATTAGGTGGGACTTTAAACGCTGCTCCGCATACCGACTATCTAGGTAAAATAAGTCTCCAATAAAATGCTTTTATCTAGCTTATTATCAGATTGTAGTCCCCCGACCGTTTTGTGGTACATTCACCAGCAGTCCAGCACCGCACAGATTTGGGAGCTCGCCAAACTGCGAGTAGATTACAACTGGTGTGATACCGACGCGTGATATCACGCTCTATGAATATTATTATGTAATGTTATTTGATTTTACTGTAACGACTGAAGGCTGGATGTGTGCCCGGATACTGGTAATAGGCTAGTCTGAAATATATTTGTGCAGTGGACAGGGTACAATACTCACAGAAGAGATGATCGATGTGGCCAAAAGGTTCTTCATGCACCAGAAGACGTAACCTTAGAAGACCTCCCACATGGTGCATCGATTACCTGGTGAGTCGATTACCTGGTCGCGGGAATCCGATGAATGCGAGACGCACGGGACCGTTCACTGTGACGATACTTGGGGGAGGCCTATGTCCAGCAGCGGACGTCTTTTGGCTGAAATGATGATAACAATGGGATTCTCGATTGATCGGCCATTTTGCTCTATGTGATGGCGGTTATTTTGATGTTAGAATTGACTGTCGTTTTCTATTATTAAATGGCGTTCGCTTTGATATGTTTACAATCTATATAATTTTAGCAAATATTGATTTTACATTTAAGGTGAGCGTTCTTAAGAAACACCTCTTACAGTATTGAAAATTTCTAAAAAAAAAAGTTCTGAAATGCACAAAAAAAGGAACCTAAATAGATATGCCAACAGTTTCACCACGAGATATTTGCAAACTTATCCTTAAATTTGAGATAAAAAAATTGTTCGAATCTCTCAAAAACAGCTTTTCTATTTTGAGGATTTACTAACTTTTAAACATTTTCTTTTTATATTTCTCGCAATTAAGGATAGGACACATCTATTTAGGTTCTTTATTTTTTTATGTAATTTAGTGCGATGTATATTTCAAACTTTTGAAAACTGCAAATTCCTTTTTGGAGTTTTTTTTAGGACTCAAATGTTTCAGATAATTATATATTTGGAAGCTTCCATATCTGGCCTACCGCGTGTCCAAATAACTTTCAGAATGACCTTATTATTAGGACTTAGGAGATCGTTATCCAGCGGGAGATGTTTGTTAAGGCAAAAGTAAAAAATATATCATTTTCTTTTATCACAACTAATCTAGTACTTGACTGCAATCCCACCTGTTGGTGAGGCGCACTAGTTTATTAAGAGCTTATTCACTCTAGCCTTTTTTTTTGTTTTTTTTTTTGAAGACACTCAAATTATAAGCGGGTGGGAAGACCGCAGCAGGCAAATTATAATGTTGTCCCAGTGCCGCGCCACCCCTGTGTCCTTGTTGTCGATACTCGTCGGCACGTTCGAAGTACGACAAACTTACAACCGCTGTTATAAACTCGCGATGAACTACACTTTGACCGCGGCGCCGAAATAGCGGCTAAATTATTATATTGTGTGTTACTTTTACTGATTTTGTGGGAAAGCTTATATTTGTGTGTACCTTCAATGTAAAACATAGTTTATTTCTCACCATTACATGTTTGAGGGTACATAAATTTACAATTTTCTGTGGTGGACATAAAATCCCTTGAACTAGGCTGGAACCTGTGTCTCAAGGGATATGGATTCAGCTACATTTATATTATATTATATTATTCTTATTAGGACATTTGTGTCACTGTTGTACAAATAAAATACCATAAAAAGTGAATTGGTTTGTTGGTGAGCTTTAAAATAAGGAATGGATGTGTGTTAATATGTAAAAGTGTGAGTAAATGTCAGGGTGAGTTTGTAATGTTGTGGGGGTGTGTGTGGTGTAGTGAGTGAGAAGAATGTATGTATATATGTATAACTACTTATGTTACTATGGAAGATAGAATTATACCCAAGGTGTCAGTAGGTTTTCGGTGTCTTCGTAGTCCAACTGTAGTAAGTAAATTTTAAATTTATTCTTTGCTTCATAACTGCTAAGACTTACTATATTTGTTTTATAATGTAAAAATTAACTGTTCACCACTTTCAGGCGGCCCGTCACTTGCATGTAATTTAACCAACAAGTGGTCGAATCGACCGCAGTTTCTGATATTTTTGCCTGATAACTGTCCTTTTGGTCTATTGGTTAATGGCCCTGACTGCTATCGATGCTGCTGTGCTAGGTTGCGGGTTCGATTTCCATCATGAAAAATGTTTGTGTGATGATTATGATCATTTGTTTTGTGTCTGGGTGTTATTTGTCTATAATATGTGTGTATTTAGAAATATATGTATGTTTATCAGTTAGCTAGTACTCATAGCATAAGCTTTGCTTAGTATGTGACTAAATGGCGTTGTGTGAACGTTGTAGAATATTATTTTTATTCTTGTTAAAAGTATTTATTACCTGTCATCTGTTCAGTATGGACGAAAATAATTCAGACCCCTCCGGAGAGACAAAGAATGTTTTTTTAGATCGCGACGTAGGAGGCGTCGAAAAACCTGCAAGTGCCGTTTGTTATTTTTATAATAACGAGAACACTGATTCTGAAGAAAACGAGATCTAAGTAGATGCAAAACTTTTTGTTGACAACTATTTGGTGCCCTAAATACTAATGAAAAAAAAATAAACAAAAAACGAGCATGAGTCTTATAATAACAAAACTGACGTTATGTCGAGATGTATTGATTTTTAATATAAATAAACTTGCTTAGCGGTGTAATTTTGTTTTAAGTTTAAACAAATTGTTTCTTAGATAAAACATAGATAAAAACACCAATATTAATTGAGCGCAATGCATTTGAAATTGCCGTGCGCTCACTGCGGTTTACTTGTGTGCCAAACTACATACACACCCCACACATACATTACGTACATACAAACTTTCGACTGTATAACAGAAATGCGATTAGTGTGTGTGATAGAACGGACGGTCCCCGTATAAATCGGGCATGGTGGACACCAAAATTGCGGACACATGAGTGGAATCTGAAAACGCATCGCCCCGTATTACTGAACTCGGTGGGCTGGCTATACGTAGGTATTTGCTGGGATGTTGCATATTACATTATGTGTTTGTGGTGACAAGTGAACAGAACTTAGCAAGCAAATAAACTTAATATAACTACATAAATGTATTCAAGATACGACAACAGCCAAACAAAAGATCGAAACAAGACAACGACCCTTGGAGAAAAGTGTACTGAACATAAGAAACGTACACAAAATCAGAAGTGAAATCATTAGACTAAAAAGCAACAATAGGCTGGCCACGTATCACGATACAAAGTGTAAACAGTAAACAGCCAAAAGTAAGGAGTGGAAATGGCTAGAAGAAAAGTGGTGGTGAATAGAAGGTGGTCTGACAACTTAACAGAATATTGCAAGTGATAGGGACAAATGTAACTGGTGGATGCCTTGACCCATGCAGAGGCCCATTTCCGAAAGAAGATAGAAATTTAGATTATACGAAAAATAAAAGCTACTTGCTAACAAATTAGAAACAAAATAATATATGTACGGTATGTCTTTATTTCCTTGGAAGATGGGTAGGCCTTTAGTGTGGGACGCTACCTGTGTCGATACTCTTGCGCCATCCCATCTTCCTAGCTCATCGTGCTGTGCTGGTGCTGCCGTGGCGGCTGCGGAGAACCTCAAGCGGCGGAAATATAACAGCCTCGTTGGCAGTTATATTTTTGAGCCGTTTGGGGTTGAAACTCTTGGGCCGTGGGGTCCGAGTGCTCATATACTTTTTAAACATTTATCTAAACGCTTAGTTGACTCTTCGCGTGACCCAAGGGCTGGCTTCTACCTCGGTCAGAGATTAAGCATTGCCATACAACGTGGCAATGCCGCCAGCCTTTTGGGCACACTCCCAGTCGACAGCGATGCGGAGGAGTTTTTTGACGTCATATTTAGTTAGGCCTTTAGTGTATATATTATTTTTAATTATTTAAGTTTATTTTATAATTTAATTTTCTCAATGTTAGATAATGAAATGCAAACTGTATAATAATTCTAAATTAAATATATCCTAGTTCATAATAATAATAACAAATAAATAATATATTGATAGAATAGAATAAACTTTGAGAATTTGATTGATTTAGATTTAAAAAAATTCGGTTAGGTTATAGGTTGGCAATAAAAAATTTATTACCATATTATATACTAGCTTTTGTCCGCCGCTTCGCCCTCATACATAAGATATAGTTTATGTCACTCAAGAATAAAGCAACTTTCTATCGGTGAAAAAATATATCACAATTGCATCTGTAGATTCAGAACAAACAAATAAACAATAAATAAGTTTCTGTGACATAGTTACTATTTTGGAGTACAATAAAGTTTATTATATTCTATTCTATTCTAAACCAACTTTACCGCTTTATAATATTCGTGTACCTACACAAATAATGCAGTCTGAAACAATTTTAACCAGACCCTTTTTGTCATTAAAATATTATTTTTCTGAGTACATTGTCGGGTAATTCGAGTGAAGATAAATCATCACAGTTCCATCAATATGACTCATGCATGCTACACATAAAGGCACTATAAGCGACACACATAAACTACAAAAATATGTAAATGTCTTGTCACAAACCACTTAGTTACTTACTTCGAAATTAAAGCATGATACTCATCTTTTTTATACGCATTAAAAACAACATAATGACGTCTACATATATCCTACAGGGTTAGGACGAGATGTGTACCTATAGTTATCATCGGGCGAGCTTAGGTACAGCCAAAAAATAAAATTGGTACAGAAGACAATCTCATGTATGTACTTCACTTTTTATACCTGCGCTGCGCGTTTGAGCCGGAACTGTTCGACGAGCGGGCCGAGACACTACCGAGATATCGTGTCCGTGAGCGCGCTTTGTATGTAGATTGACTTCTGTAGCTGTATATTTTGTGGTACAGCTATCAACCGGACCCAAATATAGTTACTAAAAACATGACATACGTACTGGAAAAACTCAGTAACATTTAAAAAGTAGGACTTCAAGCTTTCAAGTAGGCGCTTGAACGAACCAAGAATATTTTTTTTGTTCGATTCATTTATTATGAACTTACATACTTGTGCTAGCTGGACTTTTTTTGGTTTTAGCTCTAGAGTGGAGCGAGAGCGTGTCAAACTTTTACTGACTAAAACCACAATGTGTTCTTCAGTTGCTTCTTGCATTCCCCGCGTCCCTAGTGGATATAGCCATGCTGGGACTCTACAGTTTTATTAACATTTCTTTGAGGCACCCATAGAACACGCGTGGGTATGCACCGTCGACGACTTGGGCTCAGTCCGGACGGTTACTGGACGGCCGGACGGCGAGCTACCCATTGCTCACTGACCGAAGGCCCGTGCTTACCATGGCGTACTTTTGTTTATGTTTTGGTTACGGTTACGGGCTTTCCAAACTTTTGAGGTATGGAGCGAAAGAAAGTATCAGACTTTTACTGAAATTTACATGCCCTCCTACTTTTTCAAACAAACTCTTTCTTTCTTTTGGCTCGGTCCATCTCGGAACGCCAGATACCGAGTTACATATTGCTCGCCCTCCGCAAGCTCGTGTGCTAGCAAGGGTCTGTCAAGTTTATAAAAATAAGGAAAAATGAAAAAGGGATAGTGTTATATGTCCTATCTCTCTCACACACACATAACTATAATAGCTTTATGACGTCCCAGTAAAATGCCCCTGCACTGATATCACAATCACAGTTTCCTCTCGTAAACCTCCGAATGCGTCTGAACACAGAGATGGCTCACATTTAATACCCTCAGAGACAGACCAGCGTGCGAATGCAAGCGTATTTAGTTTAAATGCTGGATATTATTTCACAATGACGTAAGTAAAGGTTCCGTGCATGAATGTGACAGCGTGCGGACGTGAATGGGTGGAGACGGACAGAAGGTCTACTTCGGTTGCAGTGCAATAGAAAAACCCACGAAGGATAATAACTGAAGATGTGCAAGTAACAACAGAGGTAGATAAATTAAGCAAAATTTCGGGCCTAGGAACGGCGTTTTTTGTCACCTGATGGACACCAGTCTTTGAATTTCCTTTTTGCATGACTGCACAGAATAATATGTTTATTATCAGTCTGTTTCTTTAAATGATTCCGTGAATCCTAAAAAAAAATATAGTGGCCATTAAATAAGTATTTAAAAATCAATTTTAGTTTTTTTTTTATCTTTTTCATTTTATATGGTTTTTTTAAGATCCACAATGATTTAAAGTTGGTTAAAATCCATTCAATAAATACCTTGTTTGGGTTTCAAAATAATAAAAAAATAAATTCCAAAAATCACAATCACAAAAATATAGAAAAAATAAACAAATTAGTTTATTTTTTGGCTGAAAGAAAATAAATAGGTATATATAAAAATTTGTTTAAAAGGACTATTTTTGCACTTTTTCTGCTGTTTTTTTTTGCGTTTGTAACTAGGCTGTAGGTTGTAAAGAGAGTTTAGAGCCACTGCAGCTTTCTCGTCTCATATTTTCATCCATCATTAAGCCTTCTGCCTTCATTTGTCGCACGCCGTTGTTCGAATTATCTCAGTGGGTAGCGCTGTGCCGTCGGATAGAATATCTCGTGAATAGGTTAGCGTAATACAGTAATACAGTGCGACAGACAATGGGGCGGCGTGCAGCTGTGTGGCTGTGGGTGTAACAGCGGCTTTATGTGTAGCTACGGTACAGAATTTAAATGCTGGCTTCTAGAAATTGTCAACTATCTTTTCAGGTTATCAAATGAGTAATGCTACAATATTTTATGAACTCTTTCCTGAATCATCTCATCCTTCCCTATTCCATGGAGAAGAACGCGACAAAAGCTCATCTCCTCCTAAGCTGCGCAATGGATACAGAACCCAAGTACCTTCTGAGAAATGATTAGTAATACCAAGGCGCTGCTAGCTTTCCTTGAGGAGCTGGAGTGTTTCGAATGACACATTTGTACCGACCGTATACAAAATACGCGTTTTAGATGTGGAGTTGCGAAGACCAGCCTAAAATACAATACGTAATTGTGAAGAGCCGAGGAATTTCTTTCAAAAACACTTAGAATATATACGAAATATTGAAGATACACAACAATTAATAAACTTATTAAGCTATGTATTATGTCAAGTCGCAAAATATTTTACGATGCTCCTTTAATATTCGCTAGATCTCCGGCAAGTTTACGACGATCTATCAAAGCGAACGTTTTTGAGCATTACTTCAGCTTCAGAACATAACATTAAGGTCAGAGCTCGATCGCTGACGGGGCGAACTATTAATGAAGCCGGAGGATCAGCTTCTGATCGCTGAGATCGGAAGCTTTGACCTTTGTTTGATGATCGTATATAAAATTACTGCGAGCATTTATAGCCTTTTGAAGATTTTATGTTCAAGTTATAAGGATTAGTATAAGAAATACAAATACAAATAATTTACTTTCCATTCACAAAATTAGTACATCTAGTGTTTGCAGTGACCTTTTTGGCAAAAATTGCCTGTGTTAGGGCACTTCGCTCTTCCAAAACTTAAAATTACGCTATGTACCTACTAACAATTTAATTCAAATCTAAAAGTTTTATAAAAATCTTCAATTTTTTAATTTAAAAAGAAAAGAAATTATGCCAAATTGAAAATAATATAAACATTATCGTGTTGCAGTAATATCTTCAACTTAAGATTCGTAAGACAATTATTATGAAAAACTTTGGTTCTCGTATCATTTTTGCATTGTCGTGTCGCGTTTGTCTGTGGAAACTTCAATAAAATTGATGTCAGAGGTAAAAGGTTCTGAACCAAAAGGTGACCTAAATCGAAGCCTTTGCCTTGAGTTTGATTATCCAATAAGATTATCAGAGGAGTATTAAATTATCTTTTGAAGATTTAAGTTTCTAGTTCCAAGGCTGTGAATCCATTTCAATCAGTCTGGCAGGTGTTTTACTAACTAAATCCACAGTGTATCTTTAGCTAGCTTTATTTGCGAGGGCAAATAAAGCTAGCTAAAGACCTAAAACCTAAACCAAACCCACGTTAGTAAGGTAACTTCTTCGAACAATCTACATTTCTGGTGAGCTTCGTTACCAACTGCCATCTTCAATTTTATTGATATCTGAGGACCCACCGTTGACCCGGGTCGGACTGTTCCTTTCCAGACGGCTGGACGGCAAGCTACTCATTTCTTGCCATCCGCAATCCCGTGCATACGGTGGCCGGTAGTCATTCCCCGACTGCTGTTGCCTGGGCGTCTCCGACAGCATTCAGGGCGGGGAACCGGTTGCATTATTTGCCTTTCGTTAGTGAAGACTTCGATATTTTCTTTACAGAAAATGAGACTTGAATATTTACGAAAGTCTCATGAAAGAAAAGTCTTGAAGTAAGCATGAAAAAATGTAGACTAAACACCACATGACTTGAATGCGGTTTCCGACTGCTAGGCAAAGGTGTATCCTCTTTGGCTATTCCTGGCTGACTACCTGAGCTTGCCGCGATGTTAATTACCAGTAAGGAGGATCCTCCACTGTCTCGTCAGTTTGAGGACTCTAAAATAATTTTGAATAAGAATGAGCTTCAGTTTTTAGTTTCTAATATACTATAGAACCAAGAATACTCCAAAGGGCATTGCGTGAAAGTGTCCCCATCCACCAACAGACTTGGGACAGGTGTCATTCGAAGCGTCTAGTTAAATAGAGTATTTTTTATTATGGCGACACATCTCTAAAGTATGGGGTTTAGGTTTTATACAACATTATAGTTTGACCTAACTTAACCTAACTCAAGTGTTTTGGACCATAAATATACTCGAAATATAGTACTGTCATATATTTTTGAAAGCGGCTTTGCGAGCTCTATACGATTCTGCAAAAATATTTGACAAAAAGCATTTCGTTAAACTGTCTCCAAAAATGACAGGTTTTCCAAATCTGTTGGTGGGTACCAACAGATTTGAAACAAGTGTCATTCAAAGCGTCTAGTTAAATAGAGTATTTTTTATTATGGCGACACATCTCTAAAGTATGGGGTTTAGGTTTTATACAACATTACAGTTTGACCTAACTTAACCTAACTCAAGTGTTTTGGACCATAAATATACTCGAAATATAGTACTGTCATATATTTTTGAAAGCGGCTTTGCGAGCTCTATACGATTCTGCAAAAATATTTGACAAAAAGCATTTCGTTAAACTGTCTCCAAAAATGACAGGTTTTCCAAATCTGTTGGTGGGTACCAACAGATTTGAAACAAGTGTCATTCAAAGCGTCTAGTTAAATAGAGTATTTTTTGTTATGGCGACATATCTCTAAAGTATGGAGTTTAGGTTTTATAACTTAGGTTAGGGCCAGGTTAGGTTAGGCTAGGTTAGGTTAGGTAAAAATAAAAATGGTTTATAAAATATATTTTTGCAGAATCGTATAGAGCTCGCAAAGCCGCTTTCAAAAATATATGACAGTACTATATTTCGAGTATATTTAAGGTCCAAAACACTTGAGTTAGGTTAGGTTAGGTCAAAATATAATGTTTTATAAAACCTAAACCCCATACTTTAGAGACGTGTCGCCAGAATAAAAAATACTCCATTTAACTAGACGCTTCGAATGACATCTGTCTCATGTCTGTTGGAGGGTGGGGACGGTGCCCATATAAAATCCGGCATCCTCCTTTCAATGTCTACTTTTGGACATAGGGCTCCCTCCAAATAGATACTGTCACATTGATTGACCTTGACCTTCTCACTGATTTCTTATTTTATCAGGCTATCGACTCACCAAGTGTGCCTTCAAATACCTAGTTCGAGAAAATCTAAACCAAAAAGCAATTTGGTTTCAAACATCGATAAAAAAGAGCACAATACCCTTATCACTTTACAAAACAAACCCAATACATTTGATTGGATCTAAACCTATCAACACAACAGACACGCTGTCAATTAATAATTCACACAAATCCGCACAGTCGTATACTTGTGCGGACTCGTACATGGTCGTCCGACATCGGGCGAGTTCGGGCGCATTCGGGCATGTTCGGGAGTGGGGAGTGATCAGCTGCGAATAATTCACACGTCATTATAGACGTATTAACGCGAGAACACGAATCCGCGATTTAATTATAAACGGACTATGCAAAGTGAATTAATGACGAAATTAATGGCTTTCAATAATGATTGTATAGCATCAGAGATCGGTCGATGTGTGAGGCTCACTCGTTTGTAGTATTCGCTCGCTTTTCATCCATGTTTAAAATTTCATTACATATGGAACCCTATAATTTCTCGTCATCATTATTCAGCCAGAAAACGTCCACTGTTGGACAAAAATCTCTCTAAAGCATTGCTACAACGACGTTCCTTCGTGTTCCTCATACAGCAAATACCTGTTTTCGATCAGTATTGATTTAAGTTAAGTCAAGAGTGAATAGGTTGCTTCTACGTAAGCGTGCCATCGTCGGCCACATCATCGCTTACCTTAAAGTGAGATACTGGCCAAAAGCGAACCTATCCATAAAAAAAAACATATATTTTCAGTATCATTCGTGATACCGTATCATTACGTCAGCACCCCTATATTTCAGGGAGTTTTTGAACACACTCATATTTGATACGCGTTCATATAAGTAGATATAATATTCAGATCCATTGCTCTGATGTTAGTAAAAAACACGAATGTAAATCAAGTACGAGTGAGTGCACAAACACCCTTAAACGAAAATTTTCAGTTCCGACGAAAACGACAATTTTATGCGTCGATGTTATTTCTACAGACTAACTTCTGTCAGTGGCTTTGCTTGCGTGACAGTAGGCTTCTCCATACAAACTTTGAACCTCCCTTTAGGCGGTGAATTTTAGAAAACCCTATCTAATTCTTTGTATGCATCATAAAATGAACCTCCGTGCAAGAAATTGACTTTCTAGGTCCATGGGTTCGGACTGAGCGTTGATGAGACAGTGAGTGTGAGAACTTGAGGATGATATAGTTTAATGTAGGTACTTGTAAAAGTGATATTTGGGATTGTTGTAATTTTTTTGTTAACTTATGTGCTTAGTTTTGTAATTTTATTGTGCTTTTGTATATTGTCTGTTTATTTTTCTGTGTACATCACATAAATGTTATATCTATTTATGTCCAGAGGGAAAATCAATAAATCCGTCCCTATGACGAATAGGGACGGATTTATTGATACAAACTAGTGCTTGACTGTGATCCCACCTGATGGTAAACAGTGATGCAATCGTGTTAATAGCCTCAGCATTTATTAGGAGTAGGGAATGCAAATCTCGCGAGATTGGGGCTCGAGCGAGATCTCGCGAGATTATGAATACAATATCGCGAGATCTCGCCAATTTCGAGATCTCGCGAGATTGGCAGTTTTGTGTTTTTTTTTGCAAATAATCACAATATACATCGGATTCCCGCGACCCTGACTAGGTCATCGGTCCACCTTGTTGGAGGCCTTCCAAGCTGCGCCTTCCGGTACGTGGCGCTCCAGAACCTTTCGGAATCCGATGGATACGTGACGCACAGGACCGGTCGTTGTGGCGACACTTTGGGGAGGCCTATGTCCAGCAGTGGACGTCTTTCGGCTGATATGATGATGATGATGATGAATCACAACATTTGAATAAATTAGGAAAAAAATAATAAAAATTATAAGTATTATAAGATAACCATAGGCGCGGGCTTGCGGACGGCGAGCAATAGGTTGTTGGCTGTGCGACCGTCCGGTAGCTGTCCGAACCGAGCCCAAGTCGTCGATGGCGCGCACTGGGTCGAAGCCTACTGGGGCCAGGGTTAGTGCCAAAACGTAGCTCAGCCCCAGTATGAAAGGCACGAAGGCAGTAATAGTCTGACACTATCTCCCGCTCCGCCCAAGGGCGGGACATGTCATTTATATGATTTTTTCCCATAAAAAAAAAAGTATTATATGATAAACATTCATTTTCACGAATTTTTTCAAAACATTTTTTCGCATTAAACATTGTTTGACGTATCTGTCTATAATATTTTAACGTCCGTGTCAATCCGCGCTTCGAATAAGACGTTTTTATGCTCGAGTACAATCTCGTTAATCTCGCGAGATGTCGCTCTTTTTTCGTCCGAGATCAATCTCGCTAAAAAAGGCCGAGATCTCGATTGCATTCCCTAATTAGGAGTCTATTCACTCCAGCCTTGAAGCCATTTAAATTATAATCGGATGTGTTCCAATTAAAATACATAGAAGACAAAAACTTCATCTTTACGAAACCCCGTTTAGAATCACAGATGTCTATTTTCCAAACCGTCTAATATAGCATTATTTATACAAAAGTAGCCTCAATGTTGCCAACATAACGCATGAGGAACACGTAGCGCGGCAAAGGTTACAAGGCATTGTGTAAAGGTTACCTTCCTGTTGGGTTACGTTTTATGGCCGGTCGAACCCTCTTTAGAGGGAACGTCATAATTTAAAACATACGGAGGGAAAGAACAGACTTTAGAATAGTAATAGGCGTTAAAATGTTGGGCATCGTGATCATTAACTTCTGGTCAGGTGAACTTTTCAGCAGCAGCTCAAAGTTGGGTTTTAATGAGTAAAACCTGAGGGCGGGTTTATATGTAAATCTCATGAAATAGAGGTCAAGCAAAAGCTTGAACCCAAATTCGTGAGATTTATAAAATTATAGGCAAGTGTTTAGTTTTTTAATAAGGACCTTCAATAAAGGAAGAAATGGAATACAAGGAGTAGGTAATGAATTTGAGTTTTAACTTAGTCCACTCTCATTTTGAATATTAGTTATTAGTAACTTAAACTAAGTTATTAAACTAAGAACAGAACGCTCATAGACCTCAGGCCTCATATTGGCCACACATAGACCTTGGGGGAGGCTTATGTCCTACAGTGAACGTCTTTCGGCTGAAATGATGTTGAAGTAATAATTTCACCAGTAGACAGACCAGACATACATAGAGTACATAGAGTGACATAGGCAAGTATTTTTGCTATCACACGGGTGAAGCCGCTGGCAGAAGCTAATATGTAATTAGTACTCATAAACTAGTATACCATTTTTTTTGCTGAGTGTACAAAAATGTCAAAATCGCTTATACAAAAAAAATATGGGCCGAACAAGGAATATAAAATAGGACGAATCGAGAACAAAATAATTAAAATATCATTTTGGGACGAAGGAAGCATACAGCTAAGGACGGACCAGGAATTTTTTATGTGGGACAAAACTCAGTGGGTCGAACGAAGAACAAACCGTTTTTGTTTATCACCTTTTTGATTAGCAGTCATTGTACTAGCGTAAGCACACAATGATGGCAATCGTTTTTCAGATCAATTTATAAAAAAATCTACCTTTGAAGATAAGAATAAAGAACACAAGACTTCGAGATAGGTTAGAGCAATAAATAATAAAGTAACCTGGAGTGGGCGGTCATAAATCCGTAAACCAATATCTTACTCCATTTATAAAATGAGATATTATCATAAAAACCGTAAAATTCACAACTGACCTCATAAAGTCGCAGACTCATAAAGTGCTAATTTACGACACTAGACTAATAAACCTCTTACAATCTTCTTCCAATTACAATATAATAGTCATTAACCCCACTTAACAGCTTGATTTCATTACAATCCAATATTTCTATTACTATCAGTAATTTTGCGACGCGCGGTCTATATTGCAGGGGGGTGGAAGTAGTGGGAGAGGTACGTGCCGCGCATATCAAGTGACCAGTTAAATGTATTCGTTATATTGCACTCGCAGTACGGAGTTGCGAACTAATATGTAAGAGAGGTAAGTATTCAAATTTCTAGTTAGGATTTTTATTACGGAGGGGTAATAATAACTCGTTAGTTAGAATAGTATGTGTTATGAACAAAGAGTGACTTGTCTTTTTATTTAAATCACGTACATAAAAAATGCAGAATTTTTTAGTTTTCTCTCGTGTTTGGCTCTGCGGGAGAGAATTGGAATTAGTCACCCTTCTTCTATAAAGCACTAATGCTAGCAAAGGAGGGGGCTGAAACCGTAATAGAGAGGACATCCTCACGCCCCAGCCGCCGCTGCAAAAGACTCCCTAGGAGTCACAGAACAATTCCCGGTTAGTTTAGATGCGGGCTTGTGGACAACGAGCTATGGGTAGCTCACCGTCCGGCAGTCAGAATAAGGACCAAACCAACGTCGATACTCCTCAAAGATATATCAGTAAAACTAAAGGGGTTCAGTAAAGCCGATGCCTGCTAGGACTGTGGGATTGTTCGAAATAGTAATTATGGTCCTGGAACGGAAAAGATAACTGAAGAAAAGCTGGTGGGATTTAGTCGGTAAAAGTCTGACGTGTCTTCTAAAGCGGAATTTCTTTCGCTGATTTTCTACCTAAAAAAAAAAGCTTTTACAAGGAAAAAAAAAATTAAGTAAGTACAAAAAGCATAATAAAAAATAATCGTAATCCATTACTTTATATGTTTAAAAACTCGTCTGCTTATCAAAGCGACGGACGTAATGAATGTTGTTGAACAGTTAAACTGAAAGGCGTTGCCATTGATTGATGGCTACAATTATGCCGGTAGTCCAAAAGAATTTTGCATTTAGCGTCCAAAATCAAAAGCCTTTAGAATTTATTTCTGTACAGAGGGTATTCATAGCGGAGCACATTATATAATTAATATTTTTCTTACGTTTGTTACTACGTGCTTGCCTATTTTCGTGGATAAAGGCAGGATCTCTTAGCTCTTTCCTTCAGACATCTCAGTAAGGGTCCAATCACATTAGATCGTATTCGTTTCATTCCATTACGCAAGGAATAGAGTCCCTACTCCTGCCGCCGGAGCTACTCGTGGGTACAGTCAACGGCAGTAATATATGCACGTATTGAAGTTCTACAAGGATTTCACTATTCTAAAACTAAATTAGTAGTATCATTATGTTGAGCTTTAGCTGTGTTGCGCTGTAGTGACACATTTTGTTTTCACAAAGCGTGTTTCTTTACTTTGTCGCTATAACATATTTTTTTATGTCGAATCTTTCGTATGTAAATCAAATTGTACTTAACCAGTTTTTTGTGTTAATCCAGTAATATTTTAATTTTTAGAATTCCTGATGAGCACGCACTTGCTGGCCTGATCATCAGACATGAGTATGATGAACGTCATGATCAAGTAAGTGAGCCCAGAATAAGCATGTTTACACATTTTTTTAATGCCTATTCACTTGACTTAAGTATTTTAGATGATGTAATTTCTCTTCGACATACATATACATACATGTACATAAATGTACTTATTTTCGCCCTCGACTGTACTCGGCAAAATTTCATTGAAGCTAACTCAAGGTCAGACGGTTGAGTGAGATCTGGAAAGATTGCAAGATGTCTGAATTCGTTTAAGGGAACTCGATTTAGTGTTGATGTAGACGCTACCACCAGGGAGTGAGGTCGCTTATTTCTGCCAATGTTAATAGCTTTGTGTTTTTTTTCTTGGAGCTGCTGTAAATCAATTCATTCATGACAAGTAAAAGATAAATGGGCTAAATATTATAATAGGTACTAGATAACAACATTTCAAGGCTCTCTTTCGAAAGCGAGAGATCAAATATTCCATTCATCATCTAAGGATCTAAGGTTCTAACTTCAATAGCACAAAGCTTTCTTTTATTATTTGTAATATCTCAGTGTTTTTATATCTATTTTTACCGGACATATATTAAGATTTGACCGCTATTTTTAAATCCGTTTTATACTAGTTTTCTTCAGTGGTTACACTCACGTGAAAGTAGAAAAATATTCCACTAGAACACAATTCTTCCAGGATAAAAAGTATCCTATTAGATGTGCTATTCCATTATATGGTCTATCCTTTTATCCAAACGTACACACCAACTGCCTCATTTATATAATATTTTATCATTTAAAAAATACTTATATTTGATACTTTTTATAAGGTACTTCTATTAGTAAACAATGATCAAGATCTCTTAATCAACCTTGATTATTGAACCAGTGTTGACTACATCGGAAGTAATTTTGCCCAAATCGTTTGACTTTTTAGACAGACTCTACTCACAGGATTTACGCTTGGTCAACTACCACCAAATATATCTTGTCTACTTGGTACTAAAGGTATATTTCACGATGCTGTTAATAGTACTACAGGTATTTTAGCCCGCTATATATCTGCTAAACGTTCTCATCGGCGCCGCCGTGTCTCCACGTATCGGCTTAATGTCTTCCTAGCCAGGAGTTCAGCCAAGCTTGAGGTGCATTATCTTAGGTTTAGTATTGTTACACTACGTACTAAATATATGATGTAAATGATGAACAGGAAATTGTAAATTGGTGAACATGAGTAGAGAAAAAAACGAAAAAAAACCAAAAGAAAACAGCAAAATAGGCCCGTGATTTATAAGGTGGAAAAGCATCAAATGTCTTCTCCCACTCTAGAGCAGAACGGAAGGCTGTCTCAGACTTTGACTGACTAAAACTCTCTCCAATGTTTCGCACAATCCATGGCCCCAGTATGCTTCGACCTTGCTGCAACTCTACGGTTTTACTGACATCTCTTTGAGGCGCTAAGATAAAATAACACATTACACATCGCTAAATTTTAATCGTTTTAATCCCGTGGAGGGTCGATCCGGTACTTGGAACACTATCGATTTGTAACGATAAAATTAAAAAATAAAGTATCTTTTTTAAGGGAGTTAGTGATAGCGTGACGAGTGACAGGACAGAATGGAAGAAAAAAACGTGTTGCGCCGACCCCAAATAAAACGGGACAAGGGCAGGAAGATGATGATGATGATCTTTTTTAAAACTCATATTAATTTACGCATGTATGAAATTAATTTCGTAGTGTTATGCTGCCCATCCTGCACCACTACCTGCACTTTTCAGGATCTATACGAGGTCTATAATAGAACTATACTAGTTCAATCGGTTTTTTTTTAATGTTCCCACTGCCGGGAGCAGTCCTCCTCTCTAGGAGATGGAGTGGGCCGTAATCCACCACGCAGTTTCAGTGCAAGTTGGTGAATGTTACATATCTTCGAAATCTTTGCTTCTAGGATATGCCGGTTTCCTCACGACATTTTTTTTTTCACCGTTTTAGGAGCAATGGTGATGAAATACAAAGTAATGCGCCTGGCTGGGTTTGAACCTGCGACTTACGACTCGTAATTCTGGGTCGTTATCACTCTACCACCACTGCTTTCTCATAAAGCTGTACAGGTTACCAAATACTGGTCAGAAAAAAATACAATACAAGTTTGAGAACATCGACACGAAGAGAAAAAGATTTAAAGCGTAAAAATGTCGTATTCATCTCAGCTTCGCCCACAGCAGTTGTTGTTGAAACTTAAAGCCATGTCATTCATCCCCGCTTCTAAAGTTTTCATTCGTTAAACACAAATTATTACCAAATGTTGATGTCAGTTTATTTACTTTAGAAATGTCTTAAATAACAGTTTGTGTCAGAAATCAGAAACGTTTATTTCAAATAGAACAATTACAGGCACTTTTGAATTGTCAAAATTTCGGTGAGTTAAAAAAGTGAAGCTAAATTGCATGTTCCAGAGCGAAGATCTCTATGAAGAAAAACATCACTGAGAAGCATAAACTTTTAGCAAGAGTATCCGATAATTTGTGTAAGTGCTTTAAGTTCCACAGTGTGACATAAGTGTATTAATTACAAGTGATTAGCATTCAATAGGTTAATTTCATCTTTACTGCTCCCAAAACGATAAAGAAAAACATCGTGAAGAAACATGTTTTAGAATCAGAAAATCAAAGATCCAAGCCACAATGGAGGTTGCGTGGTTAATTTCAGCCCTCTTCCTCTGACAATGACTGGAAACTAAGGAAAACTGACAGCAGTCTGAACGAAGTAGAATGATGACTACCCTAAGGCATAACCTTTTTTTTATATAAAGTGGAATTCCCTGTCGGAGTCTGCTTCCTGATAGCGACAACTCAGAGGTCTTTAAGTCAAGAGCGTTGATGTTATTTCTAGGTAAGCGTGCTCCATTTTCGGCCACATCATCGCTTACCATCAGATATCATTCTCACCTGGTGGTCAAACGCGAGCTTATCTAAAATAACAAAAAAAAAAGATTTAGCAACAGTTATGAATTTATTAACATTAGAAGTAGGTAATAAAAAAAACTAATCAGGGTAAATCATGTATATTTATGAATTCCAAGAGTTTACTAAGTAGATAGATACGAGTATCGATTGCTTTTTCCGGGAAACGAGGCTTATAATATATATTTTTATATTTCATTGAATATAAGTCTATTTACCTCAATAAGGATGGGGCCGGTGTAATGCGACAGCTCTAAAGGGAATCCAATAATAATAATATGACATTTGTACAATCTTCTTTGCTCCCGACGAATAATAGCTGTGTATGGGGAAAGTCGATTTTCCTGACATTTGCCCTCTCGGAAGTTTTGTGAATATTTTGGAGCTGGGCTACCCAACTGTGCGGTTCGTATCTTTTGCGAGAGTTACGGGGTTTTCGGAATTAAAAAAGAAACAACAGAACAGGGGGGAAATTAAGATTAGCAGTAATTCTTACTATTATACAGGGACGCTACAATTAAGAGTAAGAAGAAAGCTGTACTTGAACTTTCCCCACGTGTGCATTACGACATTAAGAGATTCGCAAGAGAACCATTGCTCTCTTGTGACGACGGCTAACGAAAAACTTATTACCTATACACGTTGAATTTTATCCACTTACGTTAACATTGGCTTTTACTATCGTTTTTTAGCAAAAACCTTCTTAAATATAATTCCCACAAGTCTTGCGTAACCTAGCAATAGAAAGCTGCGGTCCCCAGTGGTCCCCTTGGGCAGCCCTGCCCCAGATCTCCGATTTGTAAAGACGTGATTACGCAGCGCCGGCGCCCTTGACACTCAGCATCCCAGATTCCAATTTAAATGTAAATTCTCAAAAACCTGCCTTGTGGAGCATTTCATTTGTAGCTTTTCGATCTCTGGTGAGTGTTCCATGTATTTCTGGTTGGTTCTATGATGTCTATTATTAACCTATTTAAAAAAAAAGTAGAAATTTCCTAATATATTTGTGTTTTTATAAATCCATCTTTTATTTATTCCGATTTGAAAAATTATTCATTTATTTGAAAGGATATGCATACTTCGACTTAGATTAGTTTTAGGATTGGATAGAATTTTGTATCAAAATGAAGTACCAATGATCCCATATCCATGAAAATTTGAGAAAACTTCTCGAATATTATTGGCATTTATTTTGGTATTTTAGTTAAGAACTCAATTGTTTGCACCCAGAAAGTGTCCCTTAATAAAGTTGAACTAATAATTGGTGAAGTCCATCACAGGTGGCCAACAGATCTCCACCATTAAACAGATATTTTGATTAGGATAGTTTAGAAACTACGATGAAAAAAAAAAAAATTAATTGTGCTGAAAATATTACCATCAAACAGATCAAAGGACGAAGCTGGAAAGTACATCCGGAAACTCTGTAATAAAATAATATACGAGTATCTTAACCGTGTCTGGGCAAATTGAAATTTTGTCGAGAGAGCACATTGTTTTCAATGTTTATATTCAATAGGTGCTTTTTTATAGAACTTGCACATTATCAAGGATTGGCTATAGGGTACCACAACTAAAAAAATCAAAAGATACAACCGACTTCTGACTTTGAAGTTATCTTTTACCTAGCATTGTAGGCAAAGAAAAAAACACGTAACTTACACAAAATCCAACTCAAAAACCTATGTTGGCTTGTTCATAACTTTGGAAACCTTTCATGCAAATACTTGAAAAATAAAAAAGGCGAAAAAGAAAAGCAAAAGGCCTTCCCTGTATAATACTGAATTCTAATTTTCTTCGTAAACATTTTAGTAGCAACAAATAAACAGCACCTTTCCTAAGTTCCCCAAAACAGTTTAAAACGTTTCTCCCAGATTTAAACGTCCCTCTAGATTTAAAAGAGCATATTTTTTATTCGTAAACGATTTAGTCCCGACCTAAGTTATAGGAGGTCCTCTGAATACTAAGTTGTTTTCGCTTCAAATCCAGATAGTTGGCATTCTGGCACAGTTTGCGTATATTTTTTTGCTAATCTTGATCTGGATTTAGATTAAAAATAAAGTATTTGAAATTCGAGACCTTGTGGTAAGCTTGGAATGTTAAATAGGATGGTTGGATTATATTTTTTTGAGTCTAAATGCTTGTAGTCTTTCGAAAGCGTTTTTATTTTTTTATGAATTTTTCAGTGCATAAAAATTAAAAAAATACTGTACAAAGGCGGATTTCATGCTTATGTGGTCTATAAAGACATCATAGGCATTAAAGTCTTGGCTTGCTCCTCAGCTATAAAAGCCTTTCCTTTTCAATTATGAAAGTCTGGATCAAGAAAACAGTGTTGCGTTTACACTATCCACGTGACAATATTCACCAATGTTTTCTTATAGGTATGCAGTTGAGCTGTGTAACCGTTAACAGATTTGCTCGTTCGCCATTTTTTTTCTTGTTAAGATTTTTATAGATATTTAAAATTATTTTCATGCTCAAGTTCGAATGATTTTTATTTCACATAAAACACCAGAAGCTACTGCACGGTTCCAAATTGGTCGTTTCCTATGAAGAAAACAAGGCAAGAAACTCCACTGTTAAACCATTTTTCTTGTTTCTTACATTTTTCACCTACTATACATACTCTTGAATCGGTTACTTTTATTCTAACCTAGCTTTACCTATTCTTTGCCTCATTTCCAGAGTTGCTCTCATTTTTTGCATCTCGCACCATTTTCATCCCAGAATCATCATAAAACCCTTCGGTCCTCCACAATAGTCTCACAATAATAGTGCGGTGCAAAAACGGGCGTGTTCCGGATCCGGCCCGTTGTGGCGGCTATACGGAATATTGTGGGCAAACCAAACGGGACGAGGGTTGGCCCGGACTGTCCCGACTACTTGCGAGGAGTTGAAGGTTAGGAGCGGGTTTATTGGTTAGGGTTGTTAGCAAATATTTTGCGGGTTTGAGATGATAAGTTTAATATAGAGTATTAATCTGTTTGATAAACACTGACACACGCACAGTTTAAAAATCTGGTTCTAATAGGTTTTGGCTGAGGTTCGTACGGGGTCGTGGGGATTGACACAGAAAAGATACGTCGAAGCTCAGTAATAGCTTTTTTTTTCGGCGGGTAAAAATATTAAAAATGACAATACCCCGCCCTTGGACGGAGTGGAAGATAGTGTCAGACTGACTGACTAAAAAACCCACCCCGTTCCTTCTTGCCTTTAATAACGGGGCCGAGACTCCCTTTCGGCAACAGATCCTAGCCACAGTAGGCTTCGACCCAGCTGGTCCCCTGCGGTTGCTGATAATTCCTTGAGGCGCGCGAGAACAGTGCGCGCCGTCGACGACTTGGACTCGGCTACTAAGACTCGGTTCGTTTTGAGCTAATTTCCAAGTAGATATTATATAATATTAGTACACGGAATAAGATTTTACATACATACTAAATTCTCCCTTTTCACTTCCTCAAAGGTAGAAATTTCCAAAACTCCTTCGTAGTATCAAATTTCATGTTCCTAGTCCCAATAGTTTCGGCTGTGCGTTAATATGTCAGTCAGTTTCTACTTTTATATAAATGGATATGAATGCACCTTATATAATTTGTTAATGTTTAAGTCAATATTGTTCAGTTTTGGTAAGTGGTAGCACGAGGCGATAATTTGGTTCGAGCCTTAGCGCCTCTCGCTCTCTGGCTTGTCGACCGTCACCAAACAAGGACAATATTACTTTCATTAATCTTCTAAGCTAACTACGCTTAATTAAGTGTAACTACAGTTAATTATACCCGCTCATTATTGTTTGTGCCAATGTGCCACTGTTTATATATACCTACATTATTGTTAGCCACAAGTTGAAATTTTACTTCCGGCTTCGATCATCACCTCATCGTAGGAAATGAAAGGGGACAGGCAGAATATCTTCTATTGGCGTCCTCAAAATATGGTTCCATGTAGTTTGGTTCCATCATCCTATCAGCTATTTATTGCATCTCGTTTTTTTTATTTCTACACTTTTTTTTTATTCTTGATAGGCTCGCGTTTGACCACCATCTCACCTGATGGTAAGCATATTAATAACATTTATAAATATTTCTTAAAATCCATTAAAAACAAATAATTTAAAAATATAATAATAGTATCGGGTGCAGGGTCTAAGCTACGGGTGGTTAGGGCTCTCAACACAGAACCTCCCCCACAATACGAGGAGTACTGCCTTCTGTATCCTTGATCCAACCGCGCAACGAAAGCTTCGACAGGTGGTAGTTGAGGCTTTTGTCGATTGTGGCCTGATGTCCACTGTCATAGTCTCGACTGTCATAGTGCTGTTGTAACAACAATCAGCACTATGACAGTCGAGTCCACATTCCACTTGTCGATGTCAGTCTGATGGACTCGCCCTGGCAGTGGTTTACCCGGAACACATCAACCGTCCTGTTGTTATACTTTATTATTATTGCCTACTTTTCTACTCATGAGTACTCAGCTCTCACACTAACCTTTTCTATACACAGATTCATTGAGGTACGTCTTAAAAAGTCCTGTTACATACCTAGAATCCGAAATTGCCAACGCAGACTAAATAAAGGCTGGCACAGAATGTCTATAAAGACAAGTCGTCGCTTTCTCGCGTCCACCTGTCCTAAGCCTTAGTCAATAAACATTGTTCAGATGAAAGAGTCCTCAACCTTTATCAACAGGCTATTTATCTTATTTCCAAATAAATCTAAAAATAAAATATCCACTTTCAGATATAAAGGTCTTAGTATTCGAGCGGTGGCCGCGAGTCGCAAATCGTTTAGCAATAAAATAGACGCTACAGCTCACAGTAACGTTTAGTCGCTTTCTATTTACGATTTAGAATATACTGAATAAAATTACACAGTTTTGATCTTTTTGTTAAACTAAATAATATTATATTAGATTTACGAAATAGTTTATTCTAGTATTTCTATAATATTTTCTCGATAACTTAGAATCTAGATTTATTATTATTATTATTATATTAGTTGTCTTCTAAAATATTACTGTATTCAATCGACCCTAGAACGTCATGCTAAATAGTAAAGCTAACGACCTATCTAAGATCACCGAAGCAGTCAATCTGAAATAGTTCTAGTATTCTAGATTTATATCCAAAATAAAAATATGAATATATTGTACTTGCTCTTCGGGGAATATGGATATAAGTATAATTTCATAGTTATTATTAGTTTTTCTAGATCTTATTACATAGGTTACCGGTAGTCAAGAAGCCAGTGAAAGAAATTTAATAATATGAGCCGTGTCTAGAAGTACTTCTGGATGTGGGGCTTAATTTGCCCTGTAACGAAAACGTCCTAAAATGTAGTTCGAGGCACGTGGTTATTAAACCATTGGCTGACATGAGAATTGGTACTCCAATCACTGAGTATACATCCCATGTAAAATCCATATATAGCAATAACCTCGCAAGTCAAGATATTTTTCTTTGTCAAATTTCACGAGGTGTTCGTCATACGGGACGGTTATTAAATATCAACCATCACATTATCATATCTATATCAATTCGGTCCACCACCACCATATCAGGCTTATTGGCTATAATAGTCCTGTCAGTAATAACGGACCAAACCCAGTCCAATGTGATATGACAATTTATATGAGAACTGGATCGGGCACAGGCCTGTAGTATGGCACTTTCAATTCCATAGTATTTAAGAGAAGTTGCTGATGGACAATTCTGGCTACGAGGTTGTGCCTATGCAAGTACTATCCCGGTAGCTAGACAAGAACTATGTTAAGAGTTTTACCTTCTAATTTCCCATGTTTTTTCACACCTAGCATTGTGATATAAGCTTACACAAAAATATCGTTCCTAAATGCAGTAAAAAGGGTAAGATCTTTTCCCCAGTTGTTCTTTCGTGTGGAAAGATAAAGGATTCTACCTGTTCCTCTGTAGGTACTCGTAGTACAAACTTTGTTACAACGTAGGTGTGCAACTTACCAAACAAATTCGTTTTTTATCACCGATCTACTGAAGGTACTTTTTACAGTTAGCAAAATGAGGTTTGTATTCATGTGACCTTGAGTTTTTCTTTGCTCTTACTTCTAGAACTATAAGCATTAACTCTTAGTAGAGTCTATATATCAGTATCAATAAACGCTATGCCCATAACCACACAAAACCTAGCCTTGTTGGTTGGCCAGGAAGTGACCACTGCAAGTGCTTTTACATGACTATTAGATATTGCTTTCAATATTGCCATAAATGCAATGTGTTTTATTAAGTTGTTCTTGTTATTTTTTGAATCAGCGGTAAACTTCAAAAATATTTAAGTTCAATAGATACGTGGCGTTAATTGCAGCTTCAGTGGTATTCATTAAGTCTTCCAAATTGCATTTTCATGTGCCTTGCAGTATTCTGATAAATAAATGATAAATGATCTTTATTTTGTAAATAGGTTTTTTAAAAACTAAATTGACATGTAAACACTTTTACATGTCAATTTAGTTTTTAATTAGTTTTAACTAGATGAGGCCGTTGTTTCCTAGCAGACTACTCTGAGAAGAGACACCAAAACAAACTCAGAGGTCATTCTAACGTGTGACTCGTGTTCTGAATAACTGCGGTTATCCGACGCGGCTCTATTTGATTATCCTACGGATGTATAAAATCCAATTCATATCCAACTCTTTGAATAAAGCATAGCATAAACAGCCTATTAATGTTCCCAACGACAAGTTGTATGCCGTAAATCAGACTCATTACTACTGAGCTACCGCTGCTCACTTTGGGAGTAACACTAAGTTAAGCCACACTAAAAACACAATCCACAAAATTCCCAAACACACTGCTCACTGTTTCTGCAGGATCTAATAACGCGCAGGTAGACAATGATATGCGGCTGTGAATAATTCCCGTGCATGTGCCGGATTGTGACCGGACGGCCGGCGGTCGCCACGTCCGAGCCGGCTGCCGGACCGGCCCCTGAAATACGGATAATGTAAAGCAGGTGGAATTGGAATTTTTGGTTTTTGGTGATTATTTTGAAGAAAATCGGTGAGAGTAAAGTTAGCGGTTGCAATCAATGGGCGCATTTCAAATTTTATTAGGTTGGAAAAATATATCGTGTTTTTATCGATTACGTATACTTTTAGCCGAAAAATATCATATTTATCAATTTAAACAGTAGCTGGTGCTCTTTGTGGAGATAAAAACAGTGTTTATGACAGCATGATGCCTACAAATAGAAAAATAAAACGTGTTCTCAATTTATCTTTGAATATGGGCTGGAAGATAATGTGAGCAGTCAAGAGAGAGTTGCGAAATAGCATAATTTGGATCCGCCGAGCTCGTTTCTTCTTTGGACATAACCGGACGATGATTGTCGTCCACCACCAACCACCACTTCATGGTAAACATCTTACCCAAATAAACATATTCATTTTGAAGGAATGGAATTCCCTGACTATCTGTGTATCCTAATAGTAACCACCTTGAAATATTTAGGTCAACAGTAAAAAGGTTATTTCTAGGCAAGCGTATTTCAATGCATCTACCTACACCGAGGGTAACCAGCAGGTGAGACGATAGTCAAACGCGAGCCTATCAATATAAAAAGAGAGAACAGTTTAAAACAATCTTAGTCACATGAATCACTTCAGTTGTATTTTCTACAAGCTGGGCAACTTCTATAGGGCGGCATTCATCACTTGCCATCAGTAAGAGGACCGATTATTTCCAGTGACATGAAAAACGTCAATGGCTTTAAGCGAATTCCTTAAAACCTATTAGCTCAGTAAGAAAAGCCGACTGCACAAGTTTTCGTTCTACATGTTATAAAGAGCGTGTTTCCGTAACTCCGTACTTCTAATGTGTCTCCTAGAGTTATTCGCCGAGGATGCAGGAAACTTCGCTAGATTTGACTATTACGAGTTGTCGACTTGCAGTGGCAGTCAGGTTGTAAAGTATCTTGTATCTCTTATTCATGATCATAGAGACTTTGTGACTTTGTTGCAAGAACAAGTAAAAAAAGCTGTCTTCTTGATATAGTCACCAGCGTGATTGTTTTCTCTGGAGTCATGGACTTGATCGGATGGATAAATGTTATTTAGTTTTTCTTTGAGATACTTTTTTGAGTTGGGACTTTATCTAATTATTTCTCCCGCTTTAGGGTGGACTGGACAAGCATGTCAGACTTTTACAGACTAAAACCACACCTTTGTTCTTACGTTCCAGGACCACGGAAAGCAACCTATGCTGCCTGTTCTTTAGTGTGTTTTAGTGCCAAAAATTCTACTCGAAGCTATTGTTTAGACATTTCTTTCCTGATTTATGACAAAAAATAACATATTTTATTACTTTAGACTTTGAGTGAACTTTGCCCAAAAAATCGAAAAACGCAGTTGTGATGTAGTCTTTTGCTTATTAATAACTGCATTTTATTTAGACTGTAAAGAATTTAAAAAGTAAATTAGAATGTAAAAACAAGACCATCATTTATCTTCCAAAATCCAAGATGGCCACCCTACATCCCCTCTCCCAACACCCCGACATTATCGAATTGCCCCCGTTAGACGAAACTACCCCATGCCATGAGTTTTTACTCAATTATGGCGAATTCAGGGGGTTGTTAGTTCCAAATTGTATTATATCGTTATATTGAGCGACCAGTGGTCGCAATTCAGACACAATGAACCTCGTTGTGGACTGAATGGACGAAATTTTGGGGTTTTTGCCGAAGTGGCCGCAATTTAATGATGGCATTGGTGTGCCGGTCACGAGCTGCTGAGTGTGCTAGTTTGAGTTCGATTCCTGGACGAAACCGTATTTTTATTTGATGATTATCCTAGAGACAAGGTTTTTCATTTGTTATTTATATTAAATACAGTGCTGGTTTTAGTAATATCATATATAGTGTGTATTGCGAATTTAATAATGGACAAAAATATCGAACAAAGAGTTTGTCTTAAATTTTGCATCGCCAATGGAATTTCGTGTTCGGAGTCACTGAAAATGTTACAGAAGGCTTACGGTGAATCGACTTTATCAAAAACTCGTGCTTATGAGTGGTTCAAAGCATTCAAAAGCGGTCGAGATGTGATGGAAGATTTGCCTCGCTCTGGTAGGCCGTCAACGTCTGCAACTGAAGTTAACATCGCAAAAGTGAAGGAAATAGTGACTGAAAATCCCCATTCAACTCTGAGAGAGATAGCCGCCGAACTTTCTGTATCTCACGAGTTGATCCGTACCATTTTAACTAATCATTTGGGTATGAAACATGTTGCTGCTCGGCTAGTCCCAAAAGATCTGAATTTTCTCCAAAAACTCAATCGCATGAAAGTCGCTGAGGACATGCTAGAACGAGTCAGTTCGGACCCAACATTCATGAAACGCATTGTTACTGGTGACGAGACGTGGGTTTACGAGGTTGACATGCAAACTAGTCAACAAGCTTCGGAGTGGCGCCTTCCAACTGATCCGAAACCGAAAAAACCACGCCAAAGTCGATCAAAAGTCAAAGTCATGTTGACTGTTTTCTTTGACTATTGCGGTGTTGTGCACTCTGAATTCTTACCGGAAGGTCTAACGGTAAATAAAGAATATTATTTGAGCGTTATGCGGCGTTTAAGAGAGCAAATTCGACGAAAAAGGCCAGATTTGGGGAAAGAAAATTCTTGGATTTTGCACCACGATAATGCGCCTTCGCACAAGGCTATCATTGTGAACGAATTTTTGACCAAACACTCAACAAATACCATCCAGCAACCACCATATTCACCAGATATGGCTCCTGCTGACTTTTTTCTTTTTCCTAAAATCAAATTACCACTTCGTGGCACCCGTTTTCAATCGATAGAAGACATAAAGGAGAATTCGCGGCGAGAACTGAACTCAATTCAGGAAGCAGCGTTTAAAAAATGTTTTGATGAATGGATTATTCGTTGGCGCAAATGTATCGTTTCTAAAGGAGCATACTTTGAAGGTGATAAAATAAATTTGGATGAATAACAGACATTTTGTGTATTATTGATTTTTTCCCGGTACTTTCTTGACAGAGTAGTATAAACAGGTACAATTTATGGCGGTCTTATCGCTGAGAGCAATATTTTAGGATGGACTATAAGAATTTAAACTGAAAAGGTTAGTCCTATTCCAAGATATGGTCCACCCAACTGCTTAGTTTTATCCAAATCCGTTCAACTAAAAAGACGTGAAGAGGTAACAAGACAGAGAGACCGAATTACTTTCGCAATAAGCCTTAACTGACTTGATATAACAAGAATCAATTTTTTAACCAGAAATGGGTTGTCGAAAATTATCTTCTTCGAACATACAAATTCACCTCCTTGTGATATAATTTATTGGAACAATTTGCCTGCTGCGGTTTTTCCCGTCCGGTTACAATTAGGGTATTTTCAAGTCTAAAGTGAATACTCTCTTAATGAACGAGTGCGCATCGCCATCAATTGCATGACTGCTTACCATCGGTTGGGATCGTGGTCAAGCACTAATTTATTTCAATTTAAAAAAAAATGTATGGTGATAGGACTGACAGCTATGTTAGCCGACGCAAGGATCGGTTACCCTTACCCTGAACCCTTGCTATGTTGCAAGGAAATCATTCCAAAACATTTCCCAGATCCCCTTTCTACACAAACTAAAACAAAAATAGACGGTTCCCGCCAAAAATCCGCCATTTTACATCGAATGACGTAACAAAAAAGTTTCTATTACACTTTCCTGTTGGAGAACTGTAAAAATACTTTGTGGAACTCGTTCACATCGCCACTCGTCGAATCGACGGAACCCTTAAGCTCACGTCAATCCTGACAAACGTCATTTTGAGGGCTTTACTACGAAACAAACGAAATTTAACCGTAATTTTTTGCTAAACAAGGTTCAGTTTAGCTTATTGTTTGTAGGAGTTGAATAAATATTTTTTTAAGGAAAAGTCGACCTTAAGTTGTTGTACATAAGGTTAAATTCAAGTTTTGTGCGGAGTAGTGGAATACTTTATCGGTAAGGCAGCGCAGCAGTGACGTATCGATGTGTTTTCAATTTACATTTATGATATGATCTAGTTTTATGGAAGGAAAATATATGATTTTTGTATCGGAGTACGAAAAAATAGAGCGATTCCAATATTTATTGGTATTTGTGTAAGACCAAAAAAATTTCGCCAAACAATTTCACGATGGCAGTGGCTTCGTGAAACAGTAGAAGCATACTCTACTATATAAACAAAATGTTCAGGTGATGCATCTCGACATTTTCACTGTTTTTCATACCACCGCTCATAACCGATTATGACGTTATTACACATTTTTCATTAGATATTTTGGAAACACAGTATCTTGTGGTTATTATCTAAGCTTCTATTGTAATCAATTTCTAAATTTGTGTAAAACTAATCCAGTAAAGACCTCTGAAAAACTCCTATTTTGTATTGAATGTTGTTATATTTGTATGAACTTTGACACTTCATAATTTGACTAAAAATTAAAAAAGTCAAAAAAGTAAAACTTTAGATTAGAAGCCTTGCAAATTTTATTAAGATTCTAAATGAGGACAACTTTTTTCAAAAACTTTTAAAGGTTTAAAAAAATCAGCTATTTCCTGGAGCAAGTTTTGTGAAATATTCGAGTAAATCTCAGAATTATCGAATTCTAACAGAGTTTTCAGGCGCCGTTTCTTTTTTATTTGCGTTGCCTTTTAGTCAAACATCGCGTTGGATTGCGTTAGATAAGTAACAAGCTTCTATACCATTTTCGATGTTGACGATAGACGAGTGGAAAAATACCCTCTTAAGTGATCATCATCACGATGTTTTGGACTGTAATCCTGAGTCCTAGTTTATTTATTTAATTTTATAGCTTTCTTCCAGAAAACTTTTACTTTTTGTTTCATTATTATTTTATTCTATGTATCTTTTGCAAAGGCATCCTTCAACACTTTCTAATCCTATATCATTTGCGCCTGGTCTTTTTATTAGATATTTGTCAGTCAATTTGGTAACGGATAGACCTGTATGATTCCTGTGTTATGTGGGGTAGACCGTAGCATAGATTAGGATATTGGGTACTTTTTCTTGCTGTAATACCTAAAGTACCTCGATTTATTTTTACTTTTACAAAGCCAAAGTTGCAGTCACAAGCAAGTAATAAAGTTACCTACTACAACATGTCACATTCTCAAATATTAAATATCCATTAAATCTGATTAGACTTGGCACAATACATCAGCTGTTACTCTTATACGAGTGGCCACTGAGGGGCCTCGAGTGATTACTGTAACAATACACATCTGTAGACACCATCTGGCTTGATGGTAAGATAATACTGATTATAATAATTGGGATGGACTGCTGCACCCACAACTAGTTCAATGAGAGATTTTGCAAGGGTAGATAGACTGAGCTGATGAGTTGTTCTCTGGTATTGGATACAAGGACTCTCCAAAATTGGGAACTTGCCTATGTTATTTTTTTTATCAATATTTTGGACTAAACAACCATCCTCCACTTGGTTGTCCACGGTTTTTAGCTTACTTAATTAACGAATTTTAAAAATTGTATGTACCTCTGTCTGAATTTGTTATTTTCGATTTTAAATGTTTGTGTGTACATAAATAAACCCACCAGGTGGATAACGAATTTAAAAGCTGGAAAACTTTTAAAATAGTGCATCCCCAAACAGTTTAGTAGTAGTGTGACATTTATATTTCTATGAGTGTGACGCTGTGATCAATCTCTACGTCCAGCTAATGTTGTTCTGTAAGGCAGCCTGACCCGCAAAGCCATAGTTACTGCATGCATTCTTACATGGCTTGCCATTCCACTCACATTTTGTATAAATATCTAAAGAAATTGTAAAGTACCTTCCGATTAGACCTTTGATTATTATCATTACAGTGAATGTAGGCGTGATCAAATATCACGCTATTTTCGTATCAGCGCGCTCTACTTCAAAAGCAATAGATGTGAACGCACCTCTGTCCGCGTTGGATTGAAGAGCGATTACGGCGCCGCGGGCCGGAGGGTCGATCGCGTCAGGGTCGCACGGGTCTGATCTAGTCTTACTAACAACTGCTGTTGTACTTACTACGAGTCGTTGTAAGTACATCAGAGAAAGATATTTCGATGAGATTAATTTATACTTTTTATTTTTTTAATTAATATAATTTTCAGCAAACTATCACGCGGGTACTCTATACTAATATTATAGAGGTAAAATTTTGTTTTTATGTTTTTTGTTGGTAGGAGGTAATTTCTAAAAGAAGTGTTTCGATTCCGAAAATTTTGCACCGATAGAAAGGTGCTTTATTTCTGAATGACATAGGCAACCTAGATTCAAACGCCAACGCGGGCAAAAACTGGTGTATGGTAAAACGAGATGTGCATAGGTTGGTCTGGTTTCTTTAGCTATTCCGAGACATTAAATTAACTATCAGAAGATATGATCAAAGTCCACAGATCTTGTTTCAACAAACGCGCAGCTCGTAAATGTGAATGAGCTATGAAAGCTGCGCTAATAAGTGCCATTGGCTTGCCTTTGGAACAGTGTCAAATTGCCTCGTTTGGCAGCAGTGACTAGCTAGCAGAATGTATTGCTAAATTAGGAATCGTCATTTTTTCAAATAGTAAGAAGTTATTTAGAAAGTTGGCTCATAAATGAATACACGATCCAAATGTCTTTAACGTCTACGTATATTTTTTAAGTTAGTTAATCATCTATTAACTTCTCCCGCTCTAAGTTTAAAGGGTTAGAGTGTGGACTTGTCAGACTTTTACTGACTGTAACCACTCCTTTAATGTGTTCCTTCTTTGCCAATGGCTCCAGTAGGCTTCGGCCATGCATCAGATTACTATAAAGATAAAGACCAGAACTGTCTCTACCTACAAGTCGAGTGGTTTTTGACTTTTTGCAATATATGTCATATTACAAAAAGTCCTATCTGGGTTTGGATCCACTCGACTTCATTCATCAATGCTGATGTTTTCAAAACAGTGAAGGAAAATAGCTAGAAGAAACCGACATATGAGTTATTCAAAGTTGTGACATCTACCAACCTGCACTTTTTTGTTAAGTAGGAACTTAGGGCTTCTCCCACTTTAGAGTAGAGCAAAAGGTCGTGTCAGACTTTTATCGACTAAAACCACATCTGTGTCTTTCAGTGGCTCTTGACATTCTACGATCACGGGTTTCCTTTTCTGAAAAGCTCCGCGGCCCTAGCGAGAATCGGTCTTGTAGGCTCCAACTATTTATTGCCATCTCTTTAACGAGCGGAACACTATGCGCTTTAGTGACTTCTGTTCGGACGGTTACCGGATGACCGGACGAAACTAAACAGCACTGGGCCCGCGGGGTGTATTGTGACCCATCCTCTCTCACGGAGAAGAGGCATGTGTCCTAGCAGTGGAAACGTTTCAGCGAACACGTTGCGCGTTACGGCCAGTTCACGACCTTGCCGCTGCAAGTGGTAGCTAAGCGGGGGGCGGCGAGCGGTCAGAACAAAACAAAAGTATGAAAATGATTGAAGCACATAGCGCCCGGTGCCCACTTATCCATGCCACCCCGCTCGCCGCTGACCGAAGTCAGGAACTAGCCATTAGTGCAGCTTTGAAATCACGTTTGTCACAGCTGTATGATTCTTGTGTTCTGTGTGTCACAGTTACCCATTGACTCAATAAGATTAGCAAACATCTGACGATCAACAATTCAACACAACCCATCAAACGTGCTTAACGCCTGACCTACATCGCAGTGCTAAGACGTGGTTATCGGAGCCACATATTATTGTAAGCTCGGCTGTATCTGTTACATTCAATTGAACAGGCTATTGGCACGCGGCTATTAAGACTGATTCAATGTAATGTTCTGTGGTATCGCAAGCTATGCCTGTCAGTTATATTCATATAATTTGATGCCTGTGTTTCCAAAGTTTTGGTTCTGTCCAAAAGAGTAAGTGCACAAAGGGTATTTGAAGGAAAATAAGTGGGCTTTAGTCCGGCGTGTAGTGTTCCACGCGCGCCTCAATGAGATGTCAGCAAACCGTAGGGGCCCAGCAGGGTCGAAGCCTACTGGAGCCTTGGGTTGTGCAAAAGTTAAACCTGGGAACGAAGGCAAACAAGGAACAGGAGTGGACTTTAGTCACAAAAAATTTGACACTCCCTCTCGCCATTCAAAGCAGGAAAAGTTTGATGATATTTCACATTAAAAATAAGTCATTTTTTGATGGGTTTTTTAAAACAACTGATGACACTTAGCTTGACCTAAGTATTGTACTTACCCAGGAATAAATCCTGACTCCAGGCAACTCCTTGATTCATAATGAAATATCAAAAAACAATTTGCCCAACCTAGGAAACCACTAATAACACTAGACTATAGATTCAAACAGTCATTCACTACAAAAATAACAAGATCAAATAAGTGTTCTGGTTGAAAATATCTTGCCAATAAATAGCTTCATTCCTCAGTATTCTTTCCTACTGTTAACGAGTTCGTCAAGTGGTCTATACGAACAATACAATCTTTATCTAAAACAAACTAACTGCGGAACGATTCCTACGCGCCGGAATAGAGAATAGTAAGTTATGCGATGTGTGCTGGAGTGGGGTTAATCGCACACTAGAGACAATACGAAGAATCCTACAGAAGGCCAAAAAACAAGGCAGATGGGATAGTAGGTATCAAAATAAAACCTACGTAATCAAAGCAACAGAAAGAAAGTATAAATTGTAAAGACACCACTCGATGATGTACAGAAGTTATAATTAGTCAAACTGGGCACCTCTCTGCTAGAGCAGTGGGATATTTTGAAAGAGTTGCTGTCATGTGGTCTAGAACGTAAAGGGGAAGGAATACAAGTGAGATTATTCAATCATGGTGGACATCCCGCCTACTCGCACAAAACGTTTTGGAAACACATTCATTGTGCGTGCAGCTAAGGAATGGAATTCCTTGCCGGAGTCTGTGTTTCCTGATAACTACAACCTGGGAATCTTTAAATCGAGAGTGAATAGGTTTCTTCTAGGTAAGCGCGTTCCATCGTCGACCGCATCGTCGCTTTCAATCAGGTGAGATAGCGGTCAAGCGCAAACCTATCAATAATAAAAAAAAAAAAAAAATCTTTTAATGATTACCACCCAAAAAAAACGGAGTAGCTCACAGCTAAATAGGCTTCTCCTGCTCTATGGCGGACGGGGAGAGCGTGTCAAACTTTTACTGACTAAAACCACACGTATGTTTCTTCAATTGCCCTTTGCGTTCCAGGATCACGGGTTTCTCTTTAACAAGTCAATCAAATTAACAAATTTAAAAAAGCCAAGCTAAGGCCCTAGTAGACTTCGGCCCTGCTGGGCCTTTGCGGTTTGCTTACATCTCATTGAGACGCACGTCGTACACTACGCGCTGTCGACGACTCTGGCTTAATCCAGATGGTTACTGGATAGCTGGACGGCGAACTACCCATTGCTTGTTGTTCGCAAGCCCACAGTCACACTCACGATGATGCTAAAAATAGTTCTTGAAAACGGATTTTCTGCATTTTCCTCTTCCTTGGCAGACATGTGTGTGTGAAAGTATATGTATTCTACAAGTTAATGTTCAGCATGTGTGTGTGCACAGTAAGTTAATGTTACGATGGCTATCAGGTCGGGCTCCAAGCGATCGTCTTTTGTTAGCCGCCATCACGAACTGGCGTGTTCTTAACGAATCGCTTTTATTTTGTATGGAAATGCGAACGAGGAGCTACAATAGGTTATTGGTTTTTGAGCTTGTGATTATCTTTTGAGAAATCGATTATAAGTTTTAGTTTTAAAAGGCTTCTTAAACTGATTTGTAGCATCATTATCGTCATTATTTTTGCCGAAAGAAACTGTTGGACATAGGCCTCCCCAAGTGTCGCCAAACGACTAGCGTCCCGCATACATCGGATTCCCACGACCTTCACAAGGTCATCAGTCCATCTTTTGGCAGGCCTTCCAACGCTGCGTCTTCCGGTATGAGGTTGGTGACTTCAGAATCTTTCGTCCCCATCGACCATCTATTCTGCGAGCAATGTGCCCTACATTGCCACTTAGGTAAGTTTGGCGATTCTTTCGGCTATTTCAGTAATCTTGGTTCTCCTTCGGGTCATTTCTGATGTGATCACGCAACGAACCGCCGAGTATAGCCCTTTCCATTGCACTTTGGGTGACTTTTAAGTCTCCTGATGAGGCCCATTGTAAACGACCACGTTTCGGAGTCAGGTGTTATCACTGGCAACACGCACTAGTCACTGACTTTTGTTTTGAGACACTGAGGTGTGTGATGTGGACAAGAAGATACCGTGCTACATCCTAAACGCTGCCCAACCGAGTCGGATTTAACGGTTGACCTCTTTCTCGAATTACTAATCTAATCTATATTAGTACAATTTTCTTATGCTCTTAGTAATTTGAATTTCGACACAAATAAACACAACACACCGCTCCAAAACTCAGACCACAGAATATATGTAACTCGAAGAGCTACTATTCTTAAGTGGGATTGTGGCGGACATGTCTGCCGCAAGTCAGTTGATCTGTGGTTTATCAGACAGTAGGCGACAATGCAGCAGACCAAGGTGAAGGTTAAGAGGTAAACTTGACTCTTACCAGAGGGTCTGGCCTGCAATGACCAAAGACGAAAACGGAGTGTCAGGCGTTTGGCCAGTACAAATCTGACACTCTACCCTAGAGCAGGCTTTGGATGATTACCCAATTCAAAAAAAGGCTCTCCTATAACTATCACTGGATATATGCCAGTCCACACATGGCCAAGCAGTAAATCTCGAACTTAGCTACGTTATGTTCTCACAAACGAGCTACCAACCTAACGCGCACTCATACCAACCTTATTCCAGTCGTACCAACGTCACAGCACTAAAACATGTTTATTTTCATTAAACCGAGCGAAGGAATAAAGAAGTTTTTACCTCTTGCGTCGTTTTGAGTTACTTGGGAAATTGACGAGTTAGGTATTTCCAGTAACATTGGTAAAATGTTTAAATATTTTGGGTTAAAGCTGTAATATTTATTTGGTACCTGATCAACCATCACTTTTGTCCTGGGTTGTCATTCATAGTATTGGTAGTCTCGTCATTTGATTGTGCATTTAAACATTTTTTCCGATCTTAGCGTCTAACTATTCTCGCTATGTCATCATCATCATCAGCTTTTTTAATGTTCCCATTACTGTGACTCAAGCCTCCTCTCTAGGAGAGGGAATAGTCCGTAATCCACCACGCGGGCCCAGTGCGGGTTGGTGAATGTCACAATGTCATGTCTTCGACTTTTTGGTTCTAGGACATTCTAGGATTTCCTCTCGATGTTTTCTATCACCGTTTTGAGAGCAGTGGTGATGAAACGAATTACACAAAGAAGTGCGCCTGGCTGGGTTCGAATCTGCGACCTTCAACTCGTAAGTCGGGGCCGTTACCGCTCGGTCACCACTTTTCTCTTTATATACTTAGTCTACATTTTGGGGAAACCGCAGGATTATTTTTGATTTTCACATGAGCGAAGCCGCTGCCAAAAGCTAGCAATAATATCTTTCCAAAAAAACAGAAGTACAAAAGAAAAATCTTTTATTTCCACATCCCTGAAAACCAAGGAAGATTTACTCTTTATAATCCGCCCGAATTGCGGAGCACACACTCACGGCTGTCGCTTAACAACAATAGTGCTTCGCAATTCCGTTGGCTTATAGCGCGTCCGAAAATAAGCCGGTATTAAATGTGGTTTATGTTAATACCTAGTTACCGCTGGGGTGGTGCCGGTTGACCAGCCGAAGCGACGCTATGCGATACAAATACAAAAGCATTAAAATGCGTCCCAAATGAGAATAGGATCGTAGCCATGTTGGGACGATTTACTGTCAAATCGAGGAAAGAAATTTTTTAACTTTAATTAATTTACGAAAAAAATAATAAATTTTCGAACTGTGAACGAAAAAAAATTCAATCAGAATCCAATTCAATTTTACTAATTTCCGAGTTCTTCAATTTTGCCAAAATTTCTTAGATTTGACAGTACGACTTCAAAACATCGCAATCGATCCTATTCTCATTTGGAACGCATAGTAGGTATATCTAAAAATATTTATTTCTGGTGCAGCCGGGTAAAAACCAAGCCGAAGTAAAATTAGTCATACTACAAGTACTGTTAACAGTATGTAACATCGCAATTACCGCAATTCCCGATTTAAAAATAATCTTTTTTTGTTTTTCAGTCTCTATTATACTGGGATTATACCGATCCTAGAGCGATCTGACATACATAACTTATTTTCCCATAGATGTAGCCTTAGGTTCTCAGTAGCGTCTCATGTGCTTTGAATACTTGTGTGCTTATGGAGCAGGAGAGATTGACCACCATGCTTGAAATCAAGCAAGCAAGCAATAATAAACCTACCGAACGGGGTAGGTTTATTATAGCTTGATATATCTTTATCGCAGCGTTCCTTTTGAGGGATAAGTCCTAACAGAACGTGCGGCAGAATCAAATGAAATTGTTAATTCAATAGTGGCGAGTCTACGGAGATTATAGTTACTGCATATCATTTGAATGTTGAGCGGGCGGCGGGGTTCCAAGGGGGGGGGGGGGCGGGCGCCTGAAAGATACGTTAGCAAATCTATAGGGACCTATTAAAGTCTATGCCTGCTAGGGCTGCGGGAACATAGACATAGACACTGATGACTTTTAGCCACTAAAAGTCTGATACGCCCTTCCTGTTCCACACTAGAACGAGACCATTCATTATATTATTTCCTACCTCAAAAGGATCAGTTATTTACGTCCTTCTATAGAAATCAAACTTTGAGTATCTCTATACCATTCATCAAAATCTGTTTGTTCATTTTCACTGAAATTGAGATTCAGTGAAACAAAGGAATAGACGTTTGAAAATGGAACACATTATTTTTCTTTTTTGTAATCAGCCAGTCGCTTTGTAATCGTGAATGTGAATACACAGAGAGTTACTGCTTGGTACAACAATTTACATTCCTATACTAGCACTTTACCTGTGGATTCGTTCGCGAGAATGTTTTTAGCCGTATTGTAAAGGTAATTTTGAAAAACTAATAATAATTACAGTGTTTATTATTTTTATTAGAATCTGTGCCAAGTTTCAAGTTTATTAACTCAATAATCCTCCATACATTGTTTAAAACTCCCTGAATCGGTTTATACCGCTAGTTAACTAACTTTTTTATACTTGTATTTCTATTTTTTTGCTACGTTTCGAGATTAGACTCGAGGAATAATATTGTTACGTACGTGGGTAACTAAATGCCGATTTACCAATAAAGACCTTTATTCACCACAAACAATAAGTAATTTGTCCAGTCAACAATAATCCAAATCACAGTAAGCACTAGAGTTCCGTTATACTATCGCCTCGGTCGTTAGATAAAATCACTTCGCACACTTAGGTAGATCGCTCTCGTTCGCAGTCGAAATAAAAACTGACTCACTTCCGTTCGGGGGCTCGTATTTATACGCGGAGCAAAGAAAATTCTAGATACTGACGTCTCAGGATAGATCCAGAACAATAGAGTCGCGTCGCGGGGCCATAAATCAATTTTATTACTTTGTCCTTTGCGAGTCACTCACGCGAATTTCGACTCTATTGTGAATGTCGGAAACTACCATTTCCCTTATCCACCTACAGATACCTACAGATTACATACCTACTAAATAGTAGGTACAACGAGTACTTATGAAGGAATGTTCCAGATCTTGCCAGGCTAGGTAGATACTTTGGTTCTAGAGCTTTCGAACAGCAATGCGTTTTAATTATTCGTTGCCACTCTTTATTTTGTCGGAGATATGACGTGTTGAAATTTAACGGCGTAACAATATTTTCCAAAAAAAAAATCCCCCTTTTTTACTCCCTTAATAGTTTAATTTTCAAAAACCCCTTCTCAGTGCTCGCCTACGTCATTATCTAAAAAAGCTTTGTGCAAATTTTCAAGTTCCCAGAACTTGAAAATTTGATATATGCTAGTCAGTTGGTCCTTTTATATGTATATAGATGAGGCCTTAGAATATAGAAGTTGTAATTTCTCAAGCGTGTACTCGTTAGTAATACTTGTAAATGATAATAAAGTAGAAACTTTCATACAGTCCGTTGTTATTAGGTACGCCACAGTCACAGACAAGCTATTCATTATTCTGAACATAATTTTAAATTAGAATAAATGTAACATTTTATGGTTTTTGTTTTACTTTAGATGCTTTATGTGTGCTATAATAATAATAATATTCAACTATGTTATTTAAAAAAAAAGTACTTACTTATTTGTTTTAGTTTCGTCTTTCGATCAGTACTGTAAAAAAACAGGATTTATTTAGCGGGTTCTGTTCTCAGCTCATTCGTATTGATTTTAAAATACATATGAAGACTCTATGTAGATTTTTTTTCTGTCTACAGTATTTAACGTACTATCTGGAGGGACAGTATCTTAAATATGATCCAACGTTTGCAACGTATGCTAATCATTATGATATCCAGACTTTTGAATTTGTTTAAAAACAGACGACTCAAACAATACATGGCATATTGCAACGCTGTCACACGTAAGTTGCCTGTGCGTAGCATACGTTGCACACGTAGATGTCGTAATCATAATGCGTACCATACGTGGCATGTAAATTGAAGCCACTTTTTCTTCACCTTTTGTCAGTAAGGAAGTCAAGCTCACAATAATTATAAAATACTAACGGTACCAACAGACGTCCTGCCCGAAAGCAGACTACAGACCAGAAAAAAAATTGAGGACCCGATTGCAGTGCTACCAGTAGGTAGCACTGCAATCGGGTCCTCATTTTTTTTTTACCATACCTACCTCTGGAGCCAGTAGAGTCCAGAGGTATGTTTTAACCATCTAGGGACCCACTCAAATATACACACAAAATTTTATCTGAATCGGCCAATTCATTTAGGAGGTATTATGTGACTAACACACGTACAGAAGGATTACATATATAAAGTTAACCCCAACATATCAACACTGTTTAGCAAGCTGTGAATACTACAATCCGACACAAATATTGTTATGCAAGAGTAGACTCCAAATATTCACAGTACCTATATCTGTGAAGGCTGGTCACACCTTTTCTCTAAATGAATACCGACACTAACACATTCGACACCCGGCTACTGGCAACACTCGCGTGGATTTATTTCGGTGTTCAATAAAAGCAAGGTCTCCATCTGTCGCATTACAGGGTTCCCGTCGAGCGTTCGTTTAGCCGGCGCGACCGATTCTCCTTCAAGCAAATAAGGGTAGCTCCGATTGTTACAGATCTGCTAAATCAGACGTAAACACCGAGATATTTCACTAGTCGACGGTGGTGTGTTTGCAATGTAAATTGTGGAAGATCTTCTTGAATTTTATTCAATTAGGTTCTTTCTTGAAAATGCAAAATGTGTTTTTTGTATTGTAATTTTCAGTAACTTGTACGACATTAACACTGATTGCTTGACAGTAGTCAGTCAGTAGAGACAAGATTCAACAACTGTAGGTACGTATAAGACGCTTATATTGGTAAGTAAGTCATACAACAATTACAAGGGCTCGTTCTTAGAGTTTTTTTTTTATATTACGTTAATAATTAGTAATCGTATTGTTATGGTATGCCCAATTGGTGGTATTCCACGAAGCGCACCCAAACGAAGCACACCCAGACGAAGCGCACCTAAAGTATTCCACTAAGCGCACCCGTAGGTGCGCTTCAAATAAAAAATTAAAATAATTAATTTCCTATTCCACGAAGCGCACCTACGAACATCTCTCGCATAGTGCGGGGATTAAGAAATAAAAAGGTCGATAGTTGAACATATTTATTATTTCAAAGACTAACTCAAACTAACATCATTCAGTTTCATTATATCTACTAATGTACCTTCTTGCTGGCTGACCATCGTGGGATCTGGAGGCAACTATGCACGATATGCGCGTGGAGATGCAACGTCGGGGTGAAAGTCCTCTGCCGCGACAGCTCACGGCATGGCGGAAAGAGCTGACGTATTGAACGCTATGTAGAAATTGTTGTCTCTATGGGCACCATTTTGCTGGTCCTCTATAAACGACCTCAGTTGGGTAGAAATTCACTGGCTAGTTAGAAAACGATACTTTCAAAAATACTCCCTCTGTCGGTGACAAGGTATTTAATTATTTTTTTACATAAACGTCGAACAATTAAATAGGTATTTTAACACGCTCTTAAATTAGCCGTCCTGAAAGAAGGCACTTTACCAGGGGAAAGTGGCAGATAGACCTCTGCCATTTTAACACTTTGTCGAGTCTCTCTATACTCTTTGTTAGTTTTCTGTAGTAGTTCACACTATGGCAAACGTACCTATTCATTTGACGTACAAAGACATCAGTTAAACGCCTGAAAATGATAAAGCTTCAACAATCAACGCGAGCAGTCTTTCGCAAAGTGACAAGGAAGATACACGTCCATAAATGCAATTACTCGTACCATGGAGTATTTGTATACGCTTACGACAAGCGAACTATCAGCGCACGTTATCCAGTTAAAGTTCGGTGTCCTGATCATGGAGCATAATCTGAATTTAACTCCACTAAAGTTGTGTTACGGGTCTCGGCTCAAATACAGCATAGCAGTATCACCAAGGCGAAAACTCGAACGGATTGTGGCGTTAACGAAACTGTTTATACCACGCTCGCTGCTAATTCCTCACAGTTATCCTTTCCTATTCAAAGGTGTTGACTGGTGAAGTCTACGCTCCGTCCAGCACAGATCCAGATCCAAAACTCCGAGTGCTTTCAGCTCGAACTCCACAACCGTTTCGAGTGCCTATCGAGCTCCGTGGACGAATATAATGATGGGTTCGTGGAAACTGTCCACACGGTCGGGTCTAAATTTTTCAAGACTCACCGTACAAATAAGAAAAAAAGGCTCTCGGATCCAACCCTCGAGCTCATGAGGAAGAGGCGTGAGATGATTCTGCAGTCTTCAGACGATGCGTGCAGATACCGGCAACTCAATAGACAGATTTCAAAGTCTCTAAAACGCGATCTTCGTCGCTTTAATACCGAGAGGATTAAGGAGGTGATTGAGCGGAACAAGGGCTCTAAAGTTTTTGCACGAGATTTGTCTATTGGACAAAGCCAGCTAACAAAACTGAAGACCGACGATGGCAGAGTCATTTCCGTCAAATCGGAGCTTCTGGGAGAGATCGAGACTTTTATGGGCAGTTATACACATCTATCACTAAACCCGCTGCAAATCTAGCAAATGATCCGAGAGCTAGATTGACTCGACACTATACCGAAGATATCCCGGACGTCAGCCTGTACGAGATTAGGATGGCTCTGAAGCAGCTGAAAAACAACAAGGCGTCGGGTGAGGACGGAATTACGGCCGAACTCCTGAAGGCGGGTGGAAAACCGGTCCTTAAGGCCCTTCAGAAGCTATTCAATTCCGTCATCCTCGAGGGAAAAACGCCACAGGCATGGAGCAGAGGTGTGGTGGTACTCTTCTTTAAGAAGGGCGACAATGCCCTGCTTAAGAATTACAGACCCATCTCACTTCTGAGCCATGTCTATAAGCTGTTTTCCAGAGTCATCACGAACCGTCTTTCGCGCAGGTTCGACGACTTCCAACCTCCCGAACAAGCCGGATTCCGAAAAGGCTTTAGTACCGTAGACCACATACATACGCTGCGGCAGATTATACAGAAGACTGAGGAGTATAATCAGCCTCTCTGCTTAGCGTTTGTGGACTACGAGAAAGCCTTTGATTCGATCGAGACCTGGGCTGTACTGCAGTCTCTCCAACGGTGCCAGATTGACTATCGGTACATCGAAGTGCTGAAGTGTTTATACAAAAACGCCACCATGTCAGTCCGACTCCAAGACCAAACATCGAAACTTATCCTTTTGCAGCGAGGTGTGAGGCAGGGAGACGTTATTTCTCCTAAACTCTTCACGGCTGCAATGGAAGATGTCTTCAAGGTTCTGGAATGGAGAGGACTAGGCATTAATGTCAATGGCGAGTACATCACTCACCTTCGGTTTGCCGACGACATAGTAGTCATGGCTGAGACTACGGAAGAACTCAGTACAATGCTCGGTGACCTCAGTAGAGCTTCCGAAAGAGTGGGTCTTAAAATGAACATGGACAAAACCAAAGTTATGGTTAACATCCATGTAGCACCCACTCCTATTAAGATCGGAGACTCTACACTCGAAGTTGTGGACGATTATGTTTACCTGGGACAGACGGTCCAGTTGGGTAGGTCTAACTTCGAGAAAGAGGTCAATCGTCGAATCCGACTCGGCTGGGCAGCGTTTGGGAAGTTGCACGGTGTCTTCTCGTCTAATATACCACAGTGTCTCAAGACGAAAGTCTATGACCAGTGCGTGTTGCCAGTGATGACTTATGGCTCCGAAACGTGGTCGCTTACAATGGGCCTTATAAAAAGACTCAAAGTCACCCAAAGGGCGATGGAAAGGGCTATGCTCGGAGTTTCCCTGCGTGATCGCATCAGAAATGAAGATATCCGCAGGAGAACCAAGGTTGCCGACGTAGCTCGAAGAGTCGCCAAACTTAAGTGGCAATGGGCAGGGCACATTGCACGCAGAACAGATGGTCGATGGGGACGAAAGGTTCTGGAGTGGCGACCACATACCGGAAGACGCAGCGTTGGAAGGCTTCCAACAAGGTGGACCGACGACCTGGTCAGGGTCGCGGGAATCCGATGGATGCGTGACGCACAGGACCGGTCGTTGTGGCGACGCTTGGGGGAGGCCTATGTCCAGCAGTGGACGTCTTTCGGCTGATATGATGATGATGATGATGATTCAAAGGTGTGCAGTTTTCTGTAAGTGTATGCTTCGCAAACACCAGAAACAAGTCACACGGATCATAGTACAAATAGATCAGATATATCAGTGTCTGTGTCATGAGCAGATCTTAGAGATTGATCACTTCATGATGTGGCCGAGCCAATGATTTTGACGGCGCGTACTGTTCCACGCGAGCCTCAAGGAGTTGTCAGCAAACTGTAGGGGCCAGCAGGGTCAAAGCCTACTGGGGCCAAGGTTCAGTTTCCAAAAAGAAGGTTCGGCCTTGGTACGAAAGGTAATGAAGGAACAGGAGTGGGCTTGTAGACAGTAAAAGTCACACTATCTCCCACTCCGCCCAAGAGTGGAGGATGTCATTGGATGATTTTCACACCAAAAAAAATAATTTTAAACTGGTCAGATCAGAAAATTTTGATGATATTTCAATCCTCGTTTGGGCTACTTTCTTTAGACCTTTAATTACAGAAATCCTATGGCCAAACGAGTATAGCAATACAATGGCAAAACGAGGATTGACATAACATCAAATTTCAACGTTTAAACGATTTGCACCGACATCTACACCGACACTCTTCCTCGCTCTACTCAGAGCGGAAGGAACAATTGTCAATCCACAACTTAGTGTTGTTATTATATATTTAAATTCACAGAGCTAAAGAAATACATCTTGGGAGGCTTGAAAGACGCCCCAATGCATTAGCTGTAAAGCTGACCACTCAAAAAAGGCTAAAAAGGAAGGACACTTTGACTGTATAAATTAATATAGTCTTCTGAAGAGATGCCTTTACTTTACTGAAAGACACACTCACAACAGACCTGCTTATAGAAAAAGCTTAATCTAAAAATTATAGAAAAAATCTTATTTAATTTTTTTTTTATCTGCAATCGCAGATAAAAAAAAAATTAAATAAGATTTTTTTAGATGGGAAATGATCCAATGACCTCTCACTGTGGGTGGAGCGAGGAAGAGTGTCAGTATAGACTGATCTACGATATTGGTCTACCCCCACAAAGTACACTATTAACTAATCGATTAAAGTCGTAGTTTTAACTAGCAAAACTTCCCTCATTGATATTCCGACCAGCCCGAGTACCTATCACGATCAGTTCATTCAAGAATTTATACTGGAACTGAAACTATTCGTATGAAGTTTTTTATCGATGAGAGAATATTTCTTTAATCAAAAAATATTTTTCTTATTAAATAACTTACTAGGTGTTGTCAGCAGCTTCCAAAGGAACGTGCTTCCGGGATATCACCCCATATGCTATTCCAGGACATGGTCTACCAGTGCGCTAATTTCCATCCAAATCAGTTCGACTGTTGGAGCGTGAAAAAGTACCAAAAACACACATACACTCACTCTCGTCTTTATAATAAATATTTATTAGCACGAAGTGTGGTACTCACCCAGTGCCAGATATCCCACAATGAAGTAAGTTTTATACGAAGATTAATCCTTCTCTTTATAATTCACTATACTAACTCACACTCCTTCTTGCATACAAATAAGTACACACTGAGTTTCCTCTTCACTACAATTATGTCACCTTATGAAACTCATCGATATTCATTATTCCGCTCATCGCTGAAACTTGGCAGCTGCAGCCTGCACGTCGGGCTGGCAACGTCGCACGCGCGATGTTTGACAACGCCGCATTTGCATGCGCCGCGCGCGCTCAACAAATTCAACGGAGACGTGTCTTTTCTCTGTCAAACGCCTTCAGCTTTGATTTAAACTTAGATTACTGTACGGAAATATGGAGCATACTTGCTCAAAGGAATGCTGAGGAAGTGGAGGTCTTGTGGAGGAATATAAAGTATTGGGAAATTATAGAGCAGTGGCTTCACTATGAGTCCAAGCTCAAGCCTTGGGCTTCACTCGTTTTGCTACGTAATATTAAATTAAAGTACTCCATCGGCACGACTACATGCACACCGTTAAAGTTGAACTAGGGATACTGCGTAGATAATAATCCGTTTTTCGCTACAGCGATCACCGCACACGACACACGCACGTTGATCCTTCCAGTGTCCTCTCTAAAAATCGCAGAGACTGTTTCACTTGATCTGAATAATTCTTTTATTTTTCACAACTATCACACAACACTATCTAGTCCCGAACTAAGGAGAGTATGTACTATGAGAAAAGTGATAAACAGACTTATATTTATTAAAATATATATCTACATTGTTTACGATATATAAATTACACCCAGACACAGAAAAAATTAACGTGCTCCTCACACAAACTTTGTTTAGGATATTACTTATTCTGTGGTCTAGGGTGGAAATCGTTACCTACCATAGCAGTCAAAGCCACTAGACCAATAGGCCAGGGCCAGTGTTATGAAAATTAGACTAGATATGAAAGCCACAACATCAAAATACTATATAATTGTAGGCAGTGCATTACATCAACGAGTTAATTTGCCCGCAGCCGCATCCCACACACACACACACACAGACAGCGCGGCCAATATGAATGAGGTTTACGATGTCAATGGTGCGTGCAGTGACGCAGGGAGTATGAATTAGACAAGGTATCGTGTTGCAAGCCAGTCGCCCCATGTAAAATACCGGTACCGGTATAAGTATTATTATTCTCTTTATTCACTATATAAACATATAAATTATATTTTTAAATATTTAAATAAAAAATAAAAAACATTAAGTATTATTATTATTATTATTTATTATATACTTTATTGTACTTTGTTGTTTTGTTGTAAGTATAGACTGGAAGCTGTTTCAATATAGACTGGCTTGTTGGTCTTGTGGTTAGTAGTCCTATGCTGGAGGTCGTGGGTTCGATTCCCACCCAGGACAAATATTTGTTTGATGAGCATGATCATTTGTTCTGTTTCCGGGGGTGATATATCTATAACATAAAATACAAAATATTAATTTTTCATCTATAACATTGTAAGCATAAATAAATTGAGGCAGCCCCAGTAAGTTACATTAGTACTTGCGTTGGGGGAATATGTATGTTTTTAGAAATATACAAGTCGGTTTAACAATTATCTAGTACTCATAACACAAGCTCTGCTTAGCTTGGGACTAGACAGCGCCGTGTGATAGTTGCGGAAAAAAAATACTTGAGTGAAGCCGCAGGCAAAAGCTAGTTTGAAATAAAATGCTTTGAATCTGTTTCTGCCTAATTGACCGCAATATAACAAATGCATTAGAAGTGTCAAAGACTAGTGCAAAACGCCTGTAAAATATTTGTACTTGAAAACTTGTCTAATACATACCCTAAAGCATACTAAGTAATCCCCTATTTCCAAGTTAATACAATTATAAAGGGGTCTGCAGCGTAGACAGACGTTTACAGGGTCTGACAGACCCCTCGACGCAGAACAACAGTAATGAATTGTGACGCAATCTCTAGGGAGCATCAGTACCGCATGCACGAGGACCAAGCAATAGTACATTTTGATACAAGTGGAGAAAGTTTGTCATTGCGAACGAGGTGACATTCACCCAGCATTCACCCCAGCCTTGGCATGGGTGTTATGAAGCCGAGGGCTGCTACAAAAAAAGAAAGCTTAGGTAATAAACTTCCAAACAAAATAAGTGTCATGCTCCGACGCCACTTGGGCCAGAGCCCATACAAAAATGTCCGATCTCCTTTCCACATGTATCAAACGACGTTTTTGGATTCATTTACGAAGAAACCAATAAAAGGGGGTCGACACGCGCCCAGCCTGATATGAGGGCGAGCACGTTCACTTTCCGCACTAGTGCGAAAAAAATTGAATTGCGTGTATAAAAGCAGTGGGATAAAAACGGATATTCGAATAACTGTGTTAAAAAGTACATAGCCAACGATTTTTAAATTTAAATTGCTAACCTTAAAAATGACGCAATTTGTAACACCAAGAACTTTAGATCGTTTTGTAAAATGAAGCTAAAATGTCAAAGCAACTTTATAAATAGGTCGGTTGTTTCAAGTTTAGACAAAGTACATAACATTTACAGAAAGTTGAAACCAAATGTCAAGGCAGGGTTGTATCTTTCAACTAAAATAAGTGAATTAATTGGTTTCAACAATAATAATGAAGGTTACTGTGTAAAACTGTAATTAATATAACTTCATGCCAATATAACTAAAAGAGTAGGCAGAATTTTATCATTCACTGAACATAGTATTTTTAATTTGATCAAGTGGGTCAATTTTGCCATTTCAGCCCAGCGGAATACACGCCTCAACTGAAAGTTATGTAGGTTGTAATGTAATCAGGAGACTGCAATGACAACCTCGTACATCTAACGTTACACACTCGTAAATAGCAATTTGGTATGAATATTGTACTAGTGCGCATCAACGATTGCATCACTACTTACATCAGGCACATCAGGTGAGATCGAGTCAAGCACTAGTACCAATTAAAAAAAAAAATTGTAAAAAAACGTTTGGACATAAACATATAATGACTTTATGGCGTGCAGATTTGTTTTTCCTGCACTTTGATTGTATGAGCTAAATAGCCTACTGGCATTATGAGTCTGTTTTTAGTAAGTGCGTTGAATAACTTATTGCTATCACGCGAACACAAACATAATCTCCTGATTTCTACTTAATTATTGAAATGAAAACTATTCCATCTATCCTTTAGGTGAAAGATGTTTTGGGAACACATTCATTGCATGCACAGCTTTTTTTATGGTGGGCAGAGCGGGAGATAGTGTCAGACTCTTACTGACTAAAAACCCACCCCGTTCCTTCTAGCCTTCATACCGCGGCTCCAGTTCTCTTTCGGATTGTCCTGGCCCCAGTAGGGTTCGACCCAGCCGGGCAGCTGTTGCAAACAACTCCTTGAGGCGCCCGTGAACATTGCGCGCCGTCGACGTCTTGGGCTCGGTCCGAACAGTTACCAGACGGTCGGACATCGAGCTACCCATGGCTTGCCGTCCGCAAGCCCGCGTCTACTGTGGAATCGCATACACAGCTAAGAAATGGAATTCCCTGCCGGAGTCTGGGTTTTCTGATAGAGTGTAGCTACTGCTACCTTTTAGTCAAGACTGAATTGTTTATTTCTGCTCATATGCATATCATCACTTACCATCAGGTGACATAAATGTAAAAAAAAACAAAACAAATCATTTAAAACCTACACAAAAAAGCAACAATGCTATCTTCAAGTTGTTTCAATTTAGCTCAAGAACAAAGAGGCCTTTTCATTCAAATTGTGAGGACTCCAAACAAGAATTACTTTCCGTTTGTTTGTGCACAACAAGAGCCTTACAGTTTGGACTGGAAGTGGCGCTGGATGGCGCTGGATGGCGTGGAGTGGCGCAAAATGGCAGACGGAGGCGAGATTATTGTTTATACGTACTTTATGCCCTCTCGAATCAATCAGAAACAACAACAATAGGAATTCTTTTTTATACTTTTTATGTGCGATATTATCAAATAACTTCTTCCACTGTGGGCTTTTACTGGTTAAAATCCAGTGTTCATTTAGTTGCTCTGTTAACGAGGCCCACGGTAACTCCTTCGAACAATCCTTAATCCTGAATGGCGTCAGTTCTGTCCTGACAATGTTGCTGGCATCTCTTTGAGACGCGCGTGGAACAGTCGGCCAGCCTTGGTCCTTACCAGACAGCCGTATAGTGAGCCGTCCTAATGCTTGCCGTCCGCAAACCGCGCCTACGGTGACTGGGTCGAAAAGAATTTCAACCGTTTAGAAGCTACAATGCTACAAACACACATCCTCTTACAATACCCAGGCAATGAATATACACACCTCAATATTAAGGTAATAATAATACCTCACTTTTCGGTAGCGGTTCTTACACACGGTAATAAGCTACTTTTCAGCCTTCAAGAATCTTTTAAAGATAAAAGTTAAATACAAGTAGAGCCTCTTCCTCATCGTAGGTAGCATCACTCCTCTTCCACTTCAATAAATAACGACGACGCTAGTCTGTTTGCACATCGCAAATCCATTGTTTTAGTACAATATCCCCAAATCCAATCGCTACCCATTTCATTTCATAATGAATTTAGTAAATCGACAAGATTCCTCACAACCCGGAGTTGTCGACAAACCTCAAGTTTACAGATTAATTATCTACCTGTCGGATTAAGTTTCTAAACCACTTTCAATTTCACAGTTTGGTAATCTTCGCTTGCAAGAAAAATAAAGTTTTGAACATTATTTCACCATTTAAATAGAATAGCTACGACAGCGGAAATAACAGACTACAAGTATCAACTTTCTGGTCAACTGGGGCTATAGCAAGTCGTGATAAAATGTCAGTCATGAAAGCGAGAAAAAGGGATAGAACCTTGCTCCGTGGATAGAACTATAAAAAGAAAATGAGCCTCTCCATACAACATTTTAAACCGTTACACCAACAGTTTGTATGGAGAGGCTGGAGAGTTCTTTAAAAAAAAATATGGAAGGTTGTTCTTGTCTTGGAAATAGAACGAACCGTAATCTACCAACATGCACTGGGCACGCGTGGTGGCTAGCGGCCCGTTTCCTCTCCTAGAGAGGCGGCCTGAGTTCCAAAAATGGGAACATTATAAGTATTGTACTTATACATTTTTTTTATTGTGGATAGGCTCGTATTGACCACAATCTCACCTGATGGAAAGCGATGATGTAGCCGTCGAAGGAGCACGCTTGCCTAGAAGCAACCTATTTACTCTTGACTTAAAGACCTTTAAGTTAAAGCTACCAGGAAACACAGACTCCGGCAGGGAATTCCAATCCTTAGCTGTCACATACATAATGAATGTGTTCCCAGAACACTTTGTACGTACGGGTGGAATGATCACCGTGTACCGGTGACGCAATGCCGTACGACTTATGGTTCGATAATGAAACGGACTTGGTGGATTTAATTGTGCAATTCCAGTGCATACTCCCCGAAATGTAAACGATAGAAAACCGACAGGCTAGCAACTCGGCGTCAATGCTCAACACTTTGGAGTTTAAGCGAGCTGGTAGAAATAGACACAATCAATTCATTTTTATATCGTTAATTCATTATATACACGACATTGGCCAAAATTCTCAGTTTCTTTCAGAAGTCCCTAATAAGTATTCTCCTTTCTTTTCTTGTTTCCTCCTCTTACAAACTGAATCTTTAAACATAATTACCCGCCAATTTGTATACAAAAAATGGCAAGGGACATGTCGTACGTTACCCAGTAGGCAAGGATGGTTTGTCGTCAGTAATCAGATGTTGAGTCGAGTTGAGTAGAACTGAGCCGAGTTGAGTGCGGTGAGTAAACAAATTACTGAGTAATGGTACTCTCGTCTCGTCACCGCGATTCAGTAAACGAACGTCAGTCTGAGAGCACAATGATTGCTGTTTCACTGGATGTGGCAGTCTATCGAGTAAATCAATCCCGACAGCTAGACCAACGAGCCAACATGCAGGAGTATAGTGCTCCGCGAGGTCGACGAGGGCAGCAGAATTGGAGAGGAACAAGGTCATTCTACAGAGGGGTGCCACGACAGAAAACCTCCACGAGTGCCCGCGGACTGTAGTTCCCTTGCGGACACGTCCTGAGGGAAGACCAGTCTGCGGGACGGTGCACCCTGGGAGGCGGCCATAGACCCCCTTGGGCACTCCTACCCAAGGGCTTCTATGGCCGTCTGCGAATGTTCTGTCAGACGGACCGCTTCAACGCGTGTCCCTCTGCCATGGCAGAGAGCACAGTGGCGAAGTAAGAGCGGGCTCGGTGTGCACTCACACTGCCGCCGGGCAGGCAGGAGGAAGACGCGTTCCTCCTTCTGCCACCGTTAGTCTCGTAGCCCCAGAGATTGTCCAAGGTCATGTTTCTGACTCTTGATGGGGGACGAGGGCCTTGGCTTAACCGCCCGGGCCGCGAGGAAGACAACCTCTATAAAAAATTACCCCAAACCTCCAAGCGGCGGCGCACCGTGAGGGAGGTTGTTAGCTTGACTAATGGGTAGCTAAATTAGTCTCTAGTGCGAACCACTAACTTTGAGCAAGTACAGATTGAAAAATACTCGTGGGAACAGATATGGAACCAAATTCGAAATTTTTCAAAAAACCGTTGGAGAGTGACGCGCGGTCGGAGTCCGACGCGCGGTCCAGAAGGAGCTCGGAGGGCTCGGAGTGTGAGGAGGCAGCGGGGACTTCAGGGAGAGGCTCACGTCTCTCCCAGAAGAAGCGCTCCGCTTCCTTTAGGAAGGAGGACGGTTCGTCCTGCTCGGAGGGGCGGGCGAAAATCGCCACCAGCGGTCGCGGCGTAGGCCGAGCCCGCGGGAAAGGGAGAGGCTTAACGGCCAAAAAAACCGCCGAGAGAGCCGTCAGGCTTGCCGCGGAGGGGCACCACCCAGGCGCGGGCGACTCTGGGAGAGACCTCTCGGAGCCGTCTGGCAGCGAGAGGCGTACTGAAGCGGAGTCAGGCGGGGAGGCGGCAATGCCCTTCAAGGAGCTGGCCGTCACCCTGCTTAGGGACATGGCCCGCCAGAGGGACAAGGCCACGCGGGAGCGAACGATCCGTCGCCACGCCGCGTCCCTCCAGGGGGCCTTAGACGCCTCCGTCGCGAAGAGGGTGGCGGAGCTCCGGGTGGAGCTCCAGGCCGAACTCCGGGCGGAGATCCGGGCGGAGCTCGCTAGAGCGCCAAACAGAGGCCGCCAGGAGCCCATGGAGGAGGGGCGCGAGCAGGAGCAGGGGCAAAGCCAGCCCCAACCCCAGCCCGAGCCGGAGAGTCAGCTGCTGTCACTCGTGCAGCAGGAGCTCGCTGCTTTTCAGCAGGGGCTGCAAAAGCAGCAGCTGGAATTCCAGCAGAGCATCCGGCAGCAGCTTTCTCTCCTGGAGGGCATAGTTCTCCGTCCTCCACTGGCGGCCTCTGGGCAGAAAAAGGCGGCTTCTTATGCCGCTGCTGCGGCCACGGCTTCTGCGCCTAAGGCGGGCCCGTCGGGGCAAGCGGGGCGCGGGGCTGCGGCGCCGGAGCCCGCGAGGCCAAGGCCGGAGCCTGCGAGGCCGGCCCCAACGGGCAAGCAGCAGCAGCGGCGGAAAAAGGGTGCAGCGGTGCCTGCCGCTAAACCGGCAGGACCTCCTGCAGCCGTGGCGACTAGGCCGCGCCTGCCACCTCCTCCACCAGAGGAGCCTGGCGCCGAGTGGTCGGTGGTCGGCGCGAAAAAGCAGGCGGGCAAGGTGGCCAGAGCGGCCAAAAAGCGCGCTAGGCGGCAGGAGCGAAAGAAGCGGGCCATGGCGGCGCGTCTTCGCGCCCCGAATTCCGAGGCTGTAGTAATTACGCTACAGCCTGAAGCGGAAAAGAGGGGCGTGACGTACGACGACGTCATGGCGAAGGCGAAGCAGGCAGTGCTGCCCCACCTTGGGGAGCTCGGAGCCGCTGCGGGGTTCCGCATGAGGCACACAATCACCGGGGCCCGAATCCTCGAGGTCCCCGGTGCGGCCAGCGGCCCTGCTGCGGATGCCCTGGCTGCCAGGATTAGGGCGTCTCTGAGCGAGGAGGAGGCCCGAGTGTCCAGGCCCACAAAGTGCATTGATATGCGCATCATGGGCCTGGACGACTCCGTCAAGGTGGGCGAGGTGGTGGCCGCCATTGTCAGGGCGGGCGGGTGTACGGCCGAACAGGTTCGGGCGGGCGCCATCCGCGCTGACAGCACGGGCATGCGAGCCGTAACGGTAAGCTGTCCTGTGCAGGCGGCCAAAACCATCACCGGGGAGGGCCGTCGGCTTTTGGTGGGCTGGGTCTCCGCACAGGTCAAGCTGCTGGAGCCCAGACCTCTGCGGTGCTTCCGCTGCCACGTGGGGCACCACGTGGGAGCCCACTGCACCGCGGAGGATCGCAGCGACCGCTGCCACCAGTGTGGCCAGCCCGGTCACAAGGCCGCAGAATGCCGTGCTACGCCGCACTGCTACGCATGTGCGGCGGCCGGCAAGCCGGCCGACCACCGGGCTGGGGGCAGGTCCTGCGACCCCCCCGCCAAGGCCAAGGGCAAGGCCCGCAGGTCCATCCCCGCCGATGTCCTCGCCACCGCAGCCGCCTCCTTGGCCGCCGCCGCCATCGCCGCCGCACCCGCCGCCGCGGTTGTGCCCCCTAGGGGGGCTCGGGAGGAGACTGTAATGGAGTGTCAATAACGGCCCCATTACGTCTCCTCCAGGCGAATATCAACCACTGCGCCCCCGCTCAGGATCTGTTGCTCCAGAGCATGGCGCAGTGGTTGATCAATGTCGCCGTAGTCACCGAGCCGTATTTTGTCCTGCCCAGTGGTGACTGGGTTCAGGACCTGGACGGCTCGGTGACCTTAATTAAGTCGACCGCCGCCGGTACCCCGCCCCCCGAGTCCGTCACGAGGGGGCGGGGTTGCGTGGCAGCACGGTTCGGGGACATCGCCGTGGTAGGCGTCTACCTGTCCCCGAGCCGATCTCTCGACGAACTGCACGTCTCCCTGATGGAGCTAAATTCCGTCGTCGCTGGGTTCGGTTCCCTCCCCGTGGTCGTTTGCGGGGACTTCAACGCCTGGAACACGGCTTGGGGTTCCCGATTCACGAACCAAAGGGGACGGATGGTGGAGGACTGGGCCTTGGAGCTGGGCCTGGTCGTATTGAACCGGGGTTCTGTCCCCACGTTGGTGCGGATGCGGGGTGAGTCGGTGGTGGACATTTCGTTCGCCAGCCCCGCTCTGTCGCCGCGTGTCGTCGACTGGCGCGTGATGGAGGAGGTGGAGACGTACTCCGACCACCGGTACATCCGGTTTGACGTCTCCGCCGAAACCTCGGCCGCGCCGGTCCGACAGAGCCCTTGCGGTCCGCGGTGGGCGCTTAAGCAGATGGACCGGGAGCTTCTCCTGGAAGCCGCGACGGTACAGGCCTGGGTGCAAGCACCGGACAGGCCTGTCGACATCGACGTCGAGGCGGAGTGGTTCCAGGAGGCCATGTCGCAAATTTGCGATGCGGCAATGCCCCGTGTCCGTCCAGGACGAGCTAAGCGCCAGGTGTACTGGTGGTCGCCGGAGATCGGCGCACTGCGCAATGCGTGCAATCACGCGCGACGCCGGTACGCCAGGCACTGCAGGCGCCGCATCCGCCCGCCGGATGCGGAGGCCAGAGAGGCGGAGCTGTATGAGGAATACAGGGAGGCAAAACGCACCCTCCGAACGGAGATCAAGCGGGCCAAACTCGAGGCCCGCAACGTGTGGCTGGGGTCTCTGAACGCGGACCCGTGGGGGCGCCCGTACAAGTTGGTACGGGATAAGCTTCGCCCCTGGGCTCCGCCGCTGACTCAGAGTCTCCGGCCCCAACTCGTGGAGGGTGTAGTTAGCTCTCTGTTCCCTGCGCGGGGGGAACACTCCCCCCCGCCCATGGCTCCGCCTTCGCTAGCGGTGTCTGATGCGGATCGCAACAGCGACGACGACGACAATGCTCCAGAAGTGACCGAGGTAGAGCTGAGAGTGGCGGTGCGAAGGCTGAGTGCCAAAAACACCGCCCCAGGACCCGACGGCTTGCCAGGGAAAGCCTGGGTCCTGGCCATGGAGGCTCTCGGGCCTCGACTGAGAGGGCTCTTTAGCGCATGCCTGGAGAGGGGCCAGTTCCCACTTCGTTGGAAGACGGGGAAACTGGTCCTCATAGCGAAGTCAGGGCGCCCTGCGGACTCTCCGTCCGCATACCGGCCCATTGTGCTGCTCGACGAGGTGGGCAAGCTCTTTGAAAGAGTTATTGCAAACCGCCTCGTCGTGCGGCTAACACGGGTGGGGCCGGACTTGTCGGACGGACAGTTCGGCTTTCGCAGGGCGCGCTCCACAATAGACGCCATCATGCGCGTGCGAGCCCTCACGACAGGGGAAGCGGTGTCCCAGGGTAGGTGTGTCGTGGCAGTGTCCTTGGACATTGCCAACGCTTTCAACTCCCTGCCCTGGAGTACGATCCGGAGGGCACTCCGGTACCACCGGGTGCCCGAATACCTCTGTCGAGTGGTCGAGGCGTACCTGTCAGACAGGTACATTGTCTACCCCGGTCACCAGGGAGACTGGAAACGTCGAGAGATGTCGTGCGGTGTTCCGCAGGGGTCGGTTCTAGGCCCACCCTTGTGGAACATCGGCTACGATTACGTGCTGCGCGGCGACTTCCCTGACGGGGTCAGCGTGGTTTGCTACGCAGACGACACGCTGATTCTAGCGCAGGGAAGTTCGCACCAGGCGGCGGTCGCTCTAGCGACACGCGGGGTTGCGATAGCCGTTGGTAGGATCCAGGAGTTGGGACTTGAGGTGGCGCTGCATAAATCCGAGGCAATGTGCTTCCACGGCCCTCGGAACGCGCCACCACCGGACTCCCAACTTACGGTAGGAGGAGTTCGCATCGGCGTCGGGTCGACGATGAAGTATCTGGGACTCGTCCTCGACAGCCGGTGGAATTTCGTAGAACATTTCCGACGTCTGGCTCCCAAGCTTCTCCGGGCTGGGGCTGCTCTCAAGCGGCTCCTGCCCAACCTTGGGGGTCCAGACGCCTCCTGCCGGAGGCTCTACGCGGGGATCGTTCGGTCCATGGCCCTCTACGGGGCGCCGGTGTGGGCGCCGTCGCTGGCAAAGCGACCGGCGTCCATACTGAACGCCTGCCAGAGGGTCATGGCAATACGGATGGTGCGGGGTTACCGCACGATCTCCCGCGAAGCGGCGAGCCTTCTGGCTGGCCTACCACCGTGGGATCTGGAGGCAACAGTCCTTGCACACATGCACGACATGCGCGTGGAGATGCAACGCCGGGGTGAAAGTCCACTGCCGCAACATGTCAAGGCATGGCGGACAGAGCTCCGGCGGGATCTCATGGTGAAATGGCGTCAACGGCTATCGCAACCCAGTGCTGGGCACGCCACGATTATGGCGGTAAGTCCCCTCTTTGAGGCGTGGCTGGAAAGACCTCACGGCGTCCTTACCTTCCGCATGACGCAGGTCCTCACCGGACATGGCAAGTTCGGGAGGTTCCTGCATCGGATTCAAGCGGAAGAGACGCCCGGGTGTCGCCACTGTGCGCAACGCCCGGAGGATACGGTGGAGCACACCGTCGAGGTGTGCCCTGCCTGGGCGGAGCATCGCCGTGCCCTCGTGGGGGCGATCGGCGGCGGAGACCTCTCGCGCCGGGCCCTGGTCGAGGCCATGGTCCGGAGCGAGGAGGAGTGGCAGGCGGTCGCCTCCTTCTGCGAAGCAGTAATGCTTGCAAAGGAGGAGGCCGACCGCATCAGGCAACGGCGCCCTCGCCGCCGTCGCCGGGATTCCGATCCCGATTTCCGGCCACCGTAGACGCAGGCTCGCGGACGGCGAGCTATGGGTAGCTCGCTGTCCGATCGTCCGGTAATGGACCGAGTCTAAGACGTCGACGGCGCGCACTGTTCCCGCGCGCCTCAAGGAGTTGTCAGCAGCAGGAGGGGCCCAGCTGGGTCGAAGCCTACTGGGGACAGGGTTGTCCGAAAGGGAGCTCGTGCCCCGGTATGAAGGCTAGAAGGAACGGCGCGGGGTTTTTAGTCAGTAAGAGTCTGACACTGTCTCCCGCTCCACCCAAGAGCGGGTTTCGTCAAAGATGATTTTCCCCGTCGACAAAAAAAAAAAAAAAAAAAAAAAAAGGTCATTCTACAGAGGCCGAGGTAAGTCAAATTTTGAACATTATAGAAACCAAGGTATACGTAACATCCATACTTTGCCAGAATCAGATGAACAACCAGAAGCGGAAATTGAGGACAAAAATCAGTTTTTTCGTGACTGAAAAGATTATTTTATCATGTAATAATGAATGTTATATTACATTAGACACACGTAACCATTATTCGTATACACTATTAGTTGACACGGGTGCTTCCATATCGGGAATAAAATATAAACATCTTCTCGACCAGAATATTCCGATCCATAACGGTAGCATTGTCGTAAATGGAGTTGGGGGCAAAGTTCAAGCTATTGCCGTGTATTGTGTTTAAAAAATCGTGATATTTTTCTTTGCTTAATACAAATTGTTACTGTGATTTATCAATAAGTATTCATTCAGGAAAATTTACAAACTTTTTTGCGCTAGACTGATTGAAACAACAAATAGACACAAATGAAAAGACATTATCAAACCAATAAAGAATTGTGGACATCCCACTTACACGCACAAATGCTTTCGCAACACATTCATTGTGCGAACAGCTAAGGAGTGGAATTCCCCGCCGGAGTCTGTGTTTCTGATCGCTACAACTCGGGAATCTTTAAGTCAAGAGTGATAGGATACTTCTAAAGTAAGCGCGCTCCATCGTCGACCACATTGTCGCTTTCCATCAGGTAAGATAGCGGTCAAGCGCAAGCCTATCAACAATAAAAAAAGGACATTGTAATAATAATATTGTTATGCGAATGACACGACTCAATAAAATGATTAGTTAATGGAACAAAAATCTCCAAAGTACTTAAATTACGACCTAAAAAGGCCACTTATAAATAAACAGTAGAACAGCCCTTCACAACGCATTCCTCCCCGACCACGCACCAGAGTGCTCGCCACGAACAATTCATCCTTAACACTTCCATTACCCCTAACCCTTCGAGCCACAAAATTCTCTCGGTTTCAATTTTCCGTCTGATTTTTCGTCAATGAAAGCTGTCCTCCCCGCTACACTCCCCCCTCCCCCCCGGCGTCGCCCGCGGGTCGCGATGATTCCCTCTTTGTGCGGCAGACAGTAGCTCCCGCAGACGTAATTGCTTCTATATACCAGTATGACACGCAAATTGAATTTCTACACAGAATGTTACTGGTTTTGGTGAACGAATTTAGATCCCGGTGGAGTACTGCATTTTTTTTGTGTAATCCTGGCATGTGCCAGGTAAAAAGGCTGGAAACCTGTTGGCAAATTGACACAGACATGACGGCTCACCGCTTATCCAGTGTCCAATAGAATTTGTAGCAAGCCTATAAAATTTTATGATACTGAATTTCAGATTGCAGTTATTTATATTGAAAAGTATTTCGTTATTTTCTAATCTTTCACGTTACAATAATGTCAACATTGACCTCCCAATGATCATGTAAGCAGTACATAAACCCGTTGCGAACATTAATTGGACCCGCAATAATCCGCATTACGACCACACAACCATTAAAACCTGGTCTCTTAATTCTAATTATATTTAAGCTCATGTCAACGTACATTTTAATTATTTATTATTATGTAACCGGTGTTGACAGGATACCCTTGTATCATCTCGTGTTTAAAGTATAGGCTCTACTGGCATTGAAGCTGCATAAGCCCTCAAAATTAAAACTAAAGAAAGGGGAGCTACCCATGGCTCGCCGTACGCAAGCCCGTACCTACGGTGGCTGAATATCGTCCTGAGACTCCTCACACCCGGGGCGTCCCCGATGGGAGTTGTGGGTGAGGCTCGTCTCCGCCTCGCATAATCCTGCAACTCTGGGACTTGGAGTAGCTGTCTACTCCAATGGTAAAATACTGTCTACTTCAATAGAAAAAAACGTGAGTATGTGCATGTATGTGTGAAGTATCTTGGATGATTTGTCTTTTTTTAATATTTTCTGCGCATAGCTTCTTTTCTTCATTTCTCAAAACAAACATGACAGCAAAATTAAAATGATTTCTGAAGAAAGATTTACAGATCAGCTTTCTAAAGGTCAAGGGAAGCAGGGACAACTGACTGACGACGTGACGAGGGTCCGGTGTCATATCCAGTCGGTGTCACCGATGTCACTCGATGACGCGGTCAGATGACGGCGACGCGACGTGAAGGGTTATTGAATAACATGTAATGAAGTGGGTGGAGGGTTGGAAAAATGCGGGTTATCCGTAATGAAATGTCACTTGGAATTAAGTTTGATAGAGTTGCCTCGAAGGTATCCCTTCTGAGAGTATAACTCAGTGATACATATTTATGTGATAGAATCTGTGATACCTAATATCTGCGATTTATCTAATGATGGATATGAAAAAACAAGGGTCAAAAAAAGTTTGCTAGTTAAACTTCACGGACGATATCTAAACACAATATAACTAAAAAATTAAATACTATTACGAAGGAGATGGTACTCACAACTACTATTTATAAGGGTGAAACTCTGGCACTGTATCTTAACATCCCAAAGGCCGAGCTGCATACTGTGTATTAAATTAACGGATCAAATTCGAAACAATAGACTGCGCTCCAAAACGCAAATCGTTGATGTGGCTGTGGCTGCTCTACTTAAATAGGACTGGGCAGGACATGACTGCTGGATATCTAACAAGATGTGGGCCCGTAAAACACAGAATTGGTACCCCGATACAGCAATGGGCCGCAGCAGACCACGAATCAGAATTAGAGAGAGTTCACGAGGAACCGTGATTGTTGGAAAGAATGGAGGGAGGCCTTTGCCTAGCAGTGGGGCAATATGGGCTAGCTATAATATAATAATGATTGGTACAAGCATAAACCATGTCCTAAAATGGTATCTAGAATATTTTTAACCCTTCAGATACCGTCAATTAGAGACACAATAGTAAGACAATAGATGCGCGGCCACCGGTGGTCGCTTGGGGATTCATGAATTAATGCTGAGAGAATCCTTTGGGATAATATCATACGGCTAGCAGAAGCAATTAATAAAATTATGTAAAACCAATAGTTATAAATAACTTATCAAAAAAGTATAAATGTTGTAGGTATTATCGACGCAAAAAAAAACATTTTTTAAGCTTGTACTACAAGTGACGACACTTGTAGTACAAGCTTAAAAAATTGTTTTTTCTCATGTATCTATATCTAATACATGTATAGATGTCACCGTAATATTACAAATTCTGTAAGTTTGTAACCCGGCCACATTGAAATTGATCACGTATGTAAAGTCTAGCTGACTAATTTATTTCAATTAACACAAACTATGTCTCAAGTAATATTGATCCTCCAAACCGTCTGCCTGCAAATTGATTTCTCAAGTAAGTTGATTTGAATTTACAGTCAAACCGTATCCTAACAGTATCCTAACAGTATTTTACATAGAGCGACTGTCTATCAGGTCCCCACAACCCGGTAATTGGGTAAAACGATACCCCTTAGCGCGACAGGTTTCAGATTTTATTTGCTTCTGACTCTCCGTAATGAATGTCAAAAATCTACAAATGACAATTGGGACCAACGAGTTAACATATTATGCCTTCACGGCACACGGCACGGGCTTGCGACCGGCATCCGGACGTTTGGTAGGGAGCGAGCCCACGTCGTCGACAGCGCGTAGAATTCCACGCGCGCCTCAACGTGATGTCAGCACAACCGCAGGGACCCAGCAGGGCCGATACCTGCGTAGATCTTTGGCAGTCGTTACAGGAGGTGAGACGTCAGAATGTCTGTCAGTCTATTCAAGCAGTATCGTGTCGCCCAGTAACTAGGTATGGGAGTTTTGATACGCGACTGTCTATCAGACCTCTCACCTCTACAACCCAGGTTAAAAAACAGATATTCAGCCGCACATTGCTCGCAGAACAGATGGCCGTTGGGGCCGAAATGTTCTGGAGTGGCGACCGCGTACTAGAAGACGCAGCAACGGAAGGCCTACTACAAGGTGGACCGATGACCTGGGAATCCGATGGATGCGGGACGCACAGGATCGATCATTGTGGCGACACTTGGGGGAGGCCTATGTCCAACATTGGACGTCTGTCGGCTGAAATGATGATGATAATGATGATTCAGCCGCATCCAGTTATGCTGGAAACCAATTGGGGAAAGCTAAGGAGTTGATGTGTTCAGATTCTGGGGTAAACAAAATGTTAGTTGTTCGAGACTCTAGGTTAGCGTTGTTTTTGCGATTTCCCTGCAGTTTATGTGCGAGTAATATGTGTGTTGTTGTGACAGCGTCGCACCCTCAAACATAGCATTTGTTTATGAGCACGGCGCTAGTGTCGAGTATTCATAAATTCACCCCTCGTCACTCGTGGGTTTAGTGGAACTTCCTGCTCAAATATCATAAAAGAGATGTTGAAATCATTTACGTTACAGGGTGTTGCTTCTGCCTTAAATGTAGCTAAACTTCAAAGGGAGAGGTAGCCCAGTGGTATGGGAGCTTACGAGTTGTACAGTCAGGGATTAAAAGTGCAGTTATAGTACTGAAATTTTTTAGAAGAGGGTCAATAGTTCATGATGGATTTAATTTGTAGCATAGAATCTAATATTGAATAAACTAGTTTTGGTTCTTTGAACTTCTACAAGATAGACAAACTAAACTAGGCAAGCGCTTTCTTTGTGTAATTTATTTCATCACCACTGCACTCAAACCGGTGAAAATTAAAACTGAATTCCACCAACACGCTCTGGGTCCACATGGTGGATTATGACCCATTTTCTCTCCTCGAAAGGAGGCCTGAGTCCCAGAAATCGAAACATTATATAGTTGATTATGCTATTTATATACAAGGTTATTTGTAAAATACTAACAACCTTGCAGGACTATATTGCTTTAACAGTTTTTTCGTCACATTCAATAATCATAATCTGCCTCGCCTTTACCCAGCTATGCTATATTGCCTCAAGTTACACTCTTACCGATGCTGCAAAATACCACACAGTGGAGTTGCTGCCTGTCTGATCTCCAATACATGGCCAGGTACGAGTAAGACGACATACCTACCACGCCAACATCTGACAGAGCTAGGTAAAACTGGTTGTAGTCTCAGGTCCACGATTCTCTGACTGCCCGTAACAGCGGCCCAAACGCTACAAATAACAGACAAAATCAAAGGTTTTACACAGCTTTCCGAGGCTCATGAATGGTTACCTATCCGGAAACCAACCTCGGCGTACTATACAACTTATTGTATATAACTTAACCTTCATACTTTACAAAAGTAGCTACAACCTAGTCGTTGATAGTGCCTATTGTTCCATGAAGCCAGCAAAACCGTAGGGGCCTAGCAGGGCCGAAGCCTACTAGAGCTATGGGTCGACTTCTGACTTAAAGGGCATAGACTAAGATCGGGAACGCCAAAGACAACTAAAAGAATATGGTTAAGGAATAAAGTGTGGTTTCAGGCAGTAAGAACAGACACTCAGTCCCGCTCCACCCTGGACTGCAAGAAGTCATTAGATGATTTACCACCTGAAAAAAGGGATCATTTAAGTCAAGAGCAAGCCTGCCTAGAAGTAGCCTTGAATACTTTACTTCTAGGCAAGCGTGCTCCATCGTCGACCCCATCCATACACTCCATCGTTACATAACATCAGGTGTCGTAGTGGACAAACGTTAGTCTACCAAATAATATTTAGTTTATTTAAAACTAGTAGGAGAATACATAGCATTTTTATCGTCAGGTCGTTAATCCCAGTTAGCGCAATAGTTATTAAAATAAATTCCAACGAAAAAGTTACAAACAATAGTTGTAGTTAGGGAACAGTTTGTGCAAATAGTTTTAGGATTTATTTGCCGCGGCCGGCACGTGCTCCCAGCGCTGAGCTACAAACAACCGCTCAAAACTATGACGAATTTATTCTAAAATTTGCAGTTACAGAGCTAACTGCGAATTTTACCTAAACCATGTCTATTCAAAGTCAAAGTTATCTCTATACTCTTACATTAAAAAGTTAATGAATGAGTGCATTCCTTTTGTCTTCGCAAATATCGCCCCCAGACTAGCATCTTTGATAGTGGAAGTTACCCGCCCTTTTTACTAACCCAAATGGTTTATCTCTACTAATAGATTAGTACAACGAATCTCTCTAATATTAATTAATTAGAGAGTTTTTTTTTTTACTTTGTTTCTATCACCAGAATAATACTTTTGCCAATAAACATAGCTATTTTATTTATTTTCAATAATTTACAATGTATTTAGACATCGGCACAGATTGTTTTGCTTTCTCACAAGCCACCCCAGGCTCATCCAGTGAACTGGTCGTGACACATTTTTCTCCCCAGCACTCCCGCGATGTCTTTCAAATCATCGCTCCACCTTCCTCAGGGCCTCCTCCAAACTTGCACTTAAAACTCGAAACTTACATCTTCAAATGAGTTGCAACGTAGTACTAATTAATACCAGTTCAGTTTGCTTACCAAGCAACTTGTCTTGCACTCTCGCAGCTGGTTGGGCCGCCCGCATGCTTCTGCTTCTCCCAGAGGCGGAAAATTGAGACTGATTATTGTGGTTGTACCTCAACTTAAAACTCAAAATTTGGTAGCCAAGATTTTTATTTGTTGATTTGTATACATAGGTATAAAATTACTTTAGGTACGCCACAATCACGGTGGTAAGACTCTCAAGCAACCCCTCTTTTAGGAGTGGCTAGAGAGGTGACACGGCGGCTGCACTTTCCGCCTGATGCAGGCCGTCGCCGGACAGAGCAGTTCGGGAGGTTCATGTTTCGAATTCAAGCTCAAGAAACAAGCTGTCACCATTATGCAGATCAACCGGTGAACACAATGCGTAAAAACACTCACGATGATGCAGATCTGCACTCCCACAAGTACACGCGTAGGTGTGGTGACACGCAACATGCAGCGTGATGCGTGCGTGGCCGTGTGATAATTGCCTTAATGCTTTCTCAACTGAAAACAAAGATGAAAAATTAGTTCTTATTAAATATCTTAACTACCGCTTGCCTTTTTCCATGATTACATGTACCTATTAGATAAATAAAATAATCTCGTCACGTCAACACGATTCAGTTTGTGCGGTATTATGTTCAAAAGACTGAACAGCTGGTGGCTGATTAGCATAAATAACAAAACAACTTCTACCTACCAATTCAAAAACATTTAAAACACAATATAGGTAGAATCTGTCTTTATATAAACTAAATCATTTTTGGAAAACATTAATTGTGTGAGTACAGCAGATTCTGCAACTTTTCCACAATAGACTCCGACAGGGAATTGAATCTGTTTCCTGATAGTTACAATCTGCGCGTCTTTAAGTCAAGAGTGAATACGTTACTTCTGGGCAAACGTGCTCCATCGTCGACCACATCTTCGTTTCCATCAGCAGGTTGACGTTTCGGTTGGCGTTTCCGCCAAAAATTAGTTACATAATTCTGAAGAAGAAGAAGAATTACATAATGTATAGTAATGATATTATCTGCGGAAAAATCATCCGACAAGTATCGACGGTAACAATAAAAATAAATACCACGCAACGGGTTTCGATACGGCCATCAGAACGATTAACGACGAAAATTTGTGAATATAATTTAAAAAATTCTCCGAGCGAGGCCGGAGTGGGGCGATAGTAACAAACAAATCTGTAGAAGTGAAAATTCTGTTCATTGAAAATATCAAAAAAATAAATGGCAGGGGGTGTTACTAGACCGACACCGAACCCAAAAATGTGATTAAAAAAATTTTTGTCTGTCTATCTGTTTGTCCAGGCATCACGCAAAAACTACCGGTCCTATTACGATGAAACTTGGTATAATTATTCTTTAATATCCTGGGCACTACACTGGGTACTTTTTATCCCGGAAACAAATATACAAAAAAAAAACTTAATTTTGCGGTTCGATCTCTAAACCCGATTATTGTACCAACCGCAAATAATAAGTTTGTCGTAGGTTACGTCACCCGCAGTGGAGTTCACTAAGAGTTGCTGCAAACGGCTAAGATACTATAATATTTGGGTAAATAGTATGTAGTTTCCATTTTCTAACTAGATGGCGTTAGCGTCGAGTTAGATCGCGCTATGGGATCACTTTTTGGGAATAAAGACAGGAGCGCGTTTTCTTATAACCCATTTATTAATTACATTGAACACGGAGACATTGGCACCATATCTGAGGTGTGTGCACGCTGTCACGCGCGTAAGTGGAAGGAACGAGGAGGAAGGAGGTAGGTATCTGGTTGGGCACGCCACGATTATGGCGGTAAGTCCCCTCTTTGAGGCGTGGCTGGAAAGACCTCACGGCATCCTTACCTTCCGCATAACGCAGGTCCTCACCGGACATGGCAAGTTCGGGAGGTTCCTGCATCGGATTCAAGCGGAAGAGACGCCCGGGTGTCGCCACTGTGCGCAACGCCCGGAGGACACGGTGGAGCACACCGTCGAGGTGTGCCCAGCCTGGGCGGAGCATCGCCGTGCCCTCGTGGGGACGATCGGCGGCGGAGACCTCTCGCGCCGGGCCCTGGTCGAGGCCATGGTCCGGAGCGAGGAAGAATGGCAGGCGGTCGCCTCCTTCTGCGAAGCAGTAATGCTTGCAAAGGAGGAGGCCGACCGCATCAGGCAACGGCGCCCTCGCCGCCGTCGCCGGGATTCCGATCCCGATTTCCGGCCACCGTAGACGCGGGCTCGCGGACGGCGAGCCATGGGTAGCTCGCTGTCCGATCGTCCGGTAATGGACCGAGTCCAAGACGTCGACGGCGCGCACTGTTCCCGCGCGCCTCAAGGAGTTGTCAGCAGCAGGAGGGGCCCAGCTGGGTCGAAGCCTACTGGGGACAGGGTTGTCCGAAAGGGAGCTCGTGCCCCGGTATGAAGGCTAGAAGGAACGGCGCGGGGTTTTTAGTCAGTAAGAGTCTGACACTGTCTCCCGCTCCACCCAAGAGCGGGTTTCGTCAAAGATGATTTTCCCCGTCGACAAAAAAAAAAAACAAGCTCGGTATCTCTGGAACGTCTCGAATCGTCTCGCGCATCACGTTGTTTTCCCGTCTCCAGGTTCTTAGAATTCGACATCAGGCGTTTTAGATCTTCGATTTAGATGACCCCGTTGTCACTGGCATAAACAACAGGATCCGCGTACGAAGTCGCGGGCAGAAGCTAGTTAAAAATAATTTTATAAACTAATAGTGACACTATTTGATCGTATATAAGTACTAACAACCCTGTCCTATTCCGTGACACTTTCTATTTTTTATTTGAAGTTTGCAACAGTTTTACTTGCGAACAGGAAGTAGATGAGAAATAAAACACGACTGTTTATTGTTATTTATATTGTTTAATATGTGTCCCATAACTGCATGGAGATTAATAACCCACAAGATAACTCTGTCCCACATTTGAAACGTTTTTCATTTCCCCCGTGTTAAAATTTTCAAATATTTCTGCATTCGTTTCTAATAATGGCACACACAAAAACACACCTTATTTTTAAGAAACGAAAGTTTAAATTTAAAACTAGAAAAAAAGTACAGTATTACATGTGTCACGTTGTAAAATAAACACTATTTTTCTTGACACAAAGTTGATTTTCAAACGTATTAGTGGTGGGTAGGTTGTTATGTGTCTCACGTATTAGATTAGGCCACGCGCAGTTCGCGCGATGCCGCGTCTAGCCGCGCCGCGCGTCAGATAAATATGCTGATTTATAAGGCGACGTGATACTAAACGCGACAAGACGCGACAAGCTCGGCACATATCGTCAGTCGCGCGAACTATTCATTATACCGTGCACCGCGGACGCCATACGAGTCTTGTTTAATAAGATGGCGCCCGTGTCGTTAAAATAAGGTGAGAAGTTCTGCTGTTAGTTTTATCTTTATGTGCGAAATGTTATTTGAAAAGTTTGAACAATAAGCGGTGACAAGTTTAAAACTGTGATTAGATATAATTTATGTGACGTGATTGACATAGTCAAATGTCTCAGAACTTGGCTTCACATGATTAGATTTCTGCATAAATATACGTTTCGGAAAGGGTAAAATATTGTGTGAATACTATTCACATGCAAAACTATAGACATTAATAAAAACAAACAAACCCTAGTTAAACATAAACAAACAACTCAAAAAAATTAAATCACATTACTCCCACAACCCCATTCGCAATAAAAAACAATAGCCCGAACATTTCAAAACTAATAACACTACAAACACATTTGCGAGCTCAGTAATAACGATAAAAAATGCATCCCGTACCCATACTATAACCATAGAGATAGATCCGCGTCCAAAACGCGTCAATATTGATGGGCCCGCGCGGTCGTAAGTGCCATCTCGCACACGTGACGCGGCTGGACGTGCGCGCTTAACCCTTCAGATACCGTCAATTAGAGACACAATAGTAAGACAATAGATGCGCGGCCACCGGGTGTCGCTTGGGGATTCATGAATTAAATCTAGTCGCGTTATGATTATGAAGGGAAAATGCATTTGTGAGAATGGTGGCGTTAGATTATGTGTGGAGTGCGATTTATTTGTTCTTGAGTTACTGGCTTTCTTATGAGGCAGTTATAAAGTGTTATCGGTCTTGCTTTAGGCACTTATTTAACAGCTCAACTGCAGATGACGTCTGGCGATTATTGAGTACTTCAGCACGCAGCTTCACTCGCGTGAAAAGTGTTTTATTATCTCAAAGAAAATAAAACGTGAAAACATAACAGATAGATTCGCGTTAGTTTTTGTGTAGATATTTAAACTTGTACGTAGATACTTTTTCCATTTACTATCCGAATTTTAAATGCAAGTATAGCATTTTAATAGAAAATTAATTTCAATATAAAAATAACTAGCTTCAATGTTACTACTAAGTACCTACATCAGATTACAATATCACAAAAAATCGTGACCATCCAACCTGCGCGGACCAAATTGCCCAATAGATCACCGTGCGTCTCCTCGCGTCTTACAAATGGGAGGGTAGACGTAATAAAGCGGCTGACGTATGGAGTGTCAGAGGCGCGTCGATCGCCGCGATATAGACGCGCATAAATCGCGTTGTCGTGATTTAGTGGCGTCGCGCTCGCCTGCGCAGCCCCACTCAGGTGTAGTGTGTAATTAGATTTAGTTGTTTATCAATTAATTCATGAAACTCCAAGCGACCACCGGTGGCCGCGCATCTATTGTCTTACTATTGTGTCTCTAATTGACGGTATCAGAAGGGTTAATTTTAATTGAATTCCTTGCTGTTTTGTTTACCGGTGTCTGTTTCGTGATAGCTACAGCTTCTCTTTGGGCTCTTTAATGCAAGAGTCAATACTTGATTAGGTTACTTCTAGGCAAGCGTGCTCCATCGTCGACCACATCATCACTTACCCTATCAATAATAATAATAAAAAAAAACAAAAATCTCAGTGCAGTACATTTTGGTACTAGTGAAAAAAGTTTGTCATTGCGACCGAGCGGAAACTCGCGACTAGTGAGGGTCGCTTAGCCAGCCTGATCACGCACTTTTCCACACCAGTGCAGAAACAAACTAAATTGCGTGTCTAAAACCGATAGGGATAGGAGCAGGTTTTTGAGTTCTGTGACATAATTCTATATTTAAGTTTTTTAACGACTGAAAGGATTTAGGTGACATTGAAAAATGCGAAGATAGTAGTACGATTCCGTGGAATAATTTATTATATCACACGACTAAAGCCGCTAACAAAGAATATAGTACAATGTGTTCCAAACCAGAACAGGATCGATTACTATGTTGTGACGTCACGTCATGCTGTCAAATCGAAGAGATTGGGTAGGGTGAGCAAAACAAGAAATTCTCGAATTTAATTTATTTACAAATCGTGAACGAAAAAAGTTTAATCAGAATCCAGTTCTTCAATTTTGCTCATCTCTGCATCTCTGTTTGAAGTGTCTAAGTAGTGGCAAATTAAGTATCTAAGTAGTGGCGAATTGTTCCTAACAATGGAAATAAGAAAGAAAATAGTTTTTTTTTAACTAAATAAGACTTGCAACAATATATCCAGCTAATTTATATTAAATAATAACTTTTTTACTTCACCTAGATTTAACTAATACGAAGCAAAAAAATCCTTTATTAATAGGCAAATAAGTTTTCTTTGCAAACTGTACTTTTCACTCAACATTTTTTTTTTTTTTTTTCTGTCGACGGGGAAAATCATCATTGACGAAACCCGCTCTTGGGTGGAGCGGGAGACAGTGTCAGAGTCTTACTGACTAAAAACCCCGCGCCGTTCCTTCTAGCCTTCATACCGGGGCTCTAGTTTCCTTTCGGATAACCCCGACCCCGGTAGGCTTCGACCCAGATGGGCCCCTCCTGTTGCTGACAACTCCTTGAGGCGCGCGGGAACAGTGCGCGCCGTCGACGCCTTGGCTCGGTCCGGACAGTTACCGGACGATCGGACAGCGAGCTACCCATGGCTCGCCGTCCGCGAACCCGCGTCTACGGTGGCTGGAAATCGGGATCGGAGTCCCGGCGGCGGCGGCGGGGGTGCCGTTGCCTGATGCGTTCACTCAACATTTGACAGATCGAGGTATTGAATTTTCTATACTTATTTGGAACGCATAGTACTGAATATGTTTCACTGGACATTGTTACTTCTGTTAATCCAACTAATTATACTTGTGTTAGAATATGAGTAAGGCCTACTGTACACAGACGCGTAGCTTCCTAGACGCGTATTCGTCATTATACGCTTAGTGTAAACTAAGGAAACTCTGTCGATGAAACGGTAAAGATACGACGGTATGACGTTGCAGTTTCGTCGAGTCCCTGTAGTAGCGACCGTGACAGTTATAGGCCTAAGTAGTTCTAGGTCGTATCCGTGAAATCGGGCAGTATAAAGGGTTAACCACACAATTGCAAACTAGCGATCCAACTATGGTGACTGTGACGTACTAATAAAGGGCAAGTGACGTATACACGTTGTGGTGTTCAAGAACACATGCTACACTTTATATATTTACTAGCTTTTGCCCGCGGCTTCGCCCGCGTTTATTAATGGTGAAAGTTTAAAATTAGCCTATGTCCGTCTTCAGGGTTCCAATTATCTCTGTACCAAAAATCATTAAAATCAATTTTGTCATTTAGGCGTGAAGACGTAACAAACAAACAAACTCACTTTCGCCTTTATAATATTAGTAAGGATTACGGCGTCCGGAACTCGGTTTGACACGTCCGACTTGCTCGGTGGCTAGCTCACAACTGAGGGTCGACTACCCCACCACCTAGCGGCCTATCTACGCACTATACGTGGCGTGCATAGTGTACACCACACACGTGTACGGTACAGAAGGGGCATTACTTGCTCAACCGTCTGCGGGTGCGCACGTGTCTACGGCTGCTTGGTGAACCCATTGTGAGTGACTTTTATTTATCAACCTAGCAGTCACCCTGGACACCACAGTGTCCTAGGTTTTGTGTTGTGGCTACATGGATGTAAACCACACGACAACGAGTTTGATGGTTGGGAAAACGCGCCTCCCAATCGAGGGCGTTGAAGGTCATGGATTACCACTGCTGTCTACTTGGATTGAAACTAGCAAAGTCACCTTGTTTGGGACGTAGGTTTGCAATCATCTGGTGAACCCTTAAAGCGACATCTTATTTATACAATAGTCTGTGAAATAGTTCTGTTCGTTTATATCATGAATTTTTCAAAATAATTCTCTAAGCAGTCGCAAATAAAATAGTAAAAGATATGTGAGAAACTTAATATAAATGCTAATACGAGCCAAATACACTCAGTAATGCAAGATTTTATACAATAAACATAACTTTCTAGTCTTACTTTTTAAATCATGGTTTATTTTGCTTTAAAAGTAAATTGTGTTTCCATTGTGATTTCTTTGTTATTTAATGAAAACTCGTCCAGAAACAAACATCAGAGTATTGTTAGTATATTTACTGAACTGTTTAGATGTTTTAATTAACAGTTATCCGGAAAATGTAACAATGAATTGAAAACAATGATTATTACTGGGAATTAAGTACTTAGTAATTATGTATTGTGTTAACTGGAAAACTATTATATATATTTTTCTAAATAGATGTACTTTTTTGCATAGAATGTAAGTACCTAATTAATACAATATTTTTGGATCGACTTATATCATTACATTGTACTCTATCTCACCTGATTGAAAACAATGGTGTGGTCGACGATGAAGCACGCGTACCTAGAAATTACTTACTTATCCACTCACTATTGACTTAAAGACCTCGATAGTTACAAGCTATAATTTTTTTTTTTTAATCGAAACCTTAACCAGAAAGCTTTTTATTACATTTTTAATCTATTTGCATTAAATCAATTTAGCCTACTTAATTAAAACTAACTTTAAAAAAAACCCTAAAGAACTAAAAAAAATAGCAATTTAAAGGATAGCGTCGAAAAATTTCTCCACATCGCTGTCGACTGGTAATGTAGGTACCCAAAAGACTGGCGGCATTGCCACGCTGAATGGCAATGCTTATCCTTTGACCGAAGTAAAAGCCAGCCTTTAAGCCACGCGAAGTGTCAACGAGGCGTTTCGAAAGTTCTTTGCATTACAATTTAATGCACATTATTAGTACTTAGTTCAATCCCGTGTCTACCCACCGCGCCTAGCGTCTGTTCGCTACGACTTCACTAGGACTCTCTTCAAACTCCATAAAAAACAATATCAAACGAAAAAGCGCCCAATTACAAAATAATATCCTCTTTTCCTATTTAAACCCCGATTTGTACGTTTTCAACGGTTTTCCGTCCCAGTGCGTCCGTCGGGATCCGGGAACAGAGGGGGGGGGGGAGGGGTATCGTCCGCAAATAATAAAATATTCCCAGGAAATAACCAGCACTCTGCGAGTGATCCTTTTCAACGTCCAACTTACTCTAACCTCTAAAACGTAACCCAAACGTTTGAATAAGAGCTCAACTTACACTGGAGTATTTGAACGAAAACCAGATTATTATGACCTTCGAACAAGATCTTTTGTTGCCTCAACATGACCATTTTAACAAGACCTCTCAACTCCAAACCATAATTCCTAATTAGAGGTCTTCAAATCTTGGCAGTACGATACGCAAACCAGTGTAAGTTGGTCCTATACTACTATGATTAAGTTAAAGTCTGTGGGTCGTGGCAGATGGTCGTTTGGTCGGGGCTTATTGACTGGCTACCTGCAAAGTGCTGACGGCTCCGTCGGCAATCGTTCAATCTCGACAAATACTTTTGTAAAGCGTAATTCACATGATATGAATTGAACCTAGATAAGTAGGTTTTGACACGCTTGACGGAACTTGGGACCTTATTTTTAACCAATTTGGAAAAAAGGTGGACGTCTTCGATTCGATCGTGTGTTGTTCCTACCTCAAAAGGAAAAAGCCGAACCTTTATAGGATCACTTCGTTGTCTGTCCGTCAAGGCCCTTTATTTCAGGAACGCGCGAAGGTGTCGAGTAGAAATTAAAACTACTTAAATACTTAAACCTGCAGTCTCTTGAAGCTGTGTAAAAGTCGAACTTCAGAGTTAAAAAAAAAGATACGGCCGTTTATGTCGCGAAACATGTGTATTTCGACACTCTTAAAGGAACCAAATTTCATAGAGTATTTCCCGTTGACCTAGAATCCTGACATTTGGCATAAAGCAAGCTCTCATAGCACAAGTTTCGTAGTTACGTCACAAAAAAAAAATGTGAGTGCGATTCGGAAAAATTAAACTGTTTTCACAGGTAAGCTTTTACGGAATCCTTAGAGCGCGAGTTTGACTCGCATTTTTCCGTTTTTTTTTTTGTTCTCTCAAAACTGTCGTTTAGAAAACGATTTGGATTTTTGCAGGTTTCATTGTCATCATCATCATTATTTTAGTCGAAAGACGTTCATTGTTTGACATCAGCCTTCCCCAAGTGTAGATTAACAACCATAACTAGATTCTCTCAACCCTCACCAAGTCATCGGTCTACCTTGTGGGAGACTTTCTAACACTGCGTCTTCCGGTTCGCGGTCACCACTTCAGGAACTTTTCGGCCCCATCGACCATCTGTTCTGCAAGCAATGTGCCCTGCCCACTGCCAATTAAGTTTGGCGATTCTTCGATTACGCAAGTAAAGTTCGAGAATATGCTCATATGTGTAGCAGGCGTGGGTGAAGTGGTCCTCACCCACGACCACGCACAAGCGAGGGCTCTTTAAGAACTAGACTTTTTTATAATTAAAAGGTTCGCGTTTGACACTATTTCACCTGATGGTAACCGATGACGTGACCCAATACAGGGTTGCTACAGTCACTGTCTCATTTTCGAATTTATAAAAGAAAATGGCTTCACTGATTATGTCTTCACCTTCGTCTTAATAGCCAACGCCTTGCTTCTGTTCAGCTGCACAATTGAAAGCCGACCCCAACACAGTTGAGGCGACACAGAAAAGGCAGATTATATTGTTTTTAACAATTAACCTTTCGTATGCCGTAATTAGAGACACAATTGAAAAGTCATTGTGTCTCGCGTATATATGCGCTCCCGGCATACAACGAGTTAAGCTAGTTCCTCTTTGACGTAATTTGAAACACCTTTCACATAAAAGGGCACCAAATCTCTCATCACGATGAACCACAAAAATTACAAAAAGAAACAGTAAAAACATCTTTATCTCCTGAAAGAAAGCTGTAGCCGGGAGCGTCATCCTCGCGAATATAATTTAGACATGTCATTTAGAATGAAGGCTTATTCCCCTTTCTTTCGCTTAGAAGGAAATCTTTCGTTTGCCTCCGAGCGGTGCTTACGCCCTGGTACTCGATCTGAGAGAGTTAAGGAAAGCGAACAAAGCGTTATTTTTATGTATTTTATTCTTCTTCGTTATTTTGCATTGATTGAAAATTAAAGGAAAGGGTTTTTTTACGGGAAATCATCTATTGAATTCTTTCGCTCTTTTACGGAGCTGGAGAGCGTGTCAGACTTTACTGACTAAAACTCACTCCTGCTTCTTTTTTGCCTTCGTCCCAAGTTCCCGGGATTTTCTTTCGCACAACCCATGGCCCCAGTAGGATTTTACCCTGCTTAGCCCCTATGGTTTTGGTAACATATCCTTGAGGCACGCGAGGAACACTACGCGCCGTCGACAATTAGAGCTCGGTCCGGACGGTTACAGGACGGCCGGACGACGAGCTACCCATAACTCACAGTAAGGAAAAGGAGTAAAATCCGCCTCAATGGATTATTTTTCAAACAATCGTGGCTCGCGATTAAAACAAGCATACTTATATAATGACTAGCTTCTGCCAGCGACTTCGTACGCGGATCCTGTTGCTTATGCCAGCGACAACGGAGTCGTCAAAATCAAAGATCTGAAACGTCTGGTGTCGAATTCTAAGAGCCTGGAAAACAACGTGATGCGCGAGACGATTCGAGACGTTCTAGATCTCTCCCTTCCACTTACGCGCGTGACAGTGTGCACACACCTTGGTGCCATAGACAAAAATAAACAAAAAGCTCCAAACTGCTAAGCTATCGGGAGTTACATGTGTTATTGTGAGTCAACCATAAAAGATAGATATATGATGTCTTAGGATATTTTTTATATAATTTTAAGGAGAACATTTCCGTTATACATGATTTCTGTGTAGCTTTAACCATCAAGGCTGCAAACGCGCCGGAAGCTTAAAAAATGGAGTAATTTTTCTCGTTTCCTCAACATTTCCCTTCACTGCTCTGCTCCCATTGATTGTAGCGTAATGAAAAGTATACTATAACCTGCCCAGGAGTATGAAGAATAATTGTACCAAGTTTCGTTAAAATCCATCGAGTAGTTTTTGTTTCTATAAAGAACATACAGACAGACAGACAGACAGACAGACAGACAGACAGACAGACAGACAGACAAAAATTTTACTGTTTGCATTTTTGGCATCAGTATCGATCACTAATCACCCCCTGATAGTTATTTTGAAAATATATTTCATGTACAGAATTGACCTCTCTACAGATTTATTATAAGTATAGATAGATAGATAATCTTTACGTCACAATAATGAAAGTGACCCCCTAGGGTACTAAATTGCTAACAGTTTTGATTTTTTAAGTTCCTCTACTCATATAATATGTACTTCTTTAATCATACGCCTCGATTATGGATAAAAATCGAATGTTTGTATTATATTTTTGGTGCTGAATATCAGTGAATAAAGTACAAGATTAATGAAGATTAAAATAGGAATAAATACATTCAATCTATCTGAACCTGCCAGCATCCCGTCAAGGTGAACATCTGACCTCCCCGGTCGAAGGAGATTGAAACAAGGCCGCATCGGCGGCGCGAGGCCGGGCGCGAGGGTGCGATGCGCTCTGTTGAGCACGGGTAGCACACATTCGTATTGTAGCCGATTTGTACGTATTACTTGTGAGGACATGATCGGAATCTGTACCTCGGGAATGTCAACATCAAAGAATTTATTTTAAGTAAACCGTAACGAGGTATACCGACACATTTGAACTGTCGTTGACTAACCAACAGACGTAGCGATGGTTAAGTTACTCGTAGAACGCAATAATACGATATTGAAGCGACAAAGAATTTTCATAGAATTTGTTCCAAAATTACTGCAATTAAGCATTGTTGTCGCAACCTGTATGCTTGAGCCTTTAGGGCCCAAACACAAAACTGATACGACATCACACCGTAAAAATCTGCGAGCACACACGACGCATCGCAAAAACTTGCAAATTGATTTGCATCGCACTATGATCACTTGAACTAATGCTTTGACGCACGAAACTGCCTGGCAGCAATTTGCATCGCAGGTTTTTTGTGATGCAGTATCGTATCTCATCGCATCGTAAGTTTTGTGTGAGAACTCTTAGTCAATATTATGTTGAATTTTCACACTGTAGTAAAATTATGAGGCAGCCTGCACGATTAAGTGCGGTTCACTATTTAGGATATATGCATCATATCCTTATAAATCGTATTTTAAACCCTTATATATTATATTATTTGCCATTCGTAGAAGAGCATTAGGTAACTAATACACTCCCAAACCTATGTATATGTCGTTAAACTAAATATATCTCGCATCCTTGCGACGGTCTCATATTATAAACCAAGCGTGAAAAAAGGAGTAGCTTCGAATTACGAGTGTTGTTCTATAGTAGAGTTTAAAACTTACTCTTTTTACCCAACAGACTATACATGGTGTCACAGAAATGGGTGGTCATATTTTTGACACAGCTTACTGCCTTAAATCTGCCATCTGGACGTAAATTGTAGTGGCCAATATGGAAAGCACTAAATCGGTAGCGCACACAGGTGCACACACAACCTGGCGAAATGGGGTGTTGCAGACCCATCGGTTATCTAGTGTGAGTGCGGTGGCTCAAGTGCCCTTATGTCTGTACTTTGGAGGACCTACCATGAGAATCTACCATCAATTCGGACAGAATTTCGAAGACGGAAAACGGCATTAATTTGTAGACTAGGCAAGTCAAGGAAGTCATAGTAATTTCCAAAGATTAGATTTACTAAACAAAGTCATCAATAGTTGATCAAAATTAGTTTGGAAGGTCCAATTTATTTTTCGGAACTTTATAATTTCCTTGCAGAAATATTTCTAGGCACAGAAGCAGTATTTAAAATATAACCAGATATTTCCGTTACATCCTGTACATAGTAAATACAAAACTAAAGCTGGAAAATACAGAAGCATTTTATTTTATATTTCCCGGCAGATTGAAACATTTCCCGCTTCCTGCAACTCTAACTAGCATGCACAACACAACCATATTTTCCCTCTTTTTCTTCATTTGTAGGAAAAAATATTAATCCGCAATACTTTGGACTGCGCTTCAATGTTGTCACACATTTTGCAAATTAAAATGCATAAAATAGAGATGCGGGGATAAGCGGAGAATTCTAATACACTCGCAGGCTGTTGGTGTAGTGTATGTGAAGTCAGAAGAACCATGTTTACAGTCACTGCTACTCTCAGGTCCTGGGTGCCCTGGATAAATGTCTTAAACAATAGCGATGAGAGAAAGGGAAGAAAGGTGCTATTTGTCGCTCACAACGGAATTATGATGTATTTACGACGTTTTAGAAGGGACCAAGGTGGGGCAAAATTGTAATAGAATTTATAACTGGAGTTTAGAACCATATCAGGTTGATGCTATTAGGCCAACCCACTATTGCCAAGGACTTCAAATACTATAAAGTTTGACTAATCTTTGTGTAGTGGGAACATTTTCTTGAAGTTACGTCATGCTTTTACTGGTATTTTAATCTGTAAATGACATTCAATAGTGTATTTTAACAGTGTAATTGAAATACTTAAATGATTTGGCTTTGGCGTTCTCACATCCCTCATCCCCTTCAACCATACAACCTATCTACTCATCGAGGCGTGAGGTATACCGGATGTGTAGAATTATATATTTCATGAAATCCTCAGTCCATGTGTGTGTCGCTTGTTATCTCACGCGGGTGCTATAAAAGTGTTCTTCTGAACGCGACCATTCGCTCATAAAGTGTCGCTATGCGAGGGTGGTAATCCCAGGATCGGCGCGATAAACCCCGGACAACGGGACGAGAGGCCGGGACGAGACAATGCGCTATTGTTCTCTGTGTATCGCGACTAGTGGAGACTGCAGTAGGACAACGGGTTGTGGGCTTTAAGTGGAAGGATTTAATTGGGAACACATTTCTCGTTAAAGTGACACTGGCCATACTCGGTTATTCGAAGTTGCCACAAATAGGTTGATAGAGTTTAAACGTTTTGAATCAGATTTATGACGTTCAAAGCATTTGAGTTCAAATATTATAAAACAGACCCGCTCTGTGTCTAGTGACATCTATAAACACAAAGAATCTAAAATTCAAAATCCTGCATCGCTAATAGCTCGAAATCAATTAGACCGGACCTAGTATCCGTCCGGTCAGAGGATCCTCCTTTTTTAGGGTGTGGGTCTTTACTCTATATCCCGCATACGTCTAAATGTGCATATGCCTGATTCGTTGCTTACTCCATCTCAAACATAGGCTCGTCGCTAGTTTCGGCTAAAACTTGTACTTTTAATTCTTCAAGGAGGCATTCTGTTCAAGTTGATACTTATTTTCTCGTTTCATCTCGCTCGCATGTCTGACATTTTATCACGTCGTGTGTCATTTTAGCCTGTGCGTGCCAATCTGGCTCCTTGTTATGACATCTCCACAGGTGGGGGTTCTCGGATGGTTCCGATCTTCAGTGTCTGTGCGGCGTCACTCCGCAGACGATGTCTCACCTTCCATCCTGCACCACGTGCCCGGTCACCTGCTTAGGACCTAATGACAGCATCAGCAGACGGCATTGCAGTGGCCGATTTCTGGGCTGGGCAAGGAATTTGACTGATTTTGCCATCGATACGCTAAGAAGATGACATGGTAAGTCGTGCGAGCGAGAAAGAGAAATGGAGTTATACACCCTATATAGCTCCATAATTGTAACAGTTCTGTTTAGGTCGTCAAATGGACAACAGCTCGTGGTAGAGCTTCAGAAGACCAAGAGTGAGATCGTCCTAACAACGTTATAAGTTTGATTATTATTGTGTACTAGCTTTTGCCCGCGGCTTCGCTCCCGCTCTTCCCTACTCCACCCTACTATACCCAACTCTATCCTACCTTACTCTACCCTACCCTACTCTACCCTACTCTACCCTACTCTACCCTACTCTACCCTACTCTACCCTACTCTACCCTACTCTACCCTACTCTACCCTACTCTACCCTACTCTACCCTACTCTACCCTACTCTACCCTACTCTACCCTACTCTACCCTACTCTACCCTACTCTACCCTACTCTTCCCTACTCCACCCTACTATACCCAACTCTACCCTACTCTACTCGACCCTACCCTACTCTACATTACTCTACCCTACTCTACACTACTCTACCCTACTCTACCCTACTCTACCCTACTCTACCCTACTCTACCCTACACTACCCTACTCTACCCTACTCTACCCTACTCTACCCTACTCTACCCTACTCTACCCTACTCTACCCTACTCTACCCTACTCTACCCTACTCTACCCTACTCTACCCTACTCTACCCTACTCTACCCTACTCTACCCTACTCTTCCCTACTCCACCCTACTATATCCAACTCTACCCTACTCTATTCGACCCTACCCTACTCTACATTACTCTACCCTACTCTACACTACTCTACCCTACTCTACCCTACTCTACCCTACTCTACCCTACTCTACCCTACACTACCCTACTCTACCCTACTCTACCCTACTCTACCCTACACTACCCTACTCTACCCTACTCTACCCTACTCTACCCTAATCTACCCTACTATACCCAACTCTACCCTACTCTACTCGACCCTACCCTACTCTACACTACTCTACCCTACTCTACTCTACCCTACACTACCCTAATTTTATTTTTTTTTGCTCGCGGCTTCGCTCCCGCTCTTCTCTACTCCACCCTACTATACCCAACTCTACCCAACTCTACCCTACTCTACTCGACCCTACCCTACTCTACCCTACTCTACCCTACTCTACCCTACTCTACCCTACTCTACCCTACTCTACCCTACTCTACCCTACTCTACCCTACTCTACTCTACCCTACACTACCCTAATTTTTTTTTTCCATAAGAACCTTATTCTCACAATAACAATCACAACAAAAAAAAACAGCCAAATCGGTCAAGCCGTTTTCATGCTATGTCGTGACAACGGAAAACGGGTTTCATTTTTATATATAAGACTATTCTCATTGACTTACTGTCCTGTCCTGCACTAGGTGTCACATCGACACTCCACGTCTCAGTTAAAAACACGACTCTGGTGTATTGTCACGTGTTTTTGTCGCAAGTCGTGCTTACATAGACCATTCTTGTCAATTGAATAACAATCTTATTTTAAGAGAGTAAGACTCATAATCTCTTGGCGAGATTGTAATATTTTTGCCGACGTAATTTAGAAAATTTTGATTGAATAGAATCTTTATTGTAACTGTATAAGGTTGAAATTCCCTCCGCAAGAATTGTTGCAAGTAATATGTTTGTCAGTTGTAATTCAGAAAAGCTATTATTAATATCTGTGATGATCTGCTAGAAGAAATACAGCGCTGTAAGCCGCTTAGCGGTATAATTTGAGTCAAGACAAGAGCGCAAAAACTGGTTGTCGACAGCGGCAAGACTTTGACGTTGATTGTGGGACAAGCGGCGCTTTTGTACTGAGGATGAATGTTATTTACTTTGTAACGAACCGCGTGCTTGATGAGAGTTCCCGTCGATAAATATTATTAATTTCCACATAACATGGAATTTAAACTAATTAGGGGAAAGAAGATTTCAAAAATTCTTCCTTAATCTTAGATCTTTTGTGCGAGGGACCATGGGTGATGCGAAAGAGATCCTCGGGTCCTAGAACAATGGCAAAGAAGGAACAGGAGTGGGTTTTTAGTCAGTAAAAGTGTGACACTATCTCGTGTCGCCCAAGAGCAGGGGATGTCATTATATAATTTTCCCACCTAAAAAAACAGAACTTTTGTGCGAAATTTCAAGCTCCTTCACATTATCTTTTAGTAAAAATGAATTGTTTTAAGATTTCCATAAAAAAGTAAACCTATTCACAAACATTGTATTACAAGATCCCTTTGGACAATTTATCTGATATACACAAGTACCACACAACGAAATTTTACAATTTCGTTCTAAAAAACTTTGTCAAACATTTTTTGTTTAAAATTAGCCAATTTTTAGGGGAAAAAAATAGAAAGTTTTAGTTGGGCATTGTACAAGCGTCGTTGATTCGTGTGTCGTACTCGCAACGCTTTGTGCAATCAAACTCACTGCGGTTTTTATATTCCCTTCTGTGGTACCAGGGACACAGCACAGGCGAAACAGTAGAACTACTTCATACAACATCAGAATAATATTTACATTAATGATCCATTTAGAGTTTTTCATTTAGGTCCAATGGCTTCTTCCGCTCTTGGGTGGACTAAACCATGGACCCAGTAAACTTCGACCCTGATGGGCCCCTACGTTTTTACTGACATCTTCCTGAGGCGCGCGTGAAACACAAGGAACACTACTCGTACGCGCCGTTGACCACTCGGACTTGGTCCGGATGATTGTCGAACGGCCGAGCCCCCACGTTTGGCGGAGAAGTTAAAATATAGAACAGCTGCAGTGCTACCACGAACTATTAACGCGATCCATTTTACGACCTAAACTGAACTGTTAAACTGATTGAGCCATATAAGTGTATTACTCCATCTTTCTCGCTCGCACGACTGACAATTTGATACGTCATGGTACGTTTAAAAATAGTGAGTGAGTGAACAGTGAACTTATTTTAAAGTGGTGCATCATGACTCACATTTTCACTGTTTTTCATACAACCGCTCATAACTGATTATGACGTTATTACACATTTTTCATTAGATATTTTGGAAACACAGTATCTTGTGGATATTATCTAGGTTTCTAAAGAAACCAATTTCTAAAGTGTAAAACTAACCCAGTAAAAACCTCTGAAAATGTCCTATTTTGTTTGAACTTTGAAATTTCATAATTTGCCTAAAAATTTAAAAAGTCAAAAAAGTAATCTTCTAGAGACCTTGCAAATTTTATTAAAATTCTAAATGACGACAACTTTTTCCAAAAACTTTTAAGGGTTTAAAAAAACAGCTATTTCCTGGATTTTAAACCATTTTCGATGTTTACGATAGGCGAGTGGAAAAGGACCCTGTTAAAGCGATGTTACTACTGTTGACTCATAGAGATGCAGAATTATTTATAAGAGCTCTTTTTTTTTGTGGTCCGAAATTACACCAATATTGTAAAGGCGAAAGTTTGCGAAAGTCAATGTTTGTTACTCTTTCAAAGTAAAACTGCTGAAGAAATTTGAATGAAATAGACCATGTGAAATCTTGGGTAAAGTTTCTACTATCACGCGAGCAAAGCAGACAGCAGCTAATCATATAATAACTTCTTCCACTCTTGGTGGAGCAAAAAGCAGTGTTAGACTTTTACTGACTAAAACCCACACGTGTTCCTTTAGTTTTCCTTTGTTTTCCTGGGTTCAAAATTCAAAAGAGTCAAACCATGTGGTACTCTTTTGAATACCACAGTCCTAGTAGGCGTCACTCCTAGTGGTCCCCGTCCGTTTGAGATATAATATGAAGAACACAATTTCTGTCGACTCGCGCTACTCATTGAACGCCATCTCCGATATGGCTGACAAAAGGCTCGACAGATGAGGACCACAAAACAGATCAGTCAGCATTATCTCAATTTATTACAGCCTGATCATGATTTAGTTCCATGTTAGTTGTTTTGTTTCGTAATGAAACAAACTGCCAAAGCAACCTATAAGTTTGATGGATCTACTGGTGTGCTTCCAGCGTGGTGATGGATGTAAGAGGGGCGGGGAAGTGCCAATCAACGGCGGCTTTGTCGGCGCTCAATCAGTCGCACCACAAGGTGGAACAATGTACACACGGCTTTTTATTAACACATTACACAACTATTGTGCGTAGACACGATGCTCTCTTTATTTCGTCTTTTTTAAATAAAAAACGAGCTTAATGTTGTTTGTACCTTTCAAAAATAGGCAGATGGTTGCGCATACTAGCATCTGAGCTTGTACATCTAAATCCTTCAACTGCCCTTTGCATTCTGGGACCATGAGTTCATGACGTCTCTTTGAGGATCGCGTGGATCACTACGTGCTGTCTAAAAATTTGGACGTGGATCACCGGTGGCCGTACGTCTAGCTACCCATTACTCGTCGTCCGTATGCCCACCTCTACTAGAGTGTCCTTACGCTCCACGTGCAGATGTCTTTGCTAGTATACCACTTCGTAGAACGAGACTACCGCCTTCATTATTAGTTTAGAGTTTGTAGTTTTGCTGTCCAAAGCCCTCCAACACGTAGTAGTTACTTTACACTTACTTATTCTATTCTATTCAGAATGTATGTCTACTGCACATCTATGCCAACACCGTTGCAGAATACAAAATTTAGATGAGATATTTCACAGACTGATCTTAAGCGATGCGTGTCACTTCCATTAGGGCGCTCCTGGCCACTACGTTTAACAAAACCCAGATGTCATGTTCCTGCGGCTTGGACTCAGGCTTCCTCTCTACAGGAAGGGGATCGGACCACGTGGGTCCAGTGTGAATTCGTAGATGTTATTATCCTAGGGCATGCCGGTTTATTCACAATGTTTTTAGCACCATTTTGAGAGCAGCGGTAAAAACGCATTTCTATATTCTCTACCTAAAGTAAAGCATCTACCTAGAATTGAACCCGCCATGACAACTCGTAAGTTGAGGCAATAATTACTGAGCTACCCAATCGTAGCTTTAAAAGGGCTTTTAGTGGTAAAAAGCAATGTTTAAATTGACCACTGAGCTAGCAATGCTCTCCTCTAAGTTAATTTGATCTATATTCATGAAATGAGAACAGTTGTGCTTAGAACGATATTTGCCAGCTCGAGCTAGTGACTCAGTGGAGAAGTTAGTTGTTGACCACAGACCGCGGAGACCGCCGCCGCCACCGCCGCCGTTCTGCGCAGCTTTATATTATTTGTGATGCTGAACTGTGGACCGTGCGGTATGACTGACGACTTGTATTAACACATTTCAGTTGAGGTTATTTATAGAACTTATGATTATTTATTTCATTTAACAATTCATATACACGCATAAATAATAAAAGAATTGAAGACGGAAACAGAAAAATAAGTTCATATACTTATTTCTGAAGAAATCTTTTAAAGGAAAATTGGAAAGGATACCTGTGAAAGGAGAATTGGAAAAAGAGATGTAGACACCGTGTGTTTATATCTCTGGTTGACTGTTTTCTCTTCAATATCTATTTTTCTTTTTTTACTTCCGATTGTCTGGTAGATATCACTGCCAGCAATAAAACTGCCTTTGTATTCATAGGTTTAAGTTTCTAATAGGTTAGTTTGAGTTTTGTAAAATTGTTACTATTTTGATTTACGATAAAATTTAGCATAACATAAGTATAGCATAATCAGCCTCTCAAGGACAGGGAATGGGCCGCAATCCACCGCGCGGGTGCTTATCCCTAGTGCGGGTGGGTGAATGTGACATGTCTTCGAATTTTGGTTCTAGAACATGTCACTTTCTCACGATGTTTTTCTTTACCATTTTGATAGTTGTAGTGATGAAATAAATTACATAAAGTAACGCGTCTGGATGGGTTTGAACCTGCGACCTACAACTCGTAAGTCGGGAGCGTTACCACTCAACCACCACTGCAATAAAATTTATTCAGCTCTATTCGAATTTTCTTAATTGGAAAGTAAGTACCTACCAGACCAAGGTCGGCAATTTCGTTAATTATTAGATATCAAAACAGTTATTATAATTACAGTGGAAGTTTATTTAAGTGTACGTGTATATATGAATGTTGTGAATAATAATAATAATATTGCACAACTATCATACAACGCCCTCTAGTCCCAAGGTAAACTGAACTTGTGTTATGTGTACTAGACAATTGATAAACAGACTTATATATTTTTAAATACATACATATTATAGATAAATTACATCCAGATACAAAATAAATGTAAGTGTTCATCACAGAAACATTTGTCCTGGGTGGACATAGCAGTTAGGGCCACTAACCACTAGACTAGACCAACAGGCCAGTCAAATGTCAAATGAATGCAGATACATTCGTAATTGTTTAGTTTTTAACTAAACTGTCTCCAACAAGCTAAAACTTAATAATATGAATATAACTTACTCTTGAATTACAACCCTAACTTAACTTACTAATGAACAGTTAAGTTAACTGTATAACGTCGTAAGTAAATAGTTTCACAAGATCATAATTACGATAAGTAAGTGAAGTCAAGGATCTGATGCGGCTTGTGGTCGCGACGGTGACGGTGAGACTACCGAGACATTATGTGTTGTTACTGTTAATTGTTGGTGAGGAACTCGGTTACAAGTATTAGTAGTTTGTTTACGCAATAGTTGGTGTATTTTTGCGAGACGAACTTTCTACTTTTTCTTTCAAAATGCATATAAAAGAACTAGCTGCTTTACTTGCGTGAAAAGCTAAAAATGTTAAGGGAACATGATCCCAGGATAAAAATTTTCCAATGTACTATTCTAGGATATAGTCTACCCGTTTTTCAAATTTCATTCAAATTCCTTCAGCAGTTTCAGTGTGAAGAAGTAACTAACACACACGCTAATGAATTTTGTCTTTTAAATATTAGTATGATTAAATATATTTCTCTATCAAACACAAAAGGGTTTTTTTTCTGTCGACGGGGAAAATCATCTTTGACGAAACCCGCTCTTGGGTGGAGCGGGAGACAGCGTCAGAGTCTTACTGACTAAAAACCCCGCGCCGTTCCTTCTAGCCTTCATACCGGGGCTCTAGTTTCCTTTCGGATAACCCCGACCCCGGTAGGCTTCGACCCAGATGGGCTCCTCCTGTTGCTGACAACTCCTTGAGGCGCGCGGGAACAGTGCGCGCCGTCGACGCCTTGGCTCGGTCCGGATAGTTACCGGACGATCGGACAGCGAGCTACCCATGGCTCGCCGTCCGCGAGCCCGCGTCTACGGTGGCCCGAAATCGGGATCGGAATCCCGGCGACGGCGGCGGGGGCGCCGTTGCCTGATGCAGTCTGCCTCCTCCTTTGCTAGCATTACTGCTTCGCAGAAGGAGGCGACCGCCTGCCACTCCTCCTCGCTCCGGACCATGGCCTGAACCAAGGCCCGGCGCGCGAGGTCTCCGCCGCCAATCACCCCCACGAGGGCACGGCGTTGCTCCGCCCAAGCAGGGCACACCTCAACTGTGTGCTCCACCGTGTCCTCCGGGCGTTCCGCACAGTGGCGGAAACTCAAAAGGGTCAGAGAAGCTGTAAACATTTTTTTTTTAAGTCAAAACAGTTGAAACAACTATATAAAAAAAAAAAAAATCTGGTAAATCTATTTAGTTCGCAAACAAGGAAAACATTATATTATATTGTATATACAATATTCCGAGACCGCCTATATTCCCGGGAACTTGTTGTTTCAAAAAAGTATAAAAGAATACTCGGTAGATTTGATCGTTAAGCCTCATCAAAACCTGTACAACTCATTATTATTCATCGATGTATTAATAAAAAATAATAATCCATTTAACCTTAATGCAATAATTGGTTGTTATGGATTTTTAACAAATCAACTAATTTTTAAGTAAATTGAATATGTATTCTCTTTCTTTTTCTGGCAGTCTGATATTGATCATGTTAATTGACATTATTGCTTTAGGTCATGTTACGAACTTAAAATAAAATAACTCCAATAAATAAAGTTTTTAATAGATACCTACTAAAACAACACTACCTTTAATCACTATAATAATCTCGAGCAGTTCTCTATTTACCCGATAATCTATGAAACTCATTGAACAAAGCCAAACATTCATTATATTTTTTCTATTATAGCAAAATGCTAACAAAAGCAACAAAGGCACTCAAAAGACTAAACACACGTAATTTGCTACGCTTGGCTACGCCGTAGCGCTACGAGCTACGCTTTCGTAGCGCTCGTAGCACTACACGTAATCCTTTCGTTCATAATGACATGACGTTGTTTTTTTATACAGAAAAACCAACGTTCTAGCTTTTTGTAGGAATAAGTATCAGTATAATCATGAAATTAATAGATATTTTAATATGTATGTAAAAGTATAATTATTGAAGTTTTAAAATTCATATACAATGAACCAAAAGTGTAACCTATCCCTGTACGCGCAAGTTCCATATCTCGGGGGTTTGGGCACTCATTTTGAATGGTATTTAAACTTTGGTTTTGGTTGGTTTCGCCATTTCCCGTCAGGGATATTTACACAGGAAATGTTTACTCCTTCTAAAAAATAACATTACGGGTAAAAGTGATTGCAATATTCTATTTACATAATAAACAATAAATTCTATGTTATAATTTCTGGCTACTTCTGTGAAATTCCCGTTGGAAAAACGCAATAACACACTCTCAGGGCTGTGATATTAATTTTCTACAACTATCACACACAACGCCGTCTAGTCTCAAGCTGAGCAGTGCTTATACTATAAATACTACACAACTGATAAACATTATTATGCGAGTTGGTAGATGTGTCCTGTCTTTGAATATTTATTCTAGAACATGCCGGTTTCCTCATGATGTTTTTCGTCACCGTTTTGAGAGCAGTGGTGTTGAAAATAAGTTACACAAAGTAAAACGCATGGCTGGGTTTGAACCCGCGACCTACAACTCGTAAGTCGGGGCCGTTACCACTCGGCCACCACTGATCGTGGTCATCACACAAACATTTGTCCTGGGTGGGAATTGAACCTACGACCTCCAGCACAGTGGTCAGAGCCACTGACCACTAGACCAACAGGTCAGACGAAATATTTTTCAAAAAAGTCACCTAGACTAGTTGTAGTCAGTAAAAGTCTGACACTCCCTTGGAGCTAAACCTAGCAGTCGCTGCAGACCAAAAAGGCCATCTACTATAAAGTTTAGTTTCAATAACACTCAAGCTATTAAACTAGTACACTATGACCGCCCTCTGTGTGTCATGGCCGCTCCTGTACTATAATTGTCAATTTTCTAACAAACAAACTCAATTCAACTTGTTCGTCTTGGGACTCGAACCGAGGACCGTGACGGGCTTGACACGACTTTATTATTTTAACAGAGTAACTAGACAGTATTATGAGCCATCTGGATACTCGTAATCGACATCATTCTGTAGTACTTTTTTGTGTTGGAAAATTTACATCTGTTCTAACTAATATTATAAAGAGAAGTTTTTTTTTTTGTTTGGAGGAGGTAATCACTGAAAGTACTGGTCCGGTTGCTATTTTTTTTCACTGATAGAAAGCTGCTTTATTCCTGAGTACGTGCTTGTTTCTTAGTACGTGAGCGAAGCGGTGGGCAAAAGCTAGTCATCTATACATGACTTCTTCCGTTGTTTGACTTTTACTGACTAAAAGTACACCTATGTTCTTTCAGTTATCCTTTGCATTCTAGAATCACAGGTAAACTTTTCACAAGTCAACTCATGGCCCCAGTAGGCTTCGGCCCTACTGGACCACTATAGTTTTGCTTACATCGTCTTATGGCGCGCGTGGAACACTACGTGCTGTCGACGACATGGACTCGGTCGGGACAGCTGCAGGAAAGCTGGATGGCGAGTAAACCCTTACTCGTGGTCCGCAAGACCATACCCAGCATCTACGGTGGCTGGTAGTCAGGGTCGGACTCGGCGGCTGGGGCGTGACACTTGTGTTCATCTCCTTCGCTAGCATTTCTGTTTCATTGTATTATACTGGTAGCCTTTTATCCTACAGCTGGTCAAAACCAGAAATCATAGGTTTTACTTGAGTCATCTTTGGATCCTGGGTTCGATGGCCAAGTTGACTATGTGTTTGAATTTTTTTTCTGTCAGGAATTGTTCCAATGCAATTCGGTTCAATAAATTGTATTTCACATAGTCGTACATGAGCACTCATAAAATTTAGGGAGTAGGCGATTGGTCGTTTTCTACGGAGAAGAACTGGAAAGAAACCTTCAAGAAACTTTTGTAGAACAAAAAGATTATGTTTTATACCATATTTCCATTTTTCAATATCATCATCATCATCATATCAGCCGAAAGCTGGAGATAGGCCTCCTCCAAGCGTCGCCACAACAACCGGTCCTGTGCGTCACGCATTCATCGGATTCCCGCTACCCTGACCAGGTCATCGGTCCACCTTGTGCGAGGCCATTTTTCAATATAATAGATATTTTTTCCCAGTTGCCGTCTGTGGTGTGCTCTCTATTTTCTATATCATAGATATCGGACAAAAATAGTAAAATGTTATGTTTACTGCGCCAACTCTTTTGGCTATCACAGACGTGACGTTCTGTCCTCTTAGCATAGTGTGTCTTAAAATTATACTTGTAAACTTTTGAACTCCAAATCTCGTAGTTGAGTACGAAAGTTAAACTACAAATTAACTAAATTATCGGATTTCAACATAACAACCCTTAAGTGTAGTAAACACAGAAAGCATAATCCCACCTCTATTAACTTTAATATTCCCCTAATCGCAGCCGAAATAGCTGAGGAACACCTCTAGTTAAAACTACCCATGAGAATGTTCACTTAATGCCCCAAAACTGGATCGTTATCGCTTGAAATAATACTGTTTTACGATACGATAATTTTGCTTCAAGTGGGTGGCAATTATAGACATGGGAAATGAACTGAGTAAAACTCTCGGAATTGACTGCTCCGTAGAAAGGGACAGAGAGATTGTTAGCGCGCAAAGGCAATACAAGTCTATCACGTGACAGTCTTGAGGAGGTTTATTTATAAAATCATTATATTTTTATTCTTCAAAAAGTACAGATACTTAAAGTAATAAACAGTAGTTTCAACAAAATTTATGTATGTGGTAAATCACCTATATCCTCCTCCTTTTTTAAGTCGTTTCTGCCGGTACTTACTACTTAGAAGATGCTTAGTTCATTCTCCACGTCTATGGTTTTATGACACGATAACTGCGCGTCAAGTAGGCGTCTGGCTGACGTGTCGGTAACGTTTAATTGTTTCCGAGTGCCGGTGCTAGCCTCGCGTGCCGGGCTCATTTATTATTAATTGGAATACAATTGATTTGGAATTCGGAATAAAAAAATATTTTTTACCTGTAATGCGAGTAGTTTTTGTTATCACGTACTCCAGTATGTAAAAGAGGCAATAAGTAGCTCTCCACCCAAATGAGTACCTACTGATTTTCTTTTTAATGTGGGTAACATCACACAGAAAACTAGTATTTGTCATAGATTACCACTGACTAGATATTCTGACTACAACTGTACGGTGACTGTCATTACACTAGCGTGCGCGAAAGTGGAATTTGATTAATTTTATACGTTCGCCGCTAGCGGGTCGCGTGGAGGCGCATAGTAGGGAGGCTGAGCAGAACTGAGGTCTGTTAGCTTCTGACCCAAAATTTTGCAGATCCTGTTATCTTTATCTGCCTTGATTTTTAAGTACGTTGTTGGCAATCAAAAGGAGTTGCGACCAAAAGTATAAATGCAGGTGAAAAATTGAGTTATGAGATCTATGAAGATAAAATACAGAAGATAAGAGCTCTCTTCTATCTTCTCTATAGAAGATCTATTCATGCGGTTTTGGATTTGATTTCTAAGTCTGCCAGTATCGTTAATTATTGTAACGGGAAACTGCGTAGAGTGTGGTGTTGTTCCCGATTAGCTCCTCACACTTCTGTTCACATAACAAACAAGTTCTCTGCCGCCCTCTGTGCGAACTTAGCCTTCTGGCGCATATGTTTAGTAACACCACCATGCAGCACTTGTAAAATTAAATCCAAAAGTACCAACTTTTTTATTAGTCTTTTTGTTCGCACAAGTTTTTATTATTGGAACATTCTGTCCATCCTTTGTCGTAATATCCTTTGTATAATATTCTATCTCTCTTTCATATCGCACTAATGACGGAATCGAGGGAATTTCAATTGGAGCTGAAAGGGATGGAATCTTTTTGACCGTCGTCGCCTCGCATTCAACCGACTAGACTAATAACATTTATTACAAACTCTCTGCTATTACAAAGATTCTAATATTTAAATGAAATTTATTTTTAGTTTAAATAGGTATAGTGCCTACTTTTATTCAATTTAGTGTCTTTTCAATTACTTAGCTTGCTTTTGTTTCAAAGAAAGAATAAAGAAATGGCCGGTCTAGACTACCCTGCAATTAGAATTAAACTTTCTCTAACACAAGCTAAAATCTCAAATATTTTAGCGCAGGGAATTTTTATTTAACCATCACGTTAATGTATCGTCTGACAATAGTGCATAATATAGTTGTTTGTATCGCATAGAAGAATTGCATTAAACAAAACTCTGAACAAAAAAAATCCGTTGAAGCAAATACAGTCACAATGACCTCCCATTACTACCTATTCTCTTCCAAATACTTGTTGGAATCTTTAAGTCGAGAGTGAATAGGTTTCTTCTAGGTAAGCGCGCTCCATTGTCGACCGCATCGTCGCGTTCCATCAGGTGAGATAGCAGTCAAGCGCAAACCTATCAACAATAAAAAAAACATCCCTCAAGCTCCAGTATAACGCAAGCAGCCCAGCACAGCATATTATAACGCACGATAATATAACACAATACACGGACCACTGACGAGCCGCGCGGCGACGTCCCGGGGGTCGCCGGCCTGCTATTATAAATGACCAACAATTGGGCTCGGCCATTATGTCATTTGCTAAATTAACTACATACGTCAGTTAAATGCGAGCTGAACCCGCGACTGTGTCTGAAAATTACGTTGTACGAGTACAAGGTGCAGCTTTGTATCCGGATAAATTTTAGGAGGTTGATATAAAACTCGTTTCCATCAGGTGACATTGTGGTCAAGCGCGAACCCATCAACAATAAAAAAAACCAATAGCATTTTAGCAGCGGATCTGGAAACCAAACCTACGAGCTCCTGCTTTGCAATGCGTTATTTGTATTGTGGCAGAATGACTACTTATTTGAGTGTGAAAGTAGATTAATTATTTTTTTAATTAATAAAAAAATGGGGTTGGGGTGTGAAAAATACTTCACGACCTATTTCCACACAAATCTAACATAAAAATCGGGCGTGATATTTATAATGCAAAGATAGTTAATACATGCAAAGAAAAAGATATCTTAAAGAACATAGAATTGCTAAATGAAATAAAACGGATATTTTTTAAATTGTGCAAACGCTTTGGAAAAGTGCGGGAGTCTCCTAACATAGACATCATCATGCTTACGAATTGTTAAGCAGGATGATGTCTATGTTAGAAGGCACCAATCTTAAACCAATATAAACTATTTGATAGAGAAACAAACATTTTGTATTTTGTGAAAGGCAAATCAACACAACTAGTTCACCCACCTGACAGCCTCTTGTCAGTCAGTGTGATCGGGTTACTGAAGTCACCGACGGCTACCAAATGTCTGGACGTGAATTTGATTCTGAAAGGTCTTTGATTAGCCGTTTGGAAAACAAGTCCCTTAGAAGTATACGGTTGAATACAACGTCGACCATTTTAGTGTAGCTGAAAGAGAGTTGCCAAATATCAACTAAAGAAGTTTGCGATTGGGGAAACCTAAACAGGTGGTCCGAAAAGTCATTTTCAAAAGGTTTTTTTCTTAGAATCTTTTTTGCTTTTTTTTACATTATGTCCTTGCCACTCTACACACTTGATTACTTCCAGCGATGCCCTCTCTAACTCGTTCAGTTTTTCTCTCTAAAATAATTATTCACGAAGGTTGCCTCCACATTTGATGAAAATCTCTATCCTCCGAGCGCAATATTAGATGAGTGAACAAAAAAAAGTCCCTTGAGGCTAGATTTAGTGAGTAAGGGTGATGATCAAGTAGTTCAAACCGTAGTTCGGAGATTTGCGCCATGGCAACCGCTAAGATGTGACACAGCGGGGTGTGTTGGTGAAAAAAGGATTTTATTTTCTGTATGTATCGATTCACTCAAATGGCTGTCGAATAACAACTGCGCGCCCAAAATGGCGGCAACTTAGGTGAGTACGTAACTATCAAAAGACGCACAATTACATTAACTGGATTATGTTATTATTATTACATTGAAACGCCATCGAAATATTAAAGGAATAGAATCAATCCTGTATAGCTCCGTGTCTCTATAACACTGGAAACATAATGCTTTTAAGACAGCTGTAAAAGTTCTACCAAAATCTATCATCATCATCATTTCAGCCAAAAGACGTCCGCGTATTGTATTATGGAGACATTCTCATTCACTTTTCCTTTTAAAACGTTACTATGGGGTTTTTTCCGGTTTAACTCTTTATATAGGAAACGATAATTTGGAACCATTCGTTTTTTAACTAAGTCCGATGGTTCATAAGTATATTGTGGACATATTCTGTTGTACATACTCAAACTTATAATATATCGTTAATAGAATTAAATAAATCATCATTCAGCTCTTACGACACTCGGTAACAGGCAACATTTTCAAAAAGCATTCATTATTCCTGTTTCGATGTTTCAATACAATCCAATCAAAAAAATAAAAAATACAGAAGCACAGGTACATTCATTACAATCAGAATTTCATTGTACTCTCATAGATTTATATGATCGTAATTATCGTACTGGGCCGATACCGCCGACACAAGGGAGGTCCCGGTAGGCCGATATTACGGACCGATTGCGAGATAATACCGCGATGTTAGCGTTCAGCTGAGTTATGTATTACTTATGTGTATATACACGAATATATTGGATTTACCTGACGATACTCCGGGGAATATCGGAGGGTATTTGATAACCGCATGATATGGAGATCGCACTAACGGGCTGATTTAATCGGTTAAGTGGCTCGGGGGTTAGTGGTTACACGTAGGCTTGACTAGATTGGATTCTTAGATCGATTCTAGGGTTGAGCAGTTTCGCTTTTTTATTGATGTTTGGCTCGCGTTTTACCATTATCAAACTAATAATATAATATTGTAAAGGTGAAAAGACAGTCTTATGTAAAAGACGTGTGTGGGTGTGTATGTTTGTTACTATTTTTCACGCATGAAAATCTGAACGGATCTGAATGATATTTGATACACGAGTGGGCCATGTCCTAGAATAGCACACAGGATAGTTGGAACGAAATTCCTTATCGCGCGTTGTGAAAGGGGGCTAGACGGAAAAAAGTCTCACGAAAAGTTGTAACGACACTTTTTTTTATGTCAACATTCCCACAGATGGAAATTGTTTCTTTTTATTTGTATTATTTTTTTTATAGTTTAATAAAATTTTATTGCAATTTCTTCACTAATTAATCGAAAGGAACTTCGTTCCATCCGGGTGTCCCTTGGCACCTCTTTTTTTTTTTTTTTTTTCTCGACGGGGAAAATCATCTTTGACGAAACGTGTCAGACTCTTACTGACTAAAAACCCCGCGCCGTTCCTTCTAGCCTTCATACCGGGGCACGAGCTCCCTTTCGGACAACCCTGTCCCCAGTAGGCTTCGACCCAGCTGGGCCCCTCCTGCTGCTGACAACTCCTTGAGGCGCGCGGGAACAGTGCGCGCCGTCGACGTCTTAGACTCGGTCCATTACCGGACGATCGGACAGCGAGCTACCCATAGCTCGCCGTCCTCGAGCCTGCGTCTACGGTGGCCGGAAATCGGGATCGGAATCCCGGCGACGGCGGCGAGGGCGCCGTTGCCTGATGCGGTCGGCCTCCTCCTTTGCAAGCATTACTGCTTCGCAGAAGGAGGCGACCGCCTGCCATTCCTCCTCGCTCCGGACCATGGCCTCGACCAGGGCCCGGCGCGAGAGGTCTCCGCCGCCAATCGCCCCCACGAGGGCACGGCGATGCTCCGCCCAGGCAGGGCACACCTCGACGGTGTGCTCCACCGTGTCCTCCGGGCGTTGCGCACAGTGGCGACACCCGGGCGTCTCTTCCGCTTGAATCCGATGCAGGAACCTCCCGAACTTGCCATGTCCGGTGAGGACCTGCGTCATGCGGAAGGTAAGGACGCCGTGAGGTCTTTCCAGCCACGCCTCAAAGAGGGGACTTACCGCCATAATCGTGGCGTGCCCAGCACTGGGTTGCGATAGCCGTTGACGCCATTTCACCATGAGATCCCGCCGGAGCTCTGTCCGCCATGCCTTGACATGTTGCGGCAGTGGACTTTCACCCCGGCGTTGCATCTCCACGCGCATGTCGTGCATGTGTGCAAGGACTGTTGCCTCCAGATCCCACGGTGGTAGGCCAGCCAGAAGGCTCGCCGCTTCGCGGGAGATCGTACGGTAACCCCGCACCATCCGTATTGCCATGACCCTCTGGCAGGCGTTCAGTATGGACGCCGGTCGCTTTGCCAGCGACGGCGCCCACACCGGCGCCCCGTAGAGGGCCATGGACCGAACGATCCCCGCGTAGAGCCTCCGGCAGGAGGCGTCTGGACCCCCAAGGTTGGGCAGGAGCCGCTTGAGAGCAGCCCCAGCCCGGAGAAGCTTGGGAGCCAGACGTCGGAAATGTTCTACGAAATTCCACCGGCTGTCGAGGACGAGTCCCAGATACTTCATCGTCGACCCGACGCCGATGCGAACTCCTCCTACCGTAAGCTGGGAGTCCGATGGTGGCTCGTTCCGAGGGCCGTGGAAGCACATTGCCTCGGATTTATGCAGCGCCACCTCGAGTCCCAACTCCTGGATCCTACCAACGGCTATCGCAACCCCGCGTGTCGCTAGAGCGACCGCCGCCTGGTGCGACTCTCCCTGCGCTAGGATCAGCGTGTCGTCTGCGTAGCAAACCACGCTGACCCCGTCAGGGAAGTCGCCGCGCAGCACGTAATCGTAGCCGATGTTCCACAAGGGTGGGCCTAGAACCGACCCCTGCGGAACACCGCACGACATCTCTCGACGATTCCAGTCTCCCTGGTGACCGGGGTAGACAATGTACCTGTCTGACAGGTACGCCTCGACCACTAGACAGAGGTATTCGGGCACCCGGTGGTACCGGAGTGCCCTCCGGATCGTACTCCAGGGCAGGGAGTTGAAGGCGTTGGCAATGTCCAAGGACACTGCCACGACACACCTACCCTGGGACACCGCTTCCCCTGTCGTGAGGGCTCGCACGAGCATGATGGCGTCTATTGTAGAGCGCGCCCTGCGAAAGCCGAACTGTCCGTCCGACAAGTCCGGCCCCACCCGTGTTAGCCGCACGACGAGGCGGTTTGCAATCACTCTTTCAAAGAGCTTGCCCACCTCGTCGAGCAGCACAATGGGCCGGTATGCGGACGGAGAGTCCGCAGGGCGCCCTGGCTTCGCTACGAGGACCAGTTTCCCCGTCTTCCAGCGAAGTGGGAACTGGCCCCTCTCCAGGCATGCGCTGAAGAGCCCTCTTAGTCGAGGCCCGAGAGCCTCCATGGCCAGGACCCAGGCTTTCCCTGGCAAGCCGTCGGGTCCTGGGGCGGTGTTTTTGGCACTCAGCCTTCGCACCGCCACTCTCAACTCTACCTCGGTCACTTCTGGAGCATTGTCGTCGTCGTCGCTGTTGCGATCCGCGTCAGACACCGCTGGCGGAGGCGGAGCCATGAGCGGGGGGGAGTGTTCCCCTCGCGCAGGGAACAGAGAGCTAACCACACCCTCCACGAGTTGAGGCCGAAGACTCTGAGTCAACGGCGGAGCCCAGGGGCGAAGCTTGTCCCGTACCAACTTGTACGGGCGCCCCCACGGGTCCGCGTTCAGAGATCCCTTGGCACCTCTCAATTTTTTTTTTTTATCATGAGAGTTTCCTAGAGACAATTTATTACTTTCACGCGGGCAAAGCCACTAGTACCATAATACTACTCTGTCAAGAAAGTACCGGGAAAAGATCAATAATACACAAAATGTCTGTTATTCATCCAAATTTATTTTATCACCTTCAAAGTATGCTCCTTTAGAAACGATACACTTGCGCCAACGAATAATCCATTCATCAAAACATTTTTTAAACGCTGCTTCCTGAATTGAGTTCAGTTCTCGCCGCGAATTCTCCTTTATGTCTTCTATCGATTGAAAACGGGTGCCACGAAGTGGTAATTTGAGTTTAGGAAAAAGAAAAAAGTCAGCAGGAGCCATGTCTGGTGAATATGGTGGTTGCTGGATGGTATTTGTTGAGTGGTTGGTCAAAAATTCGTTCACAATGATAGCCTTGGGCGAAGGCGCATTGTCGTGGTGCAAAATCCAAGAATTTTCTTTCCACAAATCTGGCCTTTTTCGTCGAATTTGCTCTCTTAAACGCCGCATAACGCTCAAATAATATTCTTTATTCACCGTTAGACCTTCCGGTAAGAATTCAGAGTGCACAACACCGCGATAGTCAACGAAAACAGTCAACATGACTTTGACTTTTGATCGACTTTGGCGTGGTTTTTTCGGTTTCGGATCAGTTGGAAGGCGCCACTCCGAAGCTTGTTGACTAGTTTGCATGTCAAACTCGTAAACCCACGTCTCGTCACCAGTAACAATGCGTTTCATGAATGTTGGGTCCGAACTGACTCGTTCTAGCATGTCCTCAGCGACTTTCATGCGATTGAGTTTTTGGAGAAAATTCAGATCTTTTGGGACTAGCCGAGCAGCAACATGTTTCATACCCAAATGATTAGTTAAAATGGTACGGATCGACTCGTGAGATACAGAAAGTTCGGCGGCTATCTCTCCCAGAGTTGAATGGGGATTTTCAGTCACTATTTCCTTCACTTTTGCGATGTTAACTTCAGTTGCAGACGTTGACGGCCTACCAGAGCGAGGCAAATCTTCCATCACATCTCGACCGCTTTTGAACGCTTTGAACCACTCATAAGCACGAGTTTTTGATAAAGTCGATTCACCGTAAGCCTTCTGTAACATTTTCAGTGACTCCGAAGACGAAATTCCATTGGCGATGCAAAATTTAAGACAAACTCTTTGTTCGATATTTTTGTCCATTATGAAATTCGCAATACACACTATATATGATATTACTAAAGCCAGCACTGTATTTAATATAAATAACAGATGCAACTCAAACTCCGCGCCAAAATGGAAAACAGTTGTGCCAATCTAACAACTACAAAAAAACAAAAATTTCGAATTTGGAACCATAAACAAATCATCCATTCCCGATACTTTTTTGACTGAATGTATAACCTCACGTCTGTCTGGTACACGTACATAATATAATGATAAGAGAATCATCCCTCTAGTTAGTTCAATTTTAATATAAAACTCCGAGATGGTTTAGGGTTCCATTACTGAAAGATTTTTACAATCGTATCGATAGTAAATAGAGGTCATTTTACCTTTTTACTTAATAATAATATTAGTCGTCCATTACACGACAGGTTTTGCTGTCAGTTTGCCACAGTCAATGTTTTGAGTGACGAAAAGCCTACCGTCTAATGCGATGTCAATCATCCTTTGCATAGTACTGACTGACGAAAACCATCATTCATGATTGATGGCATTGATTGACAGTTGCTTGACCGCGTATTGGACGCCTTAGTTCTAACTACTCATACCTAACCAATTCAGCAGTATATTCTAAACTGCTACAATAAAACGTTATTCATTCGCAACAAACCGTCACTTCTAGTATTTCTGCAATAAATCCAATATTTCCGCGTTATTCCGCGAACGACAGCAGTTTCGCTAGTTCCACCGGAGAGCTGGAACAAGCCATTCAGCGAGTTAAAGCGCCCGAAGTGCGGCAGCGCCCGACAGCTGCCCGAATCATAACTGTACCAATCTCGACAGCTAGTGCTGTTCTATCGATATGTAATATCTGAGGTGTTACTATCACTTATCGATTATGGGTGTGTCTGTGTATGTAGGTAAATCGTGTTATGCTATTTTATTATTATTGATGGGCTTGCGTTTGACCACTACCTCATCTAATGGTAAGCGACGCTGTGGTCGACGATGAATCACGTTTGCCTAGAAGTAACCTTGCAATATGTTAGAATAATTATGATTAGTTGAGTCGTTAGTAAAGTGAGTGGTCGTAAGTGTTAATGTTCAAATTCAAGATTCATTTCCCGGATCGGGCGCTAATAATTGCTCGGAAGCTGTTTTATTCTCGTTTACATAAGCAAAATAAAGCTGCCCGAATAAAGATGCCTGCAGCCCTGCTCGCGGCCCTGCAATGCAAAGGGCAACTGAAGGAACATAGGTGGGTTTTAGTCAGTCTCAGTCTGACGGGATTTTCAGAGCTTTACTGACTTTAGCTTACCCAAAAAATGAAAAGTTATTGATGATTTCTCATTTCGAAATCTTGGTCTTACCCACCGATGACACAGGCGTGATGTTTGCCTTATTGTGTAGTAGAAAGTTGCACTTTTATTTTGTTTTTACTTGATTGGTAAAGCTTTATAAAATGCAAAGGAAATTCAAGTTTGGTTTATCGAACAAAGTAAATTAACCAGAAAATGCAAGACAACAACGAGATTACTCTGTACAATCGTGTTTCCTAGATTTTCATCCTGCGTTAGAAACTCCAAAATAAATGATCCAATCTCAGCTGGGCGGCGCTCTCTGCAATCAGGACGCTGCCGATACTCCGGCGAGCTGCTCCAGTCCGCAGCACACACTACCCTATTAGTTTGTAGTAACAAGCTCGATTCCTGGCAAATACCATTTTGTATTTAGAAACTAGAAAACATTAGGTAGAAAGTGCACTGTGGTACCATCGTATGTCTTTCTTTTCTTATTCATTGGAATCCACTTTCTGCCTATTCTTTCCATACGTTATCATTGCAATAGCTACCTCTTTTTTAACTACTGTTAATATACAATTTATTACATGATTGGAGAGCGTTCTGTACCTCAAAATGGAACCCTTAATATCCATCAAATACTTACTCAAATGTCTGAAATCTTTTTGGAGTCATGACAAAATCAAACTTTTAAATGACATGGTAGTTTATCCTTCATAATTATTTTGATACTGGATCGTACCTTCAAATGTGATTTCGCTTTGTCACTCATAAGTTTTCTGGGAGAAAACTCATTGTTGAGTTAAGCTCGCCTTTGTACATAAATTATCAAACCATTGTATTACGGTTAAGTTGGTTAAGTTTTTGTGAGTACAATAAAGAATTTTAAAAAAAGATCTAATACAAAATATTTACAGTTGAAGCATTGACCGCGACGTATATCGTATGTTGGGATGTTTTTTTAACATCAAAGTTTTTGTTCCTAGTTATTTTTGTTGTAGATATCGTTATTATGGTTTTCGGAACGGATATCTATGTGCGTTGCCTGACTTGTTTGTCTTCTTCTATACACCCAGAGCTGGGATCCTGTTTTTATTTTTTTATATTGATATGTTGCCTTGCGGTACCAAGAGTAATTTGAAATTACTCTTGGTACCGTAAAATGGGGTGAATAGAAACAAAACTTTAAAGAGTATTTTCTCGATATATCAAGTTATTAATGAATTGTTAAACTAAAAAATCGATGCTTTGTTAGAGGGCGATATTAAGGTATCAAATGGTGGTTCAAAAAACCAAAAAAAGTTTTGTCTCTGTTTACCCCTAAGTCTCTATTTACCCAATTTTATCCGGTATTACTCCTGTACCATGGATGCTTTCATAAACATATAAACTAACATACACAAGAGACCCAGAACAGGAACAACTATCTGTAGGTCAAACAAATATTTGTGCCGAACGGGAATTGAACCCGTGACATACAGGGCAGCAGTGTAATTATATCAACAGTGAGAGTATTTCAACAAACATGCTGCTAAAAACACGAACAGGTCCAAGCGCACCGCTTGCGAGCACAATTAACTACAAACAGCGCAATGAATACAATAACATTTATTATGACATTTTAATCCAGCAGTAATTATCGTGTAAAAGTAAATCAAATCACGAGCGCCGCGTGTTTTATTGTAACAATTAACATAACGTTCACTAATTAATTTCATTTCGTTTCCATTTTCATTAAAAGACGTGGTAATTGCTTTGAGGTTGTAAATTTAAGATGGGAGGATGAGCGTACTGTGTGGAGATATGTTTTAAGTAACATCATGGCGGTAAGTCTCCTTTTGGTGGAGTGGCTGGAAAGACGTCATGAAGTTCTCACCTTCAGCATAATGCAGGTCCTCACTAGACATGTTAAGGTCGACCCAGGTGTCACTATTATGCGGACCTCTCACACGGTGGTGCTTACGGTAGAAGTGTGCCGTACTTGGGCGGAGCACTGCCGCGTCCTCATGGGGGTGATCGGTGGCAGCAACTTCTCGCGATGGATCCTGGTACAGACCATGGTCCAGAGCGACGAGAAATGGTAGGCGACCACTTCCTTCTGCGAAGCAGTAATACAATAACAAAAAAGAAATATTGGGGAGGTTTTAGTCAGAAAAAGTTTGACAGGTAAAGTTCTCCCTGCTTCAGAGAAGACCCTGGATGATTCCCTACCTTATAGTAACGTTTGATATATTGAGTTCAGGCTCTTATTCCATGCCTGTCATAGGCACTCTAATCCTTCTTGAATCTGCTAGTGGTTTCACCTACGTGAAAATAGGTTTCTCCTCTCAAACTTTGGACCTCCGTTTCATCCTCATAGAGCATACATTTTGGAAAGTCCATTCTTGACCTTTTTTCAATCAATCAATCAATCATTTATTTTGTAAAACATAGGTGAATTAAGGTATTACATAAAAATAAAATAAGTGCACTATGTTTTGCCAAAAGAATGGCGTACAAAGTTAAGGCAAAAAGTCAATCAAATAAAAAAAAACATTTAAAAAGAAATAGAATTAGAGTATGTCAATTGTCGTTCACCAAAATAAAGTCAAATAAAGTAATTATAATTATTAAAATTATGTCAATGGATTATTAAATTATTGTAAACTATAACCTTTGTAACCTAAGGCAAAATTTCAGCGTTTTAGGTCAAGATTAGGTTAGAGGTTCGGGCTGGTCGTCGATAAGTCAGTGAGTGAGTTAAGACTTTGTCTTTAATGTATATTACAGATTTATTGACTTTATTCGAGAGATTTCGTGGGTTGAGTCACCCGAGTGCGTAAGACATTGCAAGTCCTTACACGTGATCCATGGGTGGTGCTAATCAGGTGACACTAACTGGTAGACTGATTATGTGTGACCACTGGGCAAAGCCGTACCACCTAGCGGCGTAGCCATGTTCCGGTATGAAGCTCAGTGTAGCCAATTTAGAGGCAATTTGAGTCGAAGTGGCAGTTCCGTCACAAGCAGACCGACCAAGCTTGCACTGATGTAGAAGTATTGAGAGCCTAGTCTTGGCAGGTGCGGTGCGCCGCTGGGCAATGCCTCCAAACAATAGGTACTGGAAATATAGACCTTAACCCGAGACTGTCAGACCGATATGAGAGTTGACACTCTTCCTCAACGGGTAAGACAGAGGTGTGTTGCGTCCGGTCTGTTTAAGTGCTTTGTGATAGGTAGCGAATTTTTTTATTGATAGACTCGCAATTGTCCATCTCACCTGATGGTAAGCGACGATGTGATCGACGATGGAGCTCGCTTGCCTAGAGGTAACCTATTTATTCGTAACATAAAGACTCTCAGGTTGTAGCTATCAGGCAATACAGGCGCCAGTAGATTATTACACTCCTTAGTCGTACGCAGAATGCGGTGGAAAGTTTGGCGGACTTAAGTTATGTATTTCCTACATACGCACTCCCCGAAATGCAACTGATAGAAAAACGACAAACTAAGCAACTCGGCGTTATTTTTAACCGACTTCGAAAAGGAGGAGGTTCTATGTTCGGCTGAATGTATGTTTTTTTTTTGTATGTATGTTCACCGATATTTCGGTCAATTGTGGACCGATTTTGAATTTTTTTTTTTTTGATTGAAAGTTTATGCTTCCAAGTTGGTCCCATAGAAATATTGTTATGATCTGATCATGAACTTCGAAGATATGGAACAGAACTCCTCATAGAATTATAGCAGAATTGTCGTAATAAGTAAAATTGCTTTGTTTACACGTGTAGTCGATGACTAACTGAAAGAAAAGGAGAAGGGGATACATCGAACTGATCTGGTGATAAAGGAAAGGAAGGTTAATTCATGTAGTTTAACCGTATTTGGGATTATTAGAATCATTATGAGATGCACTCTGGCTATAAGTTAATTTATGTTTAGCTGAAGGGTAGGTGCTTTTTAGTGGTGCTACCATAACTAAAAAGTGAAATATAAAAAAACTTTTTACAAAAAAAAATTAAACCGACTTCAAAAAGTACAAAATAAATTTAATATTCGGAAGTCGGTGTTAAATAGCGAAGAGACAAAATTAGGTATCTATTATAGAAACACCTATTATTTGTATATTTGCAAGAGGTATTCCTTAAAACAACAACAGAGTCCGATTACAAAAACTTATTACACTCATAGAAAACTACGTTATCGCTGAGTCATTTGCCATTTTTATCCTGTAAAAGTACCTAGTAGATCTAGCGGAACTGGCCGCGGACGAGCCGCCGAAGAAGCTCTCGAGTAGATATAACAATAATTCAGTAAATATTGACGAGCAACTTGTAGCGAGGTAGGTGGGACAGCAGATTAAATAATATTACTTGAGCAAACGCGACATGTGCTTGTGGACTCAAGCGTTCACTGTTTACTGACTGACGACGAATACGCGACAATATTGGACGAGCGGAAGAATACACGGAATGGATTATTTCGTTTCGAGAATTATGTTGTTGATAAAAATAGAAAGGTATAATATCACGACTTTTTACCGACTTCCCAAAAAGGAGGAGGTACTACGTTCGGCTGTTTGTATGTTTTTTTTTTTTTTTTTTTGTATGTTTGTTCGTCGAATACTCCCCCAAATGTGGACGGATTTTCAAAATTCTTTTTTTGTTCGAAAGTAGATAGTTCTGAGGTGGTCCCATTGTCACCAAATTAGGATCTGATGATGGGATCTTGGAGAAATCGAGGGCAACCTTCAAATTTTATAGGCTCACTTATTGATTTTCGCATATTTTATGAAGTATCTTGTGTATTTGCGTATGGTCGTCACCATCTCAGGTAGCTGGGCTGATGATGGAAGGTACAACTCCTTAACAGTAAGAAGTTACTCGAACAGGCAAGGACTGTTTTAGTTAATTGTTTTGATGTTTGATAGGGCATTTGCCACATTTGGTCTCATGATCATCAAGTCATGACCTGATGCTGCAGTCAGGATAGTCTGCAGAGTACCTAAGTCCTCGACAACAAACAGCAGATATATCGAGTTTAGGCTCATTGAAAACGGCTCGATGTGTGGATAAACGTACTGCTAATAAAGAACACCGAAGTACATAGAGACCTGATGCTGAAGCCAGGAGCATCAGGAAAAGTACAAACCTTGAAATTACAGTACCGTAGTCGTGTTTGGGCTCATTTTAAACAGGACTAAATTTTAAGTTCATTGCAATGTTGACATAAATCTGGCCTGATGCTACAGCCGGGATTATCAGCATCTAGTCTAATGACTGATTGAAAGATTTACCTTTCGGCTTCATCATCAGATCAGTTCGATATATCCTTTCCCTCTCCAGCATCTAGTCTAATGACTGTTTGAAAGAAGAGGCGGAGAGGATATATCGAACTGATCTGATGATGAAGCCGAAAGGTAAATTAATGTAATCTAACCGTGTTTGGGATTATTAGAACCGTTATGAGATGCGCTCTGACTATAAGGTATTTAAGTTTGACTGAGAGGTACTTTTTAGTGGTGGTACCATAACTAAAAAGTGTAAAATAACAAAAACTTTTTACAAAAAAAATATAACCGACTTCAATGATAAAAAACACTGAAAAGTTTCAAATAACTTTAATTTTGGAAGTCGGTGTTAAATAACGAAGAGACTAAACTATTATAGAAACACCGACTTCCAAAATTAAAGTTATTTGAAACTTTTCAGTGTTTTTTATCATTGAAGTCGGTTATATTTTTTTTGTAAAAAGTTTTTTATTTATTAACCTTTCGTATGGCCGTAATTAGAGACACAATGAAAAAGCCATTGTGTCCCGCGTAAATCTGCGCTCGGCATACAACGGGCTAACCGTTCGACTGTTTTGCGCGGACGTAGTGCTTACTTTTCCCTTTAAAATGTTAATAATTTGTAAGTAAGTCCTAAGATGACGTCATTCCTCGAAAATAAAATATTTTTCTTTTTTATGACCTTATTAGCGAGTCAACCCAGATTGTATGTATTTAGCCTTGTGTATATTCCTTGAAAAACCCTTCAAAGATTTGCTTACAACTAATAGTAGGCACAACCTTATTCACCGTACACCAGAGCGCGAGCCTTTTGCTCTCAGATGCACACCGATCCGAGCGTCTGACCTCCAGGGTAGATAGGCAGGCGAATCCATACAAGCCTGGCACTTACTTACTGAGTACACGATACGACTGGTTAGGTTAGGTTATCAAATAACAAAAGGTACAAAAATAAATAATAGACTTGTAAAATCGCTTTTTAGTCTATTCGCGGAATACTCACTTATTTCTCAAGCTTCGTTAAATAAATAACTGAAACCATTCAAGAGCTACCTACACAAGGTACTTTCTACATTGTTAACTGAAAAAATGAGAACTGAATTCTAAGAAAACATTCAATCTCAAGAACTGCCGGTCCCTATGAAATAGTTCTTCACTAGAATTAACTTCGTAAAGGCGGGTCTACGCTAGGAGCTGAGCACGAGCCGAGCTCAAGTTCGTGTAGTGTCGCTCGTGCTCGGCTTCTGTAGAGTCGATCCACACTACACGAATTTGAGCTCGGCTGGTGCTCCGCTCGCGCTCGCCTAGTGTTCCGCTCATGCTCGGCTCTTCTAGAGTCGATCCACACTACACGAATTTGAGCTCGGCTGGTGCTCCGTTCGTGCTCGGCTCCGCTAGAGTCGGTCCAAACTATACAAAGAGCTCGGCTCATGCTTCGCTAGCGTAGACCCACCTTAATGTCAATGATGTTAGCACATATTATTAAATACTTGTCTTACAGAAAAGTAATTCTGTAAACCTTCTTCAGTAAAAATTATAAAAAGTATTTTTATTCATCTATTCAGCTTGACCTTTTATGATGAATAGTAAGTATACTAGTCCTGATCTAGAATTCTTGATTTAATCGTGATTTTTACTTACTGCGGTAAATACCTAGTTACGTTGTGGTAATTCAATATTCTGGTTTGATGAAAATAAGAAATCTTAAGTAGTTCAGACAAAGTAAAATAAATACTGAGATTTCTTTCATATTTTGTTAACTTAGCTAGCTTATTATCTGCGACTTTGTCCGCGTAGATTTATGTTCTTAGTTATAAGTTGATTATACCGAACCGGGTAATGAAAAAAAACTTATTAATAGTCCAGTCAAATGAGACCAAACAATATTGCCCCTATTTTTTGAAGCATTATAATTATCTCAAAAACGGTGGATCTTAGGAAACATTTTTTTTTTAATTTTTGTAGATAATTATCTGATCCACAATTTTTGTCTAAGCTATTTTATGATAAAACTTACCGTTTTGATGAAAATCACGAAAAACTCGTTTTAGTTCTTGTTTTAGGTCTTTCACCCAAATATTAGTTTAAATTAGTTCACTTTGTTTTAGCTGCCGCAAGCAGTAAAATCTTCCCCTAAAAACTTCAGCACACTCTTTCCACTGCTTTTGGGGGTTGATTTTTTAAATTACTTACCAAAAAACACGTAAGTCTCATTTTTTATCACGAATAATTATGCTGAGTTTTAACTTTATCTTCTACACAAACTTTAACACCTTTGAAAGTTTTGTAGCTTTGAAAAACTAATTACGTAAGTATGTCGAACTTTTTTATTTATTTAGATATACGTTTGTGCCAAGTTTCAAGTTTGTAATATTTACGGTTTGGGCTTTATTCATAGTCACGTAAATATAAATACTTAGTTTGAAAGAGACCATCGTATATATTATTTGATTATTACTAGTTATCTCAAACTAAGAAAAAATAAAAAACAAAATTAAGATATAATTAATAAGCTACGTATACATCGGTTTATGTATATGCATATATATCGGCGTTGAGTAAGAAAAATATATAGAAAACTGCACGTGCTCAACGTGACATCATCGTACCACTCTATGAGTCAGGCGAGGTGGGGGCGAGCTATTATAAGGCGGCGCGCTAGCCGGCTTGGGTCACTTTGACCGAAGCAGTCGCAGCGTCAACACCTCTGAATTGTGATGCCAATCACACCTGAGTCATATTTGTGATTTATTTTCTAACTTAATTTATTTATTTAATGTAGTAATTTGTTAATTTAACCAGTTTATTATTTGATTGTGATTTCGATACAATAAATCAGTTATCAACTGTATACTGAAGTTTTCGTTACACCATGTCTGAAAACCAGTCAAGAACCGACTCTGAAGACCTCATAGATTGCCGCCCACCTTCACCAATTCTACAGCAAGTTTCGGTCCCATCCGAAATATAATTGATTTAAGAAGGTCAGATACTCATTGAAAAATACTGGTACTAGAAACTTTCTATTAATCTTGGCTCTTGCATTGGCCCCAGTAGACTTCGGTCCTGCCGGTCGCCTACGGTTTGCTGATATCTTTTTGAGGCTTGCTTGGAATATTGTGCGCCGTCGAAGACTCAATCCAGACAGCCGGACGGCGGGCTACTTATTGCTCATCGTCCGCAAGTTCACGCCTACGCTGGTTGGAACTCAGGGTCAGGATCTCGGTGTTTGGAGCGTGATGAAGTCCATTTCATCACGCATGCGCCCATTTTTTCTCACTCGGACCATGGCCTGAAACAGGGTTCGGCGCGAAACCCGCCTCCATGAGGACATGGTGGTGGTCTGTCCATGTTCCACCGTGACCTACGGTCAATCCGCATAATGATTATACCCGGGTCTTCCGCTTGAATCAGGAGCATTTGCGTCATTTGGAAGGTGAGGACGCCGTGACGTCTCTCCAGTCACTCCTTAAAGAGAAGATTTATGGCCATGATTATGGCGTGTCTAACCTATAATTTGACTAATAGATGGAAACAACTAGAGCAATATAAATTCTTGATGCTTGTCAGATTACAGTTACCAAACATACTTCATCTGAACCAATTTTTCTTACATCTGTAAATTCCCCAATATTATCGTCAAGTAACCTTTACCTCGTTACAACATAACGTAAGCCTTGGAGCAGCACGTGATTGATGGCTCGCGCTGAACTCGAGCCCTACAGCGAACGCCTTTATGCGCGCTGTCGATGACGGATCGGTGTCGAGTAGACGCGCTTTATGTGGGGTTATTACTTGCGCGCTAACGGAACGTCCTCAACACGAATATTACACTGAAATTACCGAATTTGGAGTTTTCTTTTTTGGCGCCATCTTTGTTTCCTGTCACCTCCTTTCTACTTGCATCATTCTAACATTGATCAATCTCCACTGGTTCTGACTTTTCTCAAGTAAGTAAGGGTTGGCTGGTCACTGGCCTGCCTAGGCTGTTACTTTGGAAGCAATTTCTGACAAGGACAATGAGAGTGTTTAGAAGTGTTATACACGTCGGGAGATGAACAACATTGTCATAACCAGTTAAGCGTTCAAATCATTTTGACTTTTCGTGCGACCTTTTTGCGTTGAATCTTGAACTTCGCCATGGATAATGAAATCTTATCAGTCTTGTGTACTAAAACAAAAGTTTGTAGGACACCAGAGACGAAAAATATCTCAACAGAAACATTCACATTTCCTTTGTCGTCTATACCGGAAAGCAACTGTTTGAAATCCTCTGTTTTCCATCATTTAATAATATTAACTTAATTCCTTTCAAGCTAAATATTCGTCAAATTCGCCCAACCAGATGCAGCCAAATACTGGTTTGATTTTACAATATGCGACTGCCGTTCGGATATCCAGAGCAAGCCAGATTTATAATGACTTCTGATTACCTGGAAAGACTGTCAACGATCTGCCACTGACAGCAGGGACCGGCAGCTTAGTCAACGTGCTTTGTGTTTTCAGTGTCTTCAGAGTGGTCACCCATCCCCGGAATGACGACGGCAGGCGTTGCTAAGATTGACTCGTGCAGCAGATATTATTTAGCCACGAGCTCCTCGTAATTACCTTCATAACGTTACGAAATAACTCGTTCCTCGGAACATAATAAAAACACTATCACTCCTTTACGGCAACAGTTCACAGTCAGAGGTAAAGTAGTTGCAATGAACGTCACAACGCGGCTATTGTTGCAATAACAAAAGGAAAGCGGACACCTTTGCTACACCAGTAAACCACTAGCTCTTGGAAAAGCAACCTTATTTCTTAGAATTTAAGAATCACAAGCTCACCAGAGCTGGAGGATAGTGACATTGGAGTTTGAACTTTATGGCTAAATTGATAAGGGTTATAAAGTTGTGGGGTTCTATGGCTCGTAAACAACGTTTTGTGAGCGCGGTAACTTTTCACACGTGATTTCGGAGTAAAAAGATATACAAATGAAATGTTCCTTTTGGTTACGATGCGGTTTTAAGTTCTAGAGCGAAGTTTATGGCCGCAAATAAATGCTAAATCGAAGGAGTCTACGTTTTTCTTTCTGTAACAATAATCCCACCAAAAACATTCTGTAAAAAACTAGCCAAGTCTCGATGGAGCTGCTTGTTTATCTCTAAAAAGTAATGAAATCTAAACAAAGTCGTACCAAGTCTAAGGTTCCTTACTGCGATTTCTTTATTATTATAGTTAATGTTGTGTGACTTGGCCGTTGAACATTCTTTATACGTTAGTGGGTACAAGTCAATTTGGTTTACATGTAATGTTATATCTGTTGTAACTACCTATGTTTTTTGCTGTTGTTGATTGTGCAAATGTGTGCATTCAGCATTGACAATGCTGATTTCTGCTCTCTTCTTTTTGGAGCGTCAAATCGACCACTGATCTAACATAAAATAGACATATAGACGGATTTCTATCAATGATTAGAAGTCCGTCTGTACTGGAAATATTTTTTATACTGTTTGTTTCAGGCTCGCCTATACATAAATACTATTGAAATAGGCAGCTTTATCAAGCCTTAAATTGACTGGTTATTGAATCAACGTTTTCCAAGTGGCAATTTTCCATCTTCAATGGGTAGCGGTTCTGACGACACATTGGTGCAATGGTGTCATGGAGCAACTGGTTTTGTACCCTTGTGTACCTTTCAACGGCCAAGTCACACAACATTAACTATAATAATAAAGAAATCGCAGTAAGGAACCTTAGACTTGGTACGACTTTGTTTCGATTTCAATACTTTTTAGAGATAAACAAGCAGCTCCATCGAGACTTGGCTAGTTTTTTACAGAATGTTTTTGGTGGGATTTCACTTCTTTTTGTAGAAACGTGAGCATATTGATCTATTTTATTAGATTTCCTATTTGGCACATTTTTTTTTCTTTTTCGGAGTAGTTTTCTTTATTATTACAAATCCTTGTTTTCTTTCTTCCGGTTCTGATTTTGAGAAGATTTTAATTCTAGTGTCAGTCTGGTTGTCAGCTGAATTTTTTCAGTAAAATCAGTTAGTGAGTTGTAGTTGGAGTAAAATGAACCCCTGATTGGAATAAAATGAAGTAAAATGTTGTAATCGGCTATGAGAAGGAGCGTCTTCTGCTGCTCCGGTCTCTACAGGCCTCGACCATTCGTGCAAGACCTGTCCGCCAACCCGTGTGAATATCTCCTGCTGCTCAAGTCTCTGCAAGCCTCTACAGGCCTTTACTGGCCCCGCCATATGGACTTTTTTTCGATTCTTCTGGTCGTTGGAAGCCTCTACCAGCCATGCGAAACCGGTCCGCCGCATTCCTGCGAGCCTTTGAGATCCGCATGGGGCTTTTTCACTCAGCTGCTGTGAGGACCTCGCCGAACCGCGTCTGCTGACTTTTTTCTACGTTACATTAAAGTTTGTGCTACATCTCCTTTGGTGTCCGAGTTTGGTGTTAATTGTATCGCGTAATCGGATAAACTCTCCAAACGCAGTTTCTGTCATTATTTTACTTGTTTGTTTTCGGTCCGAACAGTTACCGGACGGTCAGACAGCGAGCTACCCAATGCTCGCCGTCCGCAAGCCAACGCCTACGGTGGCCGGAAATCGGGATCGGAATACCGGCGGCGGCTGGTGCGCTGTGAGCGCCGCCGTTGTCTGATACGTTCGGCCTCCTCTTTTGCTAGCATACCTGCTTCGCAGAAGGATTCGACCGCCTGCCGCTCCACCTCGCTCCGGACTATGACCTGTACCAAGGCCTGACGCGAATGATCACCGCCGTCGATCGCGGATGCCCTGAGGTCTTTCCAGCCACGCCTCTAAGAGGGGACTTACCCTTCTCTCACTGACAGCAGGTCGAGACAGTCTCTTCTTCTTTAGTTTCCTACTAGTCATTATTACGTTTTTCTAAAGTAAACTAAAATCAAAAATACACCGCCACAAGTTGTAAAAACATTATATTTCCAACCCTGCTACAATTGCGGTATCACCGCGGACGAACGGATTAAAGGACTACTTACAAATAAACGGTTTTTAGAGTGTAATGCCCTCCTCTAACTGGATACACTCATAATCCAGGTATATCCAGGTGTGAAGGCCGTGGCGCGGCGGCGGCGTGCGGTCGGAATATTATAATGTTGGCCACACTGGGACCTGCCGCAATTCACCGCTGAATTGGATTTGTAGTAAATGGATGTACAATTTGATAAATAACTTTGAGTTGGGGTTTGAAACAGTTTCGAATAGGTTGTTGTCCTGTCCTACTAATTTATTTGTACTTTATTCTATTTCATATTAAAAATGTCAAAATCCGTATACATATTTGGATATTCATTCATAAATCACAGCTTAACGACTGAAATGATTTAGATGACACTTGGTACAGCGGCCTGGGCTTAGGTCATGGAATAGGTATTTTTTCCAGTTCCATGCGGTCAAAACCGCTAGCAAAGTTGTAAATAACTCACAGTCAGTCCTCTGGGGATTTTTTAAATATTAAACTTTACATTTATGCCTATAAGTAGGTCAGATATGATTGGTGTCACTAACGTCAATAACATTCGGCAATATACTTATGCTGGCAGTTGGTCGCTATGTTGCCATTCCATTCACCAATAAATGTCCAACGAGACATGATTGACATAACAATAAATGTTGGCACGACGACGGCTGATAAAATACTACAAAGTGGTTACATTGTGGCCATTCATAATAATTTGCGTATATTAATAGCATTCAAATTAAATGCCACATTTATTATTCGATGACCTGTGGTACGCTGAGTATAATTTGATTTAAGCTTCATCGGTGCGATGTAACTCATCGGATCAACGTAGGATGGATGAAATGGCGACAGGTCACGGGAACAACTTGTTATCCACAGATGCCCCCTCAAGTTGAAGCCCCCTAGTCCGTGCGTCATTGCGGGGTGCCAACTGAAAACCAGCGCTGGGTGTCTAACGCCCAGCAAATGCTGAGGTGGTCACCCTTTCGGTGCGGGCACGCTCGGCGCACATTGTATTTTTATTTTTGTTTACTTTGTGTATATAACCGTTGTGCTGTGCTGTGTCTGTTCTGTACCGAATAAAAGTATTTCTATTCTTCTATTCTATTCTATTCTATTGAAGGGTAAAATCTACAAATCCGTGATAAGGCCTGTCATACTCTATGGATCAGAATGTTGGGCTGTGAAAAAGATAGATGAAAAAAGATTGCATGTAGCGGAGATCAGAATGTTGAGATGGATGTGTGGTGTGACGAGAATGGAAAAAGTGAAAAATGAGTATATTAGGGGAAGTTTGAAAGTGGCGCCAGTGACTGAAAAGTTGAAAGGAAATCGTTTGTCTTGGTACGGTCGTGTAAAGAGGAGAAATGAAACGCATGTTGCCAATAGAGTTATGAATTTACATGTGGATGGATGGAGAGGGAGAGGGAGGCCAAAGAAAAGATGGATGGATTGTGTGAGAAGTGATATGAATGAAAAGGGAGTTAGTGATAGCGTGACGAGTGACAGGACAGAATGGAAGAACAAAACGTGTTGCGCCGACCTCAAATAAAACTTGATAAGGGCAGGAAGATGAGGTGCGACGTAACTATCCAAAGGAATTACTAACATTAGCTGACTCTCCTCTAAACTCAATTAATCAAATTAATTACTATTTTTCCAATGTTGGCAAGTCGCTGGCTGAACAAATAGCGCAGAACAAACCTGAGGGGAGCACAAATATGAAAGCACCTTTGGAACAAAACGGCAATTCAGCTGTATTCTTGAACACGGATGAAGTTGAAGTCCGGAACATAATAGCTGCTCTTAAGAGTGAATGTTCTGTAGGGTGGGATGGTCTCTCAAATCGGTTCCTGAAAGACCATAGGGATATTCTGGTGCCACATTTGACCCACATCTTTAATATGTGTCTAGAGAGTGGTTGCTTTCCCAGAGAACTCAAAAAATCACAGATACGACCAATACACAAGAGTGGGCCCAGAGACTGCGTCAAGAACTTTCGGCCTATTTCTATTCTACCTTCACTGTCTAAAGTTCTGGAAAAGATTATTAACTGCCGTTTAGTGGATTATCTCGAAAGCAAACACATTTTATCGGATAACCAGTTTGGTTTCCGACGTGGTAAATCTACTGATGACGCGGTTGGTAATTAAACAGACTTTATTTCATCGGATCTGGATAAAGGTAATAAGTGTATTACAATATTTCTAGATCTAGCTAAGGCCTTTGACACGGTTTCTGTTCCGATCCTTGTACATAAATTGGAAAAAAATGGCATTATAGGTAATCAACTAAGCCTATTGACCGATTATCTGTCTAATAGAACTCAATGTGTAAAGGTGGGTCCGTACATTAGTACTGATCTTCCAGTTACCTACGGCGTGCCGCAAGGTAGTATTCTGGGGCCTACTCTTTTTCTCGTGTATATCAACGACCTTCTCTGTCTTGACTCATTCCATGGTAAAATAATCACATATGCAGATGATACTGCCCTCATTTTCGTTGTTAAAACATGGAATGAGACTTACCAGCTAGCACAAACGGGTTTTGATTTGGTGAAGACGTGGCTTTATGAAAATGTGCTTACTCTAAATGTTGAAAAAACGAAATACCTTGCTTTCTCAATCCGTGACTCATCACAAATAATTGTAGACCTAGATCTAATTGCACATAACTGCTCTTCTGAAGATTTGTTTGATGCAAAATGTCCTTGTAAACCGTTAGAACGTACAAAAACAATTAAATATTTGGGTGTAATTATTGATGAAAACCTAAGCTTTAAAGCTCACATTCAAGTACTCAGTAAGAGAATCCGCAAGCTTATCTACATTTTTAAAACGCTGAGGCATGTAGTCACCCCTATAGTCCTAAAACAAATTTATTTTGCACTCTGTCAGTCACTGCTCACATACTGCATCTCGTCCTGGGGTGGTGCACTAAAGACTGTGATAAAGCAACTTGAGGTATCACAAAGAACAATACTAAAACTTAGTACCTTTAAACCTTTTCGTTACTCTACCCGCACTACTTCATGAATACTGCGAGGTCCTGTCAGTACGCCAACTATTTGTCGCAAGCATTATTGTTAAACAGCATTCTAACTTGGAATATGATCAGAGTCTGTTAACAAGACGGAGAGGTTTGCCAGTCTGTAAGAGGATATTGCATTCAAGAACTACTTTTATCCATAAATTTTTCCCATTTCTAGGCCCAGTTCTATATGACAAAATTAATAAAATTCTTTCAATCTATTCATTGAATAAAATGACAATTAAAAAAACAGTGTCTGAATGGCTTTTGAAATTAACATACGATCAGACTGAGGATTTGCTGACCATAGTAAAATAGTGATGTTTGTTGGTAACAACTACTACCTAAGTGTGCCTAAGAACACAATGCATTAATTAAATTAATTGAATTAAATTAATTTAATTTAAAACCTACACACCCTCTGACACACATACACTCACCATTTTCACCTTAAACATCCAGAGGACAGTCATACCTATTTCTTTATACAAATATCTTTTTTGATTTTAATGTAGGTACTGCTTTTTTCTTTATAGTTCATTTAACTTAATTCAATACATACATTGATGACTGCGTTAACAAACTAAATGACCTGGGGCAAAGGAATAAAGTTATTCTGAGATGGGTACCGGGTCATTCTGGAATTACTGGCAATGAAAAAGCCGACGAACTTGCAAGGACTGGGGCTCAAGGTCATCAGATAGGACCAGAACCTTTCTGTGGTATCTCAAAGAACCAGGTCATGCAGACCCTTAAGGGCAACCTATTTGGCGATTCAAAAAAGCACTGGTTGTTACAACCAGGACTGCTACACGCCAAATCTCTTATAGAAGGTTATTCACAAAAACGAACTGCCGAGCTTCTTGAACTTAGCAGGACGAACATCTGTGCGATAGCCCGCGCCTTAACCGGCCACTGCAAATTAAACAGGCACCAATTTCACATGAAACTGAGTGACACTGATGTTTGCCGGTACTGTAATCAGGAGAGGGAGACGCCTAAGCACCTGCTGTGTGAATGTGGGCCCCTTATCCACAAACGGAGTATCCATCTGGGTCGACACATTATTCGCCCAGAGGAGATTACAACTCTTAAAGCTAGGAGTATTCTAGACTTCCTGGAAGCCTCCCGGCTAAAAGAGTTACTCTAACAAGGTGGCGAGTCACAATAGATCTTTTAGGTCGCAGTGACTACATCTCCTACACTATGGGAGATGCATAGCCCCTTATCTTTAAAATAATAATAATACATACATTGATACCATTTGTTTATAAGTAAAAGACCAAGTTCCTGGCCCTGAAGCACTGCTTGCCGAAATACAGGCTTCCCTAGCCTAGTTCGGTAACACATGTTAACTTAGGCATAAATTTTATGTAATCTAATAATACCTTAATTATGACCAGTCAATTTGTGTAATATGTATTTTTGGTTTAATAAATTATTAAAAAAAAAAAATTGTAAAAACAAACGAAAGCTATAAGATAAATTACTCAATCTTCTTGTAAATACATCTAAGTCATAATATATCAAAGAAAATGGCGCCAGTAACTGAACGGTTGCAAGGAAATCGTTTGTCTCGGTATGGTCATGTAAAGAGAATGGATGAAACGCATGTGACTTAAAGAGTGTATTTATGTGAGATGGTGTGTAAAAAATAGAAATAATTTAGTAGATTCAAAATGGTGATCTGAACTTTTTTCCAAGAAGTAGCTCTATCACTAGTGAGAAAGTCTTCAGAATAATAACTTGAAAGATAACATGCTAAGGTTTGTGGAATACGCTATTTACTTGCTTTCCAATAAATGGATCACCCATCCACGGAATGGCCTCGGCAAGCCCAATTGAGTAGCTGTGTTATTAGTTAGCAACGTCTCATATTTGTCTTAAGTAAATATACTATCTGTAAATCATCATCATCAGCCTTTTTAATGTTCCCACTGCTGGGACTCAGGCCTCGTCTCTAGGAGAGGGAATGGGCCATAATCCACCACGCAGGCCCAGTGCGGGTTGGTGAATGTCACATGTCTTCGAATTTTTGGTTCTCGGACATGCCGGTTTCCTCACGATGTTTCCTGTAAATCTGTAAATAGTGTTTGTTATCTGTAAATAGTAACAACAATTATATTCATAGTAGCACATAATGACGACATCTTACAAAACACCAACTTGTGTATTCAGCAGACAATACTCTTATAGTAGTTTGTCAGTTTAACGCGAGTTTAAGCGCTTCCGTCTTGAGGGACGCACCAGTCGCTGTTTATTTGGCTCCACTTATAAACTACGGACAAACATATGTAGAAGGAGCCAAATGTGAAACTAAGTATTTGTTTAGTATAACCGCCTCTTTAGTGTAGAATTGGTTTTTCAGGCGGTTTTGTATTCACTTTTACATAGTTATCGTGCATTTTTAGGGATAATTTTATCCTGCTGCAAAAAACCTGTCGCATCCATCCTGTAACATTCATCTTGTAACACCCAAATCCCGACGCATCCGTGTTGTAGTAGTTAGTTTCCTCTTAGTTTAGTTCTTTAGTTGTCTCATGTTTTAAAGTAAAATTGTTTGCTAGTTAAACTCAGATGACGAACACTTGCGGGATGAGATGAGTGCGAAGTGATGTATTTGTTTAGTATTACCATCCCTTTAGTGAGATGTAAATACGGATCCGGCTCGAGGGACCGAAGGACCGATACTTAAATAATAATCATGAACGTTCTGTTTGATGAGGATGGGTGGGTGGGTTGAATGATGATGAGACGGGTCTTGCGAGTAGTTTGTTTGTTGACGATAACAGTTAGCGAACGCTAAAGTTTTATAGAAAAATATCTCTGTTATCAGCCCGAGTTCTGAAAGTTGACACCTAACACTCTAGCAGCATATGTATAAGAGAACTTGATCATAAGTTTGAAGCCCGCATAATAAAATAATTATACTGAAAGTGCAGTTTTAGTTGTGCTCTCAACAAAAATTTTAATAAATAAAACATTATGGTGAGCGAAGAAACATAACTCCGAAGTAACAGTGAGGGACCTTCCCCTTCTTTTGGAACTTTTGAGAGCAGAGGGTTCCTTTAGCAGTTGTTGTGAGAACATTCATCAAACTATCGTCACACCCTCTGGCAAAAATCGCTTAGTTGAGGGCAAAGCTGATCCCCGGGAGGTACCAGGGGTAGGTATTAGGTAACTGTAATTTTGTCGTCACTTCATGGTTGCTTTTCTATGTGATATTCTTGAGGAAAATTGGCCATCCCTCCCTTGAGGGTCGTTGAAGTTTACCTAAAGGTTAAGGATGAAATTGACTGCGATTTAACTGTCTGCCTCGTTGATCGAGTGCTCATAAGTGCGACTCTTCAGCGTTAGGAAAAGTCCCAACGCTGAGGACTAAAAAAGGTTCGATTCTTGGACCAAGTAAAGTGGTATTGGATTTGTCGATTAAAAATTTTACAGAGTTTAGCAGTGGCAGAGAAATTCACCTTAGAAGAACACATGTGTTATGTTATCTTTACAAGTATTATAAAGAGGTCAAGTTTTTTTTTGTTTGGATTGTAAAAGGTTACCCACGTATCTTTGGAAGGAGAGATCTAATTGCATAAATTATTTAACTTGGTTCTGACATTTTGTAAGTGCTTTTGTATTTTATTATTTAACTTGAATTGAATTTGACTGTTAAATAGTTACTATATTCGTGAGGGTCCCAAGTAGATGATTGAGGAGATGTAAATGCCGCAGGAGAGAGAAATATTCTTGCGAGAAAATCCTGCATGACTCAAAAAAAAAGTTGATAATTCCATTTAAAAAAATATGATACGTAAAATGTATGTAAAACTAAAGCTACAAAAGCCTAATACAAATGAGTACATGGAGAACATTCCGGCCGCTCAAGCGTGCGTCTGATTTATTCCACCTCCCAAACTTGAGGAATGCGTTTATTGCCTCTCCTCGGCCGGGATCAACAACGTTACGGTATATGCCCACTAAGAACCGGACTGTTTTCACTAAAACTACAAGTCTTAGCAAAAATACGAAACCTTTTCAGAATATAAAGTATTAAAAAAATATAAAAATACTAAATCTGATTTTTAATCTGATCTGGGTAGGCTTTAGCAATACAGACTTAATCGTCAAATTGATGATGTTACTTTAGGGTGCTTTTACACAGACTATTTGCCTGATGTTGGCCGCTCTATCTGATTCTGTGCCAAAAAGTAACTGATCTAGCCATTCTTTGATTATCACACTAATATTACAAAGATAAGATTTCCTATTTTACGACAAATATTTCTTAAAATCTACATTTGCCTTTGCAGCAACAAGTATTTTACACGAAGTGAGCAGCTTACCATCTTGACCAATATTACAACCCATTTACTGGATTTCAGGATGTGCCTTGGACAGACCAATGTCAGGATTTTCTAGAAGCAGCAGGTATCGTGCCACCCCGAGCCCCGCAGGTACCACGAACCTCGAGCCCCGCAGCCAGCATGAGCCCCGGCACTGGCACTGGCACATTAAACCCGTAATAAATGTTCTATCTTGATCCGGGACTCTCATTGCTGCCAGCGTCTCGGAGGGATGTGAAATGCAAGTTTTCTCGATAAAAACTACGTCAGTTATCGAATTGTTTTTTTCTTTTTTTTTCATAGCGCCACACTATTCACTACTCGCATACGTAAATACCTAGACCTGGAACAGCTATAAAGTATAAAAATACTTTTTTTTTATACGAGAATCGAACCCTGTCACACAGCGCAACAGCCAATCGTTCAACGATTGTGCCAACCACGCCGTCAATCAATTGATTGTTTGCTATTTTGGAGTGTGATGAAATCTTCTTACGGTAAGTATTGCATCTCAATTTTACAAACAGACCTGCGTGTTTCAAAAAATTTATTGGGTACGAGTATATTTTAATTTGGTTTTCTTGCTGACACACGCATATTTAAACGAAGCAGCATATAGTTTTATTATCTGTGTGTGCAATAAGTATGTTAAACAGCAGTGACGCAATCAGCAATCAATGCTCTTTGTAACGTTATTATTTGGCCACAATTTCCTCCTCATCACACATCGCATGAAACTCTCTCCGCTCATCTGTGGAATGCATTGCCGGTGTCAATAAAACGCGCGTAATCACTTCCTATATTTAAATGACTTATGAATGATTACTTTTCCACTTAAATTTCATTTTTAGCTGAAATAATTTTAGTTGTCACTTGCTTTCTTGCCTAAATACTTAGTTTAGAGATATGTCTAACCTAAGTATCTGTGTTAGAGTCTAGAATGTAGGTATTTTATTTTTCCAACAGTTTTATATTGTTTAGCTTGTTTTGAAATGTACCAAATGCAACCTCATTTTGTGTCTAGGTAATATTTTTCTATTCCAAGTTGCCTGGAAGTTATCACAGAATGCAACAAGGCTGCTAATTGTATGTAAAATACCTATTTATGTATAAATAAATCCAAAATGGTGGACTAATCGGACAGTTTAAGATCGATGTTTAAGACGCTCGCTCTGTGTCCCATCTCTAGCGCGCACAGCGGCGCTTACATGCATCCCACTGCCAAGTTCCCGCTCCCAAACAAAACGAGCACCACTTTACATTCACACGAGCGCCAGCATAATCTTGTTTGTGTTAGCGCTTTCTTACCACCTAATGCGAACAGATAACACATAAACGGTATTGACGTAGACTTGAATAAGCCATCTTTTATTTAACACTGTGACGAATTTCACCCAAAAGGGTTGGGAACCCCTATTGTGACAATGATTTTTATTAGTCCCATGCCACAAGGGTGAATCTGTGATCTCCCTATTTTTCGGGAGCTGACTAGAAAACCCCAGATCGAATTTCCAATTACAATTTTACTCAACTGGGGAATTGAAAATACTACCACAGATGTTGTACCTACTAAAAACTTAAAGAATCAATACGATTGTCTAGCATATAAATGAGTGGTCTTATTTTGAAGGTGGGTAATTATCCAATGACTTGTCCCGGTCTGGGTGGAGTGCGAAAGCCTTTTTTGACGTCCTTCAGTTCCCCTTGGCGTTCAAGGACTACGAGTCTCCTTTTCAAAAAAATCCACGGAACTAACAGGCATCCGCTCTGCTGAGCCGTTACGGTTTGCTAAAATCTCTTTGAGGCGCGCGTGGATCACCACGCGGTGTTGACGACTGAGGTTCGGTCCGGCCCCTACCGGGACTGCCGGACAGTGAAATATAATTGAATGGTTTCCAATTATAATTTCTCAATCGTCAGAAAATGTTGAGAATAAATGTGAAAATTTAACTCACATTTATTCTACACAAAAGTTAACTGAATTTTGTAAAATCTGCCCTAAGCAGAGAATCAAATAAACATAGGATAAAAAAATCAAAACCAGACTAATTATATAATATGTCAAGCAAAACATCCTGCTCCAGCATTGAAAGCAAAACATCGTCATAACATTAACAAGCATTACAAGCACTTGGCTTCACAATAACATCTTCTCAAAAGACTTTACTCTTGTGTTTCGGTGCGACTCCACGACTCCCACGGCGGCCATTTTGTTTTAAAAATCTCGGCGCGGCCACGGTAAAGTTAATGAGTGCAGAAAACAATCTAAATGGCGCGTCGTGAAGGGGTGCTCGTAAAATCAGAAGCCTCTCTTGGGGACCGCAGCGGAGGAAAAAATTAACTGTTTGCTCTGCATCAAACTGTTTGTAACTTTTTCCGTGTCGTTTTGGTTTTGAAGTAGCAGACACTGTAATAGTACTGACTGACAGGCAGACAGACAATACATTTTTAGGGACACACACATAAAGCTACAAGAGGACACTGAATGTGCAAGTAATAAGGGACGCTATCAGAAAGGTGACGGTAATTTTCATCAGATTTTCATCGAATTATATAGAAGTGCAACTAATTGACTGAGTCAGACTCAAGTTAATGCTATTTTTACTTCACCATTATTAAAACTTTTTAAGAATAAATTTAATAGTGCGTACAGAAGTGAAGGAAGGAGTGGAATTCCTTGCTAGAGTCTGTATTTCCTGACACAACCTCTTTAAATCAATAGTGAATAGATTATTTCTAGACAAACGTGCTCCGTCATCGACCACGTAAGACCACGTTGAGGAGGTGCAATGTGGTCAAACGTAACCCTACAACAATAAAAAATAAAAATGTATAATTAACTTATAGAAAATCGACATCATTAAACATATTTTTGACTACGCAGCATTCAAATTAAGTCCTCATTCTAAGTTGAATGGTTTTTCTTTAGTGTGAGTACGACATGGGGCTACAACAGCCACTCCACCGGTACGAGTGTTTGAGCTGGACCCGAGTGGAGCCGGAACTCTCCGTTGTGCCTCAAGAGGGGTGAAACGGTCCAACAATTATTTTTATTTGTCTTTCTGGATAATTATTTGGACAATGAGTGCTTACGCATATTATTTCCGGCAAATAATTTTTTTATGCTGCAACTTTTAATTTAAGTATTTCAATGTAATTTAATATTATGCCTATAAGTGACAAATTAATCATAACACTAGTTTACAGTACATCTGTTGCCAAGGAAATTTTAGCTGTTGCTGACTACATATGTTATGCTATTTTCAAAAATATAATTAGAAGATTTTTATCAGTTCTAGTTTTTGCGTTTCAGCTATGTGGGTATAAAACAGAAAAAAATATGTATTTACTAAGAAAAACTTTATTAAAAAAATAACTAATCATTGAGTTCTAAAAAACTTTGTTTTAAAGCTCTTCTCTGATGTGTAGACTTCGCAAAATGACGTATCAGAGACCAACAATAGTCAGACATCATATTCGTATCCCAGAAACCCTGATAGCGCTCTTCCATGACACGTATCTAAGTCCTGATGCATACGCTCTCCCTGCTCTTCGCTCATATCTCCTAAATTTTCTGGAAACCTGTCCATGACTATGGAGGAAGTGGAGTTTTATGCTTATAATTGCACCCCATATTTTTCAATTGTAGCAGAAGGTCTTCTACAAGTTCAATATAATTTTCAGATTTTTTATTTCTGAGGAAAGCAAATTTTTTTCTTTCAGTCTTGATGCTAATAATTCTGAAGCTTGTTTAGAAAGATGTAAATCTCTTACAAGATCATCTAACTCATTTTGGGAAAAGCATTTTAGCTCATTTGACATACCTTCAAAATCAGCATCATTTTGTGATGAGCTTGGTTCTTCAATGTCTTGTTCTAATATTTTTAGGTACTGAAGAGTCAGGTGAACGCTGCACTGGACGTTGAACACAACCAGTACTTGGGTACTGCCATTTAGCTCGATTGTTAGTGCTTAAACCGTTTACGTTCACGCTACAAAAATAAGTCTTCGAAATAATTTCGTGGTTCTCGCCAAATAGTCGGTGTTCCAAATTTAAAGGCACTTCTTTTACAATTTTTCATAATCTTAAATATTCCACACACGATTTACAAACACAATTGGGAGCCCAAGACTTCTCATTTTTATCCAAGAGTATCCCAAAATACTCAAAATAGGTATTTTTCACCAACTCTGATATAACTTTTCTACAATCGTTAAACACATATTCTCCGCATATATAGCAAAAATGATCTGGATTGTTTAAACAACGTCTCCTTAAACTACTCATGACGCTAAAACTTCAGATACCAATCTGAACACGGTAAAATACGCCTGTTATGGATTAATATATACGCTTAAATGATAAAAATCAAAAACAAAGTAACTCGAGCTGCTCAAAAAATTTTGAGGGTAGATTTGACGAAAACAAGTCATAAGTGAACATTATCAACCATAAAATTCGCAGCAACAGACAAAAAGTTTAATTTTGTATACTAGTGTAATTTTTTCTTCCATTATCACATTTTTTTCACGAATAAGTCTTGTGTATAAATAAATTATCATTTCATTACTTGTGACAATCTTTGGAAAACACTACAAAATGACATGCAGTCTTGGTGACTTTTTTAAAATTATTTTATTGTTACACTGTTGACGAAATGATGGCTTTGTGTATCGCCTAACATAATGACTTGCAGTTTATACAAACTAGTTACATCATTCATATCACACGTGTTTTTCATTCCATTAACCTGCAGATCAAATTGAACTCTATCTCGTCAAGAATGACGAAAATCACGCTCATCATCATCATCATATCAGCCGAAAGACGTCCACTGCTGGACATAGGCCTCCCCCAAGCGTCGCCACAACGACCGGTCCTGTGCGTCACGCATCCATCGGAGTCCCGCTCAAAATCAGGCTCATATTAGAGATACTGCGTAAGAATATAAGTATAGTCTTGAGCCTGATTCCAATTGCTGGGACTTAGGCCTAGAAGCGGAGCTACAAAGTAATGCGCCTGGCTGCGGGTTCAAACTTTGAACCCGTGACCTACAACTCATAAGTTGGGGCCGTTTCCGCTTGGCCACCTCTGTTTTTAGTAATAATGCTTATAGTAGTTGAGATTATTGTCGTAACCATAAAGTTTATCAAATCGAGAGACAATATGTAGACAAAAGGACATAGGTAACCGCCACTTCTCGCACATTGTCCCTTATTGACACCAACGGTGAGATGTAAATATCAAAGTACACGTATAGGTAGGTATGTCCTTATATGTATACGCATACGTATTCATAAATGAAAAACAAAGCACTTCCTCCCCGACCCCACAATCAAAACAAGCAATTAATTCTCCATTCCATTATTACAATTCTTTTCATGGCCGGTCCTGGGGCGCGCCGTAAATCGGCCGAGCTAAAGTGTCCGCCATTGAGCTCGGGACGGACAAATGAAGAGGTCGGGAGCAAGCGAGCACGGATCACTGAGCAAATGGAGTGACCACGTGCAATGGTGCATAAAGATTTGGACCTTCTTCCGCCACAGATCACCGGCCTCTTTTAAGTTTTAACTTCAAAAGATTGACGGATATAGAACAAAGTTTTATCTTTGTACAAGCGAACCTTATTCCCAGTTTCTGGACCGCAAATTATCGCGAGATGGATGTGGGGAATAAACAAGCTTAGAAATGTATATATGGATGTAACTATATGGATGTATATTTATATCTATCTATATATTACACTAAAACGTCAAGATGGAAAACGATTATTTACTGTGTATCAAAGTTCCTATCATTGTGGTGTATAAGGAAATGTTTTATGAAGAAAAGCACAGAAAGACATTACTAAGTATTAATTTCAAATAGACTTGTCAGTTAATCGAATAAACTACTGGCTTGTTCAGAATCTAGGTCTTCAAGGTGAAGAACGGCCAAGAAACACCTCGGAAGTATTTTATCGTTGTCACATTAATATAATTAGAAACAAAACCCACAGTATAACGAATACACAGAACCAATACAACATTAGCAATAATATCAAGACATAATATTAGACAACTTACGTAAATAGGCTTTGGCAGTTAGTAAAGATCTAGGGCAGAACAGCAGGTGAGAGGACTTTAATAGAAACCAGTCTTATTTATAGAAGAGGCGTGATGTTTAAATGTCAACCTGTGGGTTGACTCTTAAACGTCAAATATCTTCCTGTCACTTTCCACAAATATAAGTTGTCATAAAAGTACTTATTAGTTCAAAGAAAGAAAGGTCATTAATAATTATGTATATAAGAATTTTAAATTTTACTTTATATGTCTTTCAATATTAGATTCAAGCTTCATAAATGTTACCAATGTACAAAATACTACTAAGAATATACATGAAAAATGAAAATTCATGATTTAAACACGTCACACATAATGCTGAATCTAACACGTGCGTCAGTCAATGGCATCACTGGACTTGCGAGTTTATGACTTGTCGATGCTTTTCCAGAAACCGCTTGCTTGACATAAATTGTTAAAAAAGTTGCCCTTCACTAGTTTTTTTTTTATTAATCAAAAGAAATATATCTATATAATTATATGGGTATTTTAAATTATAAGCATCTTTTGAAAATATTTTTTTGCTGCCATTCACTTCATGAATCCCTGAAATCTCAGGATTGCGTGTTTGAGTACTCCATTTCCTTCCTATTTCATGTTCTGGAGCAAGAATTACGGGAGTTTGATGACTTCCGAGAGTACGGCTAGCTTCGGCCTCCTCCGGCAGTCTCACAGTAGGTAGTAATTCTGATACTTTCCGAGTTGACCGATATCTCGTTGCGTCACGGTGCGTACCGTGATGCCACCCAACTCGGGAAGTTTAAAGTAATGGATGTTTCTCCGTATCGATAAAATACCGTTTTTAACTGAGTACTCCACTTATCGTTATGTGAAATGTTACATTGTGGTAAAATGAATTCGTTACAAAAAATGGCTATTGTACGACATCTTCGTGGTTCTAGCGAGTCTCAGCAGGGCCTGTGTTTGGTTTTTGAAGAGGTTAATTCAAGCTGTGTTTTTTCGAATATTATATTTCAGTAGCGGCCTGAAGTCATAAATATAAATAAATATCATTAATTTGGTGCTGGTTTAGGTATATGTTATGCGTGTTTCTCGTAGTTGATATTTAAGCCTATTATGTAATTAAACAGCTATTAAATAACTATAGCTATTTTCTTCTCGATGGTTTTCAATATTTCTGCTTTGCAACTATTCTAGTCAGAAAAATACTAATTAGTCTACCTGTATTTTTTCTCTCATTCCAAGATTAAAAGCCATCAAGCTTCTAGAATCCAAGGCTTTAATTAACACTAGAAACAGTAATAACTACAAGAGAAATCTTTGGCCTCACATTTTTACATTCGTCTTGGAAGAGCACAATCTTATAACAAGTTTCACAGTCGGCTGGGAAAAGACGTAAGTTTAATTTAGTTGGGCCTAAAAACGGCGCGAGCCGAGCCCCATAAGCCGGGATTAGGACTGAGGAGTCCTCATGTGCCGGGACCCCGGCAGCGTGGATATCCCGCAGGATTTGCCAAATTAATCCAGCACTGTTTACTTCCTTAATCTGGACAATCTTGGACTCTACTCACTTTTTTCTCGGGAACTTCTTTAGACAGTCATCTTGGAAAGTCCATCTGTAAGACAAGGTGTTCCTTCCTAAGTCTCGCTGTATCAACGAAAGCTCGTTGCCGTAATCTATGTATACTAATATTACGAGAGAAAAGAATCATTCTTACGGTTTTTTTTTGTAATGAGTATACTCAAGAACTTCTAAATTGAATTCAAAAAATATTTTACTAATAGAATACTAATTTAACACTGGCAAAAACTAAAAAAATACACCTAAAAATATAAAAATAGTATCCGACCGGTATCGGGAACAGGATCCAAGCTACCGACGGTTAGAGTTCCGGAGAGAAGAACCTCTTGATAATACGAGCCGCGGCCAGAAAGAAGTAACGCTTGACTGTTACTGACAGATTTTAAAATTCTATAATATTATCCAGTTCACATTTCTACTTATCTCTTATTTAAGCAAAATTATTTATCACCAAATTTCGTAGATGGTAAGGAGAGCCCAATTTTGATATTATTATATTTTTACTAAAAGGTTTAAAGATAAAGATAACTTTAGTAGAAACTCACAAAAACCATCTCATATAAGAATTTTAAACTAAAATGAGTTTGTTGACCCCTTTCTTAATTGAATTTCTCGATTTGCCCAAGATAAGTGAAACTTTTCACCGGCTCTCATTTCAGTAAAATGGAAAATTGAATTTGTGACTAAGTTATAACATTTTTATTATTATTTGATTCTACATTAGGATAATTAGGGACTCTCGTTGAAATTGTGAGAATTTATGAAGGTCGAGTGTTTTAGACCGAAGAGTACGTACAGGGTGGATTCAATTTAAGTAATTTTGAAGATAAAGCACTAATTATTTAGAGTCTGTATTATTGGTTTTATCTTAAGTCGCAGTTTTAGTATTCGACAATCATAATCATCTTCCTGCCCTTGTCACGTGTTATTTTTTTCCATTCTGGCCTCCTTCTCCATGTTCATGTTATCATGTAACGCGCGCGCGCGTGTTGTGTGTGTGCTAATAAACACAATTTTCTTTATATATTTAAAGAACGTTGCAACGTGGCAACCTACTGAGCTGAAAAGCTTTGAGGGAATGGAAAACCGAGAGAAGATTTATAGAAAAGTATTTTCTTACTCTATGCGTAAATATTTAATGGAAATGAGATTTTCATTAAATTTAGTTAATGTTTTTGTATTGTATGAACACTTTATCATCATAACACCGTACCCCATGCTGAGGCATAGCCATAACCCGTTCATTACAGCGCAAATCAATTTTTAATCACTCCAAACTCAGAGGGTTAAACTTGCATCTCATCTTCACCATCACGCCCAAAAAGTGCCAACCTTTCTATCTCAGTACATCTAAGAGTCGCAAGTCACCCTGTATAATCCGAAACAAGTAGGAGGGATACACTCGTAACTCACCGACAGACGATGTCCCAATCAAATTAACATAAAAGCGCTGAACAGAGGAGATCAGAAGGTCGGCTTCACACATAATGATATAGACCAAAAGAGCTAGAAAAGGGTGGACTTTAACACGACGACTAACAGCGAAGTGAGAAAGAAAGATACATGAAGCACCAACCCCAAATAAACAACAACAAGACCTTATCATTTCTCGCAATGGAATGATGATGTAGGAAGCCAACCTTCTGAAGCTGTCTCTTATGTGACAAAAGAGCCACAGCTATGGTAGCGCAATTAGTGGGTCCTGAAGCCCCGCACCGCTCGACCCTAACCTAATTCCTTTTTAAACAAACGCCGCCGAAGTCTCCAGTAGATTTAAGACTGTTTTGATTTTAGGACTGCCTTTCCCTTTAACCTCTTCAAGTGGGATTTACTTCAAGTCGTAAACCGCTTTTTTGTTTGGACCAAGACTGTCTGCTAAATTTTTATTGTATTGGATAAGTTCACCAAAATAGAAGAACTTTACAAACGTGACTTTCGGATATCTAGTGACCATAAAACGGATATAAGTTTTAGCAAGTTTTTTAATATGACGGGCTTAGTATTTTTTTTATTGGCATATATTGATCAACAAAAATTATGTTTTTTTTTTAACTTTGTAATATAGGAAACACATACACTGTCCCTTGGTACGTACAGATCTCTCCTATAGCATATCTTGCTTAAAGTCTTGAACATAGTGATATAAGTTACTCAAAAGTTAGAATAAAAGCTAGAGCATCTAATGAATCGCCTCACAGGACCCGTTTGCAATATCTAGACAATAATATGATCCTGCTACAAGATGCATTTGTGCCAAGTCTGGCTTAACACATTGGTGCCAATTTTCGCGCAAAATTTTGAACATCTTGATGCATTTCGATCCAATACAAGACACATTGGTGCCAAGTTTTATGCTAAGTCTGGCTTTGAGAATATTGGTATCAAGTTTGGCCCGACGCGGACGCCGAAGCAACGAGCTCAGTTCGAGGGCAAAAACTGAAGCATATGTGTATCGATATTGAGACGTGCTGCTGTGTCCTGGAATAAAGATTAGAGCGATGCGATACTACGCGATCAATCTGAATCGAACATTGCCACATCGTCTATTTTGCTTATCAAAGACCCAATCACACCAAATGACAAATGCATTTCAGTTTTATAAAAATTATAGTAATAATATTAAGGATTACTAATAATAATAAATTCATTTATTTCATGCTAGAAAACCCATAGTAAAATTATAGTTTACAGTTTGAAAAAAAAAGACAAGGCAAGGCATTTGCAGATCATTTTGACTTTACTAAAATAAATAAGCATTCTTTATGCAACACTTCATGCCGCAGGATCAGAGCCAGAGGCTGATTACCACACCTAAACACTACAGTATACAGAGGATATTAGTTTCGTATTGGGCGTTTGTAAAACTTTCTTTCAATATCTTTGCATAGCATTGCTCCCTGGACAATGGCCTCTGTGTAGAGAACTTAAGACTCCTACGCGGATAAAAACATCAAATACAAGTACAGTGGCTGTACAGTTGAGTGTAGTGTCCCAAGTTGTTTGTCCTCAATATATTCTTTTACAATATAAAAAGCTTTCTGGCAATGTTTTTGGAGTAGACAGCATCAGTACGTCTTCTGCTTCTGCAACATGTCTTTTATTTTTGATGCGAAATACAAATCATCAATTTCATGTCATGTCATATCAAATCATGTCAGTCATTTATGACTTCCTCCGTTCTTGAGAAGGACCAAGAGGGCACGCCAGACTTTTACCAATGTGTCTTTAGTTGTCCTTTGTGTTCAAAGGCCACGATCAATCTTTCAAACTTTCGCATGTTGTCGTTTTAAATTGAACGTTTTATATTTAATAGCATCGGTTTATGCTTTGTTAAAAAGGTCGTCGCTATCGCTAAAGTTTTAGCGCCGTTAAAGAGATAATTTCGGGTTAATGGTGTGTACACTGGATAAATGTTGCCAGATGAAATATGGACCTCAATTAAAGTTTGTTTACCGAATTCAAGATATTTTGCTCAACTTTTTAGTATTTGACTTGGTGCCATTGTGTTAAAATGGGTCTTTCTATTTTAAAATGCCTGTAGTAATATTCTGTAAGATTCTAGCAAACATTAATCAAATAAACAAGTGAAGCTCTTTAAGCTGCGTCTCAGGCCACAGTCAAGTAAAAAAATAGTAACTTAAGAACAAAATAACAAATGACCGGTTGAACTGCGTATGCGAGTACATTTTAATAAACTTTGTGTAGTTAGCTACAAGACAAAGGAGAACGTCAAAACTTTAATCGATCGCTCACTCAAGCGCAAGTACTCACCCTAGACGCAATAATTTACATCCCTTCCATAGTAAATCTGCGAATATTTGCGACCACTTTTGTCGCAGAATGCACCCTCGGATTAACGGGTTGAACTGGAGAGATGCTCACTCGAACCCTTCATTAATTTGACGAGGGGCGAATGAAGTGCGTTTACATTTCCTCGTCAAACAATCATTATGAAGTTGTTGAAAAAACGTTAATTTCTGGTAGACAGGTGGGTAGGTGGGCTCAACGACTGTTAACCGGGAAGGGAGGAGAGAGAACCTACATATATATCTCTAGTTATGTGTAATATTACAAATTTAAGTTCTTTTAACTTAACAGACAGATGTTGTGTTGTCGCGAGCTGGTTGCGCACTTCGCAGCTCAAACTGTCGGACCACGTCCGACGTGACGGGCGGCCGCTTTAGGAAACTTAATGAAGACTTTAACGAACGTTCTTTTGTTTTTAATGTTTAGCATTAATAACGTATCTGTAATAAGCTTCGGATCCCAAAGCCGTCAATAAAAAAAAAAGTCAGGAAATCCTAAAATCGCTAAACCTGACACCAGTGGTAACAGATCCGATAAATGTGTTTAAATTTGAACCAGGTCACGCACTTCACTTTTTACTGCTCTTAAAACAGTTATAGAAAACATGAGGAAACCAGTATATCATAGAACAATCGAAGATGTAATCTCAGTAGATTACATCTTCGATTGTCACCTTCATGATCAGCCAATGATGTTCAGTAACATCATTGGCTGGTCTTGAAGGGGACGATTTCTGTGCCTGACTGAAGTATCGAACCCCGGAATTCACGCTCAGCAGTCGTGCTTACGAACACAACGAAATAAAAGTTATTTTATTTCATACATTTTTGTTATTTTACGCAAATTAATTTGCTGTATGAGATAGAGTTCTAACGGTCCTACGTAAATGATGTTGATGTATGTACATAATATTTCATCTGGTAGGTAATATAATTTGATACCAACCTTACTCCTGTCAGACTTTCATCTCGGCTTTTTTATATTACATAGTATTAATATCTAACTAAGCTTGTTGTAATGTTATGAAGTTACTCAGTTATTACACGGCATTTATTATAAAAGACACCGGCTACTTACGTATTCCGTAACAGAAACAGTTTTTGTTGTAAAATTATAAAATACTAGCTTTGCCCGCGCGGCTTCGCTCTCGCTCTTCCCTACTCCACCTTACTATACCCAACTCTACCCTACTCTACCCTACTCTACCCTACTCTACCCTACTCTACCCTACTCTACCCTACCCTACCCTACTCTACCCTACCCTACCCTACCCTACCCTACTCTACCCTACTTTACCCTACTCTACCCTACTCTACCCTACTTTACCCTACTCTACCCTACACTACCCTAATTTTTTTTTCCATAAGAACCTTCTCCTCACAATAACAATCACAACAAAAAAAAAATCAGCCAAATCGGTCAAGCCGTTTTCATGCCAAGTCGTGACAACGGAAAACGAGGGTCATTTTTATATATATAGATGTTATTATTATGTAAAAGGAAGTAATTCTGTTAGAAGTACGAGTCTAAGAAGGTGAGATATTACAAAAAATCATCATCATCACCATAACAGCCGGTAGGCATCCCCCAAGTGTGTCAAGGCCAAATGCCTTCTTAATTAGGAATTAGCTTGATTCTACGTTACCAATTACTACGTAGTTTAAGCTAATTCTTTCATCACGATCTTCAGAGCCATGAGCAATGTCTCTATTAAGACCACTTATCGATAATGAATTTGAGAGAATAAGATATATTTTTTATAAGATGTAAAATTAGCAAATATACCGCAGTGAACTGACTGTCAACTTACCTTGTCTCATTATTGAAATCAGAACTGTGATTCCTCCACAGTCCAAAGGAATGGCTCCACTCTACATCACCCACCACTTGCCGATTTGTTAAGCAACATCTTCCCCCAATAGTACTTAATCACTACATTTTAAACCCTTCAGCCACTCCTCGCAACCATTTAGCTGAACCACTCCTTCAGTCTCTCAAAACAATCTCTCCAGTAGTACATTATTAATCACAGCCAAGGACCCTCCATCCCACCTCTATAAGATGCGGCTATGAGGGTGGGCAGAGAACGGGGCCCATTAGCAAGCAGCCCCGGCGAGAGCGGCGGGTCCCACCACGGGGGACCCACGGTTTGATAACTTTATGAGGAGATAAGTGGTTTACACACATAGTTCGTTTTAGATTGTTTAATAAAGTCAGTGATTCTATTAGTTTAACACGTACGTTAACAATTTTACACTTTGTGATTCCAGTGCGCGAGTGAGTAAAATAGTGCAGCTAATTGGTATAACTATAGAACACAGACATACCTAACAAGAGACGGTATTGACAATACTTTCGCACCCAACGAACGATTGTTTTTGTTATATATATAGTATAATTTTTGAAATACTGTTTACAAACGATCCGTATTTATGTTTAAATCACTATATATTTCGTTAAGTACAAGGTTTTTCCCGCAAGTTCATCCGCGCCAAACTGCATAATTGCCACTACCAATACTCGTATAAAATAATAATCCCATACTTGCGGCATAAATCGGCATAGGGCACAACGCCAATTAATATCTGGTTTTCAACATGGTGGAGATCCACCTATTCGTACAAAGCGTTTTGGGAACACATTCATTATGCATACAGCTAAGATTTTTTTTTGGGTAAACATCATCCAAATGATATCCCCCGCCTTTGGGCGGAGCGGGAAATAGTGTCAGACTCTTACAGACTAAAAATGCCACCCCGTTTCTTCTTACCTTTTGTACCGGGGCAGAGCTACCTTTCGGAGCTAACCCCCAGTGGGCTTTACTGGGGACAGGGTTGTCCGAAAGGGAGCTCGTACCCCGGTATGAAGGCTAGAAGGAACGGCGCGGGGTTTTTAGTCAGTAAGAGTCTGACACTATCTCCCGCTCCACCCAAGAGCGGGTTTTGTCAAAGATGATTTTCCCCGTCGACAAAAAAAAACCCCAGTAGGCTTCAACCCAGCTGGGCCCCTGCATTTGCTGACAACTCCTTGAGGCGCGCGGGTGATACAGCTAAGGGTAACTATAACCTATGGGTCTTTAAGTCAAGAGTGAATAGGTGGCTTCTAGGCAAGCGTGCTCCTTCGTCGGCCACATCATCGCTTTCGGTGAGATAGTGGTCAAACGCGAGCCTATCCATAATAAAAAGAAAACTGTGCTCTATGCTATAACAGTAAAATATGTTGGTTCAGTACAAATTAACTTCATACCCACTACAATTGGCCGGTTATTGTTATGCTTGCCAGATTTGCCGTTCATAACTGCCAAACCAAAGCATATGTACGACGATGCCAAGTGTGGTTTGTAGTCGCACAGTTTGGCAGTGATACTGAATCTGCTTTTAAAACTCATTAGCGTGTTACTCGGTTCATTTTAGCTATTCAATCACATTTATATAAATTCCAAATAGCTACAACTCATGGCACAGATCTAAAAATGGAACAGAGTTTATATGAAATGTTCAGTCTAGTTAGTTATACTGGTTCCTAATTCGAGGACTGAGTCGCTACCAGGCGCGCGGCATGCACTAAACTAGCGCCAATGTGCACTGCTCCGAACATACACAGCGCCATGATGAGCGACCTGTGTCTGCGCCCTTATGATTGTGTAGGCCACTATACCTACTGTTAACAGAAACTGGATTGCAGGTAAGAAATCAGATCACAGTCTTATTACTAAAATAAGTTATAACATCATCATTATCATCATACAAACGAAAGACGTCCACTGTTGGTTCCTCCCCCAAGTGTCACTACAACGAACGGTCCTGTGCGTCTCGCATCCATCGGATTCCAGCAACCCACGCTAGGGCATCACTCTACCTTATAGGAGGCCTTACAACGCTGCGTCTTCCGGTAAGCAGTTACCACTGTAGAACCTTACGTCCCGACTATCTATGCCCAGGAAAGTTTTACTAATTAAAACCTAAAATAACAGACTAGGGCCTGCCCTACTACTATTTAAGCCAGCGTCATTTTAACTTGGTATTGTTCTCAATTTACTTCTCTGTCAAGAAAGTACCGGGAAAAGATCAATATTACACAAAATGTCTGTTATTCATCCAAATTTATTTTATCACCTTCAAAGTATGCTCCTTTAGAAACGATACACTTGCGCCAACGAATAATCCATTCATCAAAACATTTTTTAAACGCTGCTTCCTGAATTGAGTTCAGTTCTCGGTGAATATGGTGGTTGCTGGATGGTATTTGTTGAGTGTTTGGTCAAAAATTCGTTCACAATGATAGCCTTGTGCGAAGGCGCATTGTAGTGGTGCAAAATCCAAGAATTTTCTTTCCACAAATCTGGCCTTTTTCGTCGAATTTGCTCTCTTAAACGCCGCATAACGCTCAAATAATATTCTTAATTTACCGTTAGACCTTCCGGTAAGAATTCAGAGTGCACAACACCGCGATAGTCAAAGAAAACAGTCAACATGACTTTGACTTTTGATCGACTTTGGCGTGGTTTTTTCGGTTTCGGATCACTTGGAAGGCGCCACTCCGAAGCTTGTTGACTAGTTTGCATGTCAAACTCGTAAACCCACGTCTCGTCACCAGTAACAATGCGTTTCATGAATGTTGGGTCCGAACTGACTCGTTCTAGCATGTCCTCAGCGACTTTCATGCGATTGAGTTTTTGGAGAAAATTCAGATCTTTTGGGACTAAAGAAAAGAAAAGAAAGAACGAAAAAGTGTTTATTTGCGCCCAACATGACGCATATCCCAAAAATAAATGCAACACACCCAAATGATTAGTTAAAATGGTACGGATCGACTCGTGAGATACAGAAAGTTCGGCGGCTATCTCTCTCAGAGTTGAATGGGGATTTTCAGTCACTATTTCCTTCACTTTTGCGACGTTAACTTCAGTTGCAGACGTTGACGGCCTACCAGAGCGAGGCAAATCTTCCATCACATCTCGACCGCTTTTGAACGCTTTGAACCACTCATAAGCACGAGTTTTTGATAAAGTCGATTCACCGTAAGCCTTCTGTAACATTTTCAGTGACTCCGAACACGAAATTCTATTGGCGATGCAAAATTTAAGACAAACTCTTTGTTCGATATTTTTGTCCATTATGAAATTCGCAATACACACTATATATGATATTACTAAAACCAGCACTGTATTTAATATAAATAACAGATGCAACTCAAACTCCGCGCCAAAATGGAAAACAGTTGTGCCAATCTAACAACTACAAAAAAACAAAAATTTGAATTTGGAACCATAAACAAATCATCCATTCCCGATACTTTTTTGACTTTTTTGACAGAAAACAACCTTAACAAAAAAAAACTACGATGTAATGGGTAATAAGGAAACAGCTTTACTGAATAGCAAAAGAAATAGATCTACATATTCCTCGTAAATACCACAATTCTACAAAGCCAGCTAAGCAAGTACATTGATACCTATCAACCAGTGGAACAAGCCGGCTTTCGCTCCGGATTTTCTACAATGGACCATATACAGGTACTGCAACAGGCAATGGAGAAATACAAGGAATTCAACAGACCACTATATATTGCTTTCATAGACTACGCCAAAGCGTTTGACACAATTTCCCATGACGCTATTTGGGAAGCGCTGAATAAATGCCACATAAACATAAATTATATAAGGGTACTCAAAAACATCTATGAGGGTAGTGTAAGCCAAGTCAAACTAGAGACACGAGGACCTGTTATACCGATTTGTAGAGGAGTGAGACAAGGAGAGCCTCTTTCACCCAAGCTGTTCATAACGGTACTACAACACATTTTTGACAATCTCGGCTGGCAGTCAGAAGGGATTCGAGTTAATCAAGATCGACTTACACACCGTCTTATTCGCTGAAACAAGTAAAAGATTAGAAAAAATGATAAGCACCTTAAATGAAGAAAGTGAAAAAGTGGGCCTCAAAATGAACGAGACTAAAACTAAAATAATGACAAACAGCCACACAAACGCTATAAACCTAAACGGGCCGCTAGAATACGTGAACAATTACATATACCTAGGAAAACAACTGTCATTCGTAGACAAAAGTGAAGAACTAGAGGTAGACCAGCCGGCCGGTATTAACATGAGCTGGAAAAAATTTTGGTCCCTGAGGGAAATTTTAAAAGGTAAATATCCTGTCCACCTAAAGAAAACAGTCTTGGATACCTGTATCTTACCCACTCAACGTATGGATGCCAAACGTGGACATACAACACTAAAAAAAAACTAAACTTGTAGTGTGCCAAAAAGCTATGGAGAGAAGCATATTGAAATTAAGAAGGATACAAAAAGTGAAAAGCGACAAAATAAGACGAAAAACGCAAGTTATAGACGCCTTACATTATGCCCTAAAACAGAAGTGGCAGTGGGCAGGACATATAGCGAGATACACAGACAAAAGATGGACTTTAGAGACGATTATATGGAAGGGACCAAGAGGAAAAAGGAAAAGAGGGAGCCTTCGAAAGAGGTGGATAGAGGATATAGAAGAGGTAGCGGGAAGAGAATGGAGGGAGAGAAGGCTATGGATAGAGAGCTCTGGAAGACGCTGGAGGAGGCCTTTACCCGTGCAGAGGTTCCGATCAATGGTACTGAAGAAAGTAACGATTGCGAGTAGAAAAAAGAAAAAGAAATTTATATGAAACTTATATTTAAAGTAATCATTGCACGTCGTTATATTTGTAATACATATTAAAAAAAAAACATGTAAATAACAATTGGAGATTGGAAATAAACGGGCTTTATTATTATATTATTATTTATATTATTATTCCTCGTAAACAAAAAGTCTGTCTAAAGTTTCAGGTAAGGCTAGTAGGTATATCTTCGTAGAATCAAAAATAGAATCTGAACATAGAAATCTAGCACTTTGTAATTACTGAAACTGACCTGCGATACTCCCCGAGTCTGATCACGATTGCTCGGAGAACGATACATTCCTCCAAACGAGACATATATACCTGCTCGAAAGAATTTCATTTAGTGCCTGAAATAACGTGAATTTCTCCGTAAGTTCTGAACTCACTCTACAAGTACCTGGCATTTATACTAGTAATAATATCAGCTTATTTCTGGAAGCTTAATATACTGTAACATTTTTTAGACACTAACTTGCATCAATATTCTATTACTTTTCTATTCTAGCGTCTCGCCTCGGCTTTACACGGGTTCAAATTATATGAACAAGCCTTTCTCGCTTATTGTTCTCTTTATTTATGAAGGATCACAGGTTTTCCTTTCAGAAGCCAGCCCATGGTCTCCATAGGTTTTGACCGTGCTGGGCTCATACAGTTGAGATGTACAATTTGCTGACATCTCTTTGAGGCACAATATTGAACGCGCCGCCGCCGCCGCCGGATGGTTACCAGACACCTGGACAGCAAGCTACCCATTGTTCACCATCAACAAACCCACGCCTTCGGTGGCTGGAAGTGGGGCCGGGTACCGGCAACTGGGGCGGTAGGACGTCTGTACCGCGTGCGACCGCCAACTTCGCTAGCAAAGCAGTAATATCTCGTAAGAGCCAAAATTAACCAAGAGGTCATCTAAGAGTCTCAGAGTCGATCCTAAACAATGAAACATCTTTAGAATGGCAAGAATAATGGTTTCAAATATTTAACCATAAACGAAATAAAACACAGCAGTTAATAAAAATAAAAATACCATAACCAGCTAAGGGTAGAGACACAACAACGATCGATCAGCCGCCACACGGAACCAGTTGTACAACTGTCAGAAGTACTGACGCTACACTGCCTGACTCACTTTTTGTCTAAAAGACCACTTGATACGGCGGTCCTACTATCTGGGTGTGTGTGTTGGGTACAGTCAAATAAAATATGTACCATAGTAATTAGTAGCTTTATCCTGCGGCATGCGTCATAAGATCCGTACACTTGTAACATTGTGATAGTTGTGGAATATTATATTGTTCCTATTATTATATTGTCTAGAAGACTATATCGGTGTTATATGTTGGGGGTGAAACGTGTCTTACTTGTTGAGAGTCATTTATTGGAATCCCTCAAACTTATCAACAATGATTATCATTTAATTTCTTTTTTTTTTTTATAGGTTTGTGCTTGACCACTATCTCACTTAGTAGAAAGCGACGATGCGGTGGACGATGGAGCGCGCTTACCTAGAAGAAACCTATTCACTCTAGACTTAAATCTTAATTTGCTTAATTGTGCAGTACCTAATAACAAGGTGTGACCAATATTTATTTATTTTAATCTTTATGCACAAAGTTGTACAAAGGCGGACTTAATGCCTTAGGCATTATCTGCCAGTCGACCTTAGGGTGGTTCAGAAACATAACATGGCAGGTGCAACTTAATAAATGAGAAAACAAATGCAATAGTAAATACATACTTAGATAAAAAAAGAAATCAGTGCGATGATGATTCTGCCAACATCCTGCGAATATGCTCTCGTGCCTTCACTTTAAAAGAATATCGACTAGTCGCCATCCTGATATTCAGAGGCAGCGCATTCCAAAGGGATATCGCTTGAACGAAAAAGGAGGAGTGGATAAGCCCGGTACGGTGTGAGGGACATCGTAGAATTCGATTATTGGTAGACCGAAGATTTTTATTGTGCCCAGAGCAAAGAAATTGAAGTTCTGAAATCAGATAAGAAGGGGAAGAAGGATTATCTAAAAAAGAGAACAGGGTATAAATATTCGCACACGTATGTTTGAACTAATTGCTAAAGTAAATACGTAAAGTAACCCAAAGGGCAATACTTTGAGTTTCCTCGCGGGATCACATTCATCAGAAATGAAGATATCCGCAGAAAAACCAAGGTTACCGACATAGACCCCGAAAAATCACTAAACTTTAGTGGCAATCACGGCAGAGCACATTTATTTATTTATTGAGTAGTATTTCTAGCAGAACAGGTGGTCGATGGAGACAAAAGGTTCTGGAGTGGCATCCTTGTACCGGAATACGGAGCGTTGGAAGGCCTCCCTCAAGGTAGACCGGTTGTTGTGGACGCTTGGGCCAACAGTGGACGTCTTTCGGCTGAAATGATGCTCATGATGACACACGTAATATCATATTACAACCGAAAACTTTATAGAAAGAAAGAAGAAAGAAAAACATTTTATTTACGTGAACTAGACGCATTGACCTAAATAACACAACATCAGTCGATAGGGAAGATATGCGTCTCATCCGCGCAAAACGGCCCAATGCTCAGCATAAAGCTGTGACCTCACGCATAATGCGATGAGCTCACAGCGCTGGTTTTCAGCGTGGGCCGGTCGCTGTGTCGATGTAAACGATGCAGTTAAACAAAAGATGTAAAATACAGATGATATAACTAAAATAAATAGATAAAGTGATAAATACATACATTTATATAAAGTGGCAACACCACGACGCGCCCGTAGCACAATTTGTGCAACCCGTTTATAAAAAATTGAAATCAAGAACTTATCAAAATCTATTTGTATAATCTGTCAAGAAGAACTAAGACTTGTTGAATTTTGCAATACAGTTTGACATGTTCTTAACTTCAAATACTCAATTTATTCTGAAACTGAAGTTAAGTAGTTGTATGTCGGCAATCTGTATAGCAAGCGTCTTGTTCTAGTGTACTGGCGGGCGGCAGTACTGGCGGGCTGCCCGAGCGGGCTGCACTACGGAGCTGTCGCCAGCTACTACAGCTCATCGTGCAAGGCCTGCAGTTCTAATAAAGGTCGATATTGGGTTTAATGGCCAAGCAAATTATCTGAAAAAGAAAGAGTAATCGTAATATTTGCTTCCACTTAGCGTTAAGTTTTTTTTTTTAATTATTTGAAACTGTTATGCCGCTGAACTTGAACATGCCATAATATATCTTAGATGAAATTATTAGTAGTATCAAATAATTAAAACGCATTGCTGTTCGAAAGCTCTAGAACAGAATTACGTACCTAAGCCTGGCTAGAACAGTCCACCATAAGTACCTACGTTCTTAACCATAGAGTCGAAATTAGCATAAAAGTGAGGGAGGAACATGTTAGCAATAAAAATGATTAATAAATCACACGTAGACAATAGTCCCTAGACGCGACTCTATTGTTCTAGATTGATCTTGAGACGTCCGACGTCTAGAATTTTCCTTGTTTTGCATATAAATACGAGCCCCCGACCGAAAGTGAGTCAGTTTTGATTTCGATTGCGAACACAAGCCGTTACGCCTCGGCTAGAAACCGCTACAGCACTTCTACAACAAGCTACAGCACTGCTACAAACAGCTACGGCACTGTTACAACAAGCTACACCGCTGCCACAAACCGCTACGGCACTGCTACAACACACTACACCGCTGCTACAAAACGCTATGCCCCTGCTACAAACCACTATGTCCCTGCTACAAACCGCTACAGCACTGCTACAACACGCTACACCGCTGCTACAAAACGCTATGCCCCTGCTACAAACCACTTTGTCCCTGCTACAAACCGCTACGGCTTTGCTACAACACACTACACCACTGCTGCAAACCACTACGGCACTGCTACAAAACGCTATGCCCCTGCTACAAACCACTATGTCCCTGCTACAAACCGCTACAGCACTGCTACAACACGCTACACCGCTGCTACAAAACGCTATGCCCCTGCTACAAACCACTTTGTCCCTGCTACAAACCGCTACGGCTCTGCTACAACACACTACACCACTGCTGCAAACCACTACGGCACTGCTACAAAACGCTATGCCCCTGCTACAAACCACTATGTCCCTGCTATAAACCGCTACGGCACTGCTACAACACACTACACCACTGCTACAAACCACTATGCCCCTGCTACAAACCACTTTGTCCCTGCTACAAACCGCTACGGCTCTGCTACAACACACTACACCACTGCTGCAAACCACTACGGCACTGCTACAAAACGCTATGCCCCTGCTACAAACCACTATGTCCCTGCTATAAACCGCTACGGCACTGCTACAACGCACTACACCACTGCTACAAACCACTATGTCCCTGCTACAAACCGCTACGGCACTGCTACAACACACAACACCACTGCTACAAACCGCTACGGCACTGCTACAACACACTACACCACTGCTGCAAACCGCTACGGCACTGCTACAACACGCTACACCGCTGCTACAAACCACTATGTCCCTGCTACAAACCGCTACGGCACTGCTACAACACGCTACACCGCTGCTACAAACCACTATGTCCCTGCTACAAACCGCTACGGCACTGCTACAACACGCTACACCGCTGCTACAAAACGCTATGCTCCTGCTACAAACCACTTTGTCCCTGCTACAAACCGCTACGGCTCTGCTACAACACACTACACCACTGCTGCAAACCACTACGGCACTGCTACAAAACGCTATGCCCCTGCTACAAACCACTATGTCCCTGCTATAAACCGCTACGGCACTGCTACAACACACTACACCACTGCTACAAACCACTATGTCCCTGCTACAAACCGCTACGGCACTGCTACAACACACAACACCACTGCTACAAACCGCTACGGCACTGCTACAACACACTACACCACTGCTGCAAACCGCTACGGCACTGCTACAACACACTACACCACTGCTACAAACCACTATGTCCCTGCTACAAACCGCTACGGCACTGCTACAACACACAACACCACTGCTACAAACCGCTACGGCACTGCTACAACACACTACACCACTGCTACAACCACTACGACTCTGCTACAAATCGCTACAGCACTGCTACAAACAGCTACGAGCGACTACGACTCCCTCCACGTGGCTACAAACAGCCAGTACTTTTGTACAGTATGTACTTGTGTACATACTGTCAATGACCACAGATTTACAACAGCTGAAACCGCAATATATCCATTTCAAATTATTTCTAGTTCGCGTAAATGATTTATCAGATTGAATTGTGTTTGATATAACAAAACATCGAGATATGACACGTTTAATGTCCAGTTCAAACGCAAGTGGTAGAATCAACTGTATAATATTTCGTTAGCCAGTTAGAGCTAAACAAACTCGTTGTCTATAAATGTACCCCTAGGATTGAAACATACAACTTGAACCAATTTTATAGACACAAAGAAATACACTTGTTTGTAACTCGTTTTGGGAAAACCAAGGAGGATTTTTTATGTTTTAGTTTACAATGGAATCCGACACTCATATTTTTGATTGCTAAGTACTTTGTATGTGTTTAAATCTATAAGTTAATACTCACTTTAACAACTTCGTTTGAGTTTCGTGCATAAAGTATTCGCAGTAACACAAATATGGAGAAGGCTCGGGCGCTAATCTTCCCAACTCGTCATGTCTGCCTCACACCACTCCGCGTGACTTCAGACTCGCGCGTGTTTTAATCTTACATGAAAGTACTAAGGTTGTATTTACATGAAACGTTTGACGTGGATTTTCAATTTATTTACAAAGAACTTTTGGAAGCAGCCCGGAGTTGGTTTGTGGTAATAGGTCTTTAGTACGCCGTCATATACATGATTAGCAAGCTCGGGTAAACCAGCTACACCACTATCAGATGTGTACCTACCTGTACACAACTGTGAGGCTCTATGATGCTTAATAAAGTTCATCGTGTGCACGTACAGACAGCGCACTAAATATATACTTTTATTATAAAGATGAAAGCTTGTACTCGTGTGAATATTTTTGTTATTCAAACGGCCGAACGGATTTGAACGAAATTCGATACAAAAGGCTTTTTGTCGTAGGAATGTGTTCCCTTTGATAACTTTTTAATTTACGCAGGTGAAACCTATAGCAGCTATATTGACTGTGATGATTTTAACAAAATTATGCATAAAGTGAGCTAAATAAGACCAATGAAAGGATATATACATCGTTTTATAATATGTTATGTTCTTTTGTATATTTGTGTGTACATAAATTATAAAATAAATACATTTGATATTATAATTTTGGCGGTTAGCGCAACTGTTTGACATACATTCTTAGTTGGACCTGCATTATTTCTCAAGAAACAGTTTAAGAGTATTGAAATAAAAACGACCGGCATATAAACGTGCTCTTATCATTAAAGTAACTTAATAAATATTTCCATTTGTAACTTATCAGCAGTAAGAAACATTTGAGCAATGACTTCCTCGGAGTTCGGAACAAAATACAAGAAAACTTGTAAATACAAACCCTTTGGAGAGTCTCCCGAGCTTATATGAGTCGCTAATTGGCAATTAAGATCAGCTTACTCAGCGCTACTGAACGGTGCTCAGATAAAAACGATAAAAGTGTTGATAAGATAGGAATCTCTCCCAAGAGACTGTGGCGAGTGGCGACGAAATCTGCGAGGCTTGTGGTGCGGTCCGGGAGGAGCGCTACTGTGGACATTGTCTTTACTGCGCCGACATAAAGTCACTATCAATGTGAAGTGATTATCATCGACGTACGGAAGACTTTACTTGGAGTAGGAACAATGAGAATGCAAACAAGTGGATCCGTTGTTTCGATGCGTTAGTAGGTACCTCCTGAATATTTTACTTTTCTTAATTAAAAAATCATCAAATGAATTCTTCTGTACAGGGTAGGCAGGAAGAAAAAAAATCCGCAACCCTAGCAGGCACTGAGTATTTCACTGAAATGGATACCTAATTCTGCAAGGCCTACTTAAAAATATTAGTATAATGGATGTTTATACAAAATGTTATGACTGATTTACTTGGGACCTTGTAAACTCTAGCTAAAGACAGTCTTTAAATATACGAGTATCTAATTGGTTCAAAAATATACTTCCTATTTGTTATTTAAAATAACAACTTTCACTTGAGGTATATTAACATTACATCTATTACCTCATCAAACAATCATAATGCTATCACAAGTACAAGAACCCATCACTAACTAGAACATAATATAAGTAGCTCCATCCTCCCGCGAGTCCACACCACTAGTGAAGACGCACGTCCGCCTGAATACAGTTTAATAATATCCCTCGCTCTTTGTTACTAAACATATACAGCACATACATGTTCCTACGTACACGCCAAGTTTTTGTAACATATACAAGCATACAGGGGGAGAGGGCCGCGAGATGGGACTTCAAGACGGAAACGAAACTTTGATTAATGGTCACAATCATGAACTGGAAAAAGACTGGAGTATGTTTTTAGTCACAGATACGCTGCTTCTAATCTTTTTACTTATGCTAAAACTATGTATTTGAAAAGCACTTCTTATTATTCATTCTTTTTAGTTAAAAAGACACAACCCTACGTGAATTAATAATATTGGTGTTACTTTGTGAGTCTTAGATGAGGTTTTCAACTAGATAATGTATTTCGAATGTATATCAACTCAAGTTCATGAATCTACAAATTCAAGTGATCAAACTAACTACGAGTATAATCTCATCTGCGCCGGTCTGTGTGCAGACCCCTTCATATCTCACACACACACTCAGATGTGTGTACGGCCGAGCGCCGCGGCGCTGACCGGCGCTGACCGGCCGCGGCGGCGGCGGCGGCGTCCCGGCTTACATGTGAGTTCGCACAGATTCATATTTCATACCATGTCATATATCTTGCAAAAGTTTCCGGTACACACTGAGACGAAACATTTACAGAAGTTCCGATGATAACACCACATTAACTCCTCTGTCAGTAGATACGAATAGAAAATCTTATGAAAGTCGAATTCCAGATTCCTATGTGTTTTGAGACCTTAAAAATCTCACTTTTGTATAAAGAAATGCTTATTTTAAAATCATTTCAAAGGATAGAAGAACATCCAAAAGCATGTCATGCATGTTATAAAACTTAATTCATTTTTCTTTCTTGTAAGAACTCTAATTCAGAAGTGTTAAAAAATTGTATTTTATAAAGACGAACGAACTCAACGTGAAGAGAAGAGGAGTATTTAAGCAATATTAATTAGTAAATACACTTGAAGAAACTATTGAAGCCGACATAAGAAAGGCTTGTATAGTGAGCGTCCGCCACACAGCGTCGCTGTCTAACGTCATTAGTTGACTCATTTTGTTCCAACTAATACTTCTACAGCAGTCTCCTCCACATCCTCAACGTACGTATAGAATTCATCAAGTGTCCGGACGAGCGCGGGGGCGCGTCGGTCCTGCCGCGCGAGAGGGGGAGGGGGCGACGTTCAGAACTTTTTGCCACGCACAGCAATATAAATCATCCCGATGATATCTGAGGCGCTGAAAAACTTGCGCGAAGTTTTACAAGTCCTGCCATTCAGAGGGACTCGCCGGGGTGAGGGCTCAGCGGGACGGGGCTGGAAATTAATTCAATTGAATGTTGTATAAATATTATAGCTGAAGAGGCTTTACGATGATTTAGCTAATGTTCGCTAATGTTGAGCAGCTTAGCAGCCAGCAGCTAGGCAAAATGATAGCGTATTCGGGTCAATCTAAATATAGCTAGGGAACAATTTTTCGAGCTTACAGAATTTAACCCTCCAAAAATTTTCCAAGACTTAATTGAGAGCGCTAGTCTTCCTACCTACAAATTTATTCCAGTAGCCTGCTTGGGAAATTACAGAAGCACAAGGGAGTTTCCCCTATAGATAAGCCTTTTAGGTGCCCACTATTCGCTTTCAGTTTTGCACAAAAATCAAAACACATCTTCTTGACGTGACTTTGCTTTAGAACTCTGGCCTTATAAAATATAAACGTATCTTATAACAGACCTTCTAATACCAAGCTCCCAACTTGAATCTAGATTCACGACCGAAGCCATTTCAGATTAAGACCTCCAACTTTTTTCTCCCACTTTTCCTTCAAGGCAATATTTCACTGCGCTCTATATTCAAAGTAAATCCCTTCGTAATTCGGTAACAAAACGGAGCGTTTGTTATAGTCCGGTCACGTTGGGGCGACATGTCTGCTGATCCTGTATTACGGACGAGGCGACATGATACCCGGCGTGCCACGCGTTACTAGAGGATCACGAGAACACTGTGCTTATGATGGGACAAGGTGTCAAACGTATTGGAGACACAAGAGATGAGCGCGCAACCTCACTGTTAGTAAACATGCGGACACTTCACCTGGCTAGACTTAATTTCAGATTTTGTGCGGGTGTTAATGCTAAACATAATTATATTATGGGCAATGTTAACTTTAAATCTTTTCAAATTTTTATGGTTAATTCTTTTTTCATGACATTTTTACATTTCAAGCAGCATTTAAAACTAGGAAGAGGTTTTCTGTTCAACAGATTTTTATTGTCTTTTTTCTTTATCAAAAAAAAAAGACAATAAAAGCCGCGTGGTCCCATCTAAAGGTATACCTGATGAAAAATTTCGTAGACAGAATGGAATTTTTCCATTATTTGTCAGTTTCCAGGATTGCTCCAATCGCATGTCCGTTCATTGTTAAAATCATTACATAACATCACGCCGGTACGATCTGAAGGGGTGCCCAAATGTGTAAAGTTTACCCTGATACACCCTCATTTTACCCATTACCAATGCTCAAATTCCATGTTATTAGGGTTATCAATTCGGGTATAACTTTTATGTTTAATGATCCGATCTTGACTCTTTCTTTATTTTAGGTTAAGTCATAACTCCGTGCGCGTGGTACTACCATTTCTAATATTTCATTGACATTAAACTTTGGACTTCATACTTTGGATCCTTCTTAAATTCAACTTTTAATAGGCACGTGTAGATTAAATCATTATATTTAAATAAATTGACTAAATAAGTCATTTTTATACTTTACCAGAGAGTAAATAATAAATTATAGTTTCTTTATAATACTCACTCATTTGTCACTCTCTGCAAGTCTTGGTTAAAAAGTGGTGCCCGTGATTGAAAAGGTGAAAAGGTTTTTTTGTCTTGGTATGTTCGTATGAACTTTAACATGAATATACTGAGACTTCCATATGCCTTTTCATCATTATGAAACGCATGTTACTAAAAGAGTTAAGAGTATAAAAATGGATGGAAATGGAGAAGGAAGCCAAAGAAATGATGGATACTGGTGATATGAATGAAAAGAAAATTATTAATATCGTGACGGATGTCAGAACTGAATAGAAGAAAAACCATCGCACCGCCCCTGGGTGGCACTGAACCGAGGCAAGAACACCTTTACATACTAATTACCTCATTTTTACCGAAATAGTTATCATTTTTTTAAACTTAATTTGGTATCAATTTACTGTGAATCGTTTTTAGTTTTTGGACTTTATGTAAACTCACAATGAGTGAGCCACCAACGTGGCCTATTACGTTGGCACCAACAGTCCGTACTCCGCACCTAGCACAAATGTTTTTGGCCAAACATTGCGCACGAATATTCGAGCCAGAGAACTCGGTTCGTTTGTGTTACCTACCGTTTTAACTTGTGCGCGAGATATTATCTCAGTATATTACGAAAACCTGCAAATATTTTTGCTGAAAATTCCCAAACGTGTTGCTATATTCTATTTAAAAGAGAAACTTTTAGGCTACGTTTTTTAAAATGGCTCTTTTTCACTAAACTCTTATTTGATTAAATAAGTGAGACTTTTGGAGCTCGTTTGACTTTAGATACAAGTACCTACTGAACACCGTGTATTTGTTACAACATGTATTTTTTTATCTTAGGATCTTGAGCCCTTGAAAGGTGTACAAGAAATCAACTTGCGAAGGCTCCTCTTTGTGGTGGAAAATCATCAAATAACTTCTCCTGCTCTGTGTCTTTCAGTTACCCTTTGCGTTCCAGGGCCGCAAGTTATCGCAGCTTGTCTCCAGTTGCTATTCAGAATAATCCATTAATCTAAATAGCAACTGCAAAGAACATTTTCTTTCTCGTTAACGTCTTTACATTCATAGTCAATGTCATTTGAAAAGCAAATAGAAATCGCTTTCCTCAGTACTCTAGGTAAGTCGGTGTGTATAGACAGTAATCAGTTGGTATCGATGAAAGCGATGCCGTGCTATCTATCTTCGACACCTCGTTGATTCGAAGAGATTTCAATTTGCTGCATTATCGGGTGTTACCGAGCTCAGTTATACGAGATGTGTGTAGATTGTATAGGAGCTAGGGTAACGTCTTTTATAAATATTGAAAGGTCTGATCAATTTATCAAATGTAGTAGATATCTTTAAAATTAATCTCGTGATAAATAAGAAAATTTAACCAAGTATACGGCTGCACACAATGAAGAGTGAAATTCTCTACGAGCACCTATGTTTTCTACCACCGATGACCTATCAGCCTTAATGATCATGCACGTGTATCTTTTGAGCACGTTTGTCCCGACGTAAAACAAGTCAAGCCTCACTCTTGAGGCGCTACACAAAGTGACCTTCAATTAGTAACAGCGACTGTCGAAATATCAAATGTAGGTAAGGAGTAGACAACGTACGTCACACTTGTTACAATTCCATACGTATTTACTAAAATCTGAACTGCAAAGTTGTACCATCGTTAAACCTGGTATATTTTTTATGCATGAAGCACAGTTATGTGATAGTCAGACACACCTTAACTCCAAAATAATATCTGCAACATTATAAAAATACGCTACCGAATGTCTGCGACCCACTCGTCAAGCTCGCCGTACCGCGGAGCGTCATGTGCTCCTGTATGGAGGCGCGGTGCGCGTCGAGCACGGTCGAGGCGCTTCCATTGTTTATATGGCGGTAGTTATAAAATCGTGATGTAAATTATCGATCCCCATTTTCAATATAGGTATGACAACTTTTGTTCGAGCAACGGATTATTTCACTTTGGCCTTCACAATAAGCCAAAGCACTTTGTCACCCAATGTTGTACCAGTACCTAACGGATTGTGGTGTAGCGGAAAATCACTATAATATGCTCAGAGTTGTCTTAGTTGTCACTTTATACGATTAATGTTTCCTTACTTTGGTAAACAGACAATAGTACCAGGTTTTGAAGAAGTAATTACCTCCATTAGTATCCATGATACGTAGAGAACCTTAGGATTATACATGAATTGTAAGATCAGCTTTCTTACGGTGTGCCAATATGAACACCCACGCACTGTCTTACAGTTGTCACACAGTGAACGAATCAGAAAAACTGTTCATACGAATTCCACTTTGACGGTCATGGACATTCAATGAAGCTGGTTCTAATAAAACATTAAAACCAGCTTGATGTGTGTTCTATGTCTTCTGTTTCTATATCAAACTATTTGCTGTTGATATATCAAATCCTAATATAACACTATCAAATGTGATGGTGTCCGTGCCCAGTTCACGTACTATCATAACGAGTACATACACTTGTCTGCATCGTTGCTCTAGTGGTTCCAAGCGCTACTAAATGTAAACTTCTGTAGTAAATATCGGAGTTTTACAGTGGAATCCTGAAGCCTAGATTTGGACAAATTGACAGCAATAGACTTACCCTCCATAACATCGTAGAGGTCAAGCAAGGCCGAAGCCTACCGGGGCCATGGGTTAACATCGGAAAGGGAAACCCGTGCTCCTAGGACGTACAGGGCAAAGAAGAAACATGTGTGCAGCTTTAGTCAGTAAAAGTCTGACACGCCTTACGCTCTGCCCTAAAGCGGGAGAAGTCATTAGATGATTTCCCACCTTCAAAAAAAAACCTTTATAACAGGAGTTTAATTTGGTAGACAATGGAATCTTAATGTTCTATTCAGCTATTTTACAGACCTAGCCTTCTTCCTCGTGGCGCAGCTCGTTCAAGCGCGCGGGCGGTGTGGGCGCGCCGGCTCGCGTGTGGCTCACAGCCGCTAATCAGCCGCTGAATTATTCAACGCTCCCAGGTATCATTAACTGACTGATAATAACGCGCTCGCTGAGAGAAAGGTCAGGCAGGGTGAAGGTGTAACAGCTGGCGGTGGGCGGGCCCGCAGGAAGGAACACGATTGTTAGCATTGACCTTTGTGAAGGTTCTCAGTAAATATTTCAGTTTTGATTACCTACCTGCTATGACAGAATACTAGGATTTCTACAAGGTGTTGGTACTGGAAATATCGTGGGTATCTATTTGTCTGTAATTCTCAACATATTCAGAAGATAGATTGAGTATTTATTTTTTTATTTACCGACACTTACTTTTTTTTAGGTGGGAAATTATCCCCTAACGACTTTCCTTCTCTTGGGCAGAGCAAGAGATAGTGTCAGACTTTTAGTGACTAAAATCTCACTTCTGTTCCTTCGTTGCTTTTCGTACAGGGGTCGAATTTTCCCTTCAGAAAAAAATCCTTGGCCCCAGTAGGCTTCGGCTGGGCCGCTACGGTTTGCTAACAACTCCTTGAGGCGCGCGTGGAAAATTACGCTCCGTCGACGTCTCGGGTTCGATCCGGATGGTTAACGGACAATCAGACGGCGAGCTACTCATTTCTCGCCGTCTACAATCCCGCGCCTACGGTGACCGGAAATCGGGATCAGAATCCCGGCGATGGCTGGGGCGAGATCGCCGTTGCCTCACGCGTGTGGCCTCCTCCTTTGCTAACTACTAGCTACTGCTTCGCAGAAGAAGGCGACCATCTGCCACTCCTCCTCGGTAGAGGCCATGGTCCGGAACCATGGCCCGTACCAAGGCTTGGCGCGAGAGATCGCTGCCGCACCGATACTTACTTACATTTATATACCAAAACACTTAATATAATTAAACTAAAACTTAAAAATAACAATAAAAATATACAACCAAATTAAGAACCTCGTTTTTATAGAAGTCGCATAAAAAATATGAAACAATGATTAAAAACCAGCCAAGTGCGAGTCGGAACTGCGCACAAAGTGTTCTGCTCCGTAAACAAAACATAGACAAGATCTTTTTAATATAGTAGATTATTTCTAAAATGTCATAACCATTGATAATATTTATAATCAATCATCAACCAGTTCCAAAGTGGACGGATTAAAAGATTCAAAGCTTGTAACTGGAATTCTGCCTTATCATATGATCATGCATTAATAGCAATTCGTACAATATTATACCTAAAAACGGTGTTGAAAGCGTTCATTCAGTGCTAGTGAATAGCTGCAGCGACTTCTGCACAAGTGGCATCATCCGGCGACGCTCGCTAATGCGGCACACAGAGTGCAATGTGCAGGAAGTCGTAATTGCAATACATGGAGGATTAGAGCCCAGGCGAAATGTTATAGTCGGCAAGTTGAAGAGTGACAGTTATATTTAAGAAAATGAGAAGTAGGTGCGAATTAGTCAAAATATGAATTCTAAAAAATAGGCGTTGATGAGAGCAAAATGATCAAAGCAGGAACAAGTTTTATTCATCAGGAAGGAGATTATTGTTTCCCATTCTGTCTTGCTCCGTATTATGGCCTAAAACAGGGCGTGATCGTCTCTTACGAGGATACGGTAAAGCTCCAACCGGAACTCTTCCCAGCAGAACGAACTTCCACCAATGCTACACCTATGAGTTCCTGGTGATCTGCATGATGATACACGAACGTTTCTGCCCGCCAGATCCGAAACGGGCATCTCTCGAAACTCTCATGTCCAGTGAAAACCTACGACAGATAGATTAAAGTTACCCAACTCCGAAGTTTTTATGGGCGCAGATTCAAAAACTGGAACCTGGCGTAGAGTCTAGTCACTGTTTCTTAAAAAAAATACGGAACAGATAGATAGAAGGCGAAAATTATGAAGCAATGATTGAAAAAGTTTATAGTTCTTACCAGTAGCACAAAACCGAACTCTATAAGTATGTTTGTGTGTATGTAGGACAGCAGTGTCCAGCTGACGGCAATATCCTTATATTAGCCGCGTCCCGAGGGGCGCGTCCACCCCGGGACTCGCCCCGGGGCGCCGTCACCCTGGGATTGGATTGATGTAATATCGAGACTCGGAGACTGCATTTCGCGTTCATTTCGAATGTAATGAGATTGATTTCTTCCACTGAAAGCGATCGTAGAGTTGGGCGTTTTAGTTTTCGAAAAAATATGAGTTTATTCTTTTTTCTTGCCCTAACTGATGTATGGTCAACTTAGTGAAACGCATTTAGATGTGAATGAAGTAGGAGGCTTCATGAGAAAAAAAAAATAAGATTCGTCTCAATTTCTTTTCCAGCAATTCTGAAGCCTACCGGTGCCATGGGTTTGCTTCTGAAAGGAAAACTTAAGGCCCTAAAACGCAAGGCAACGAAAAAACGAGTGGGTTTTAGTCAGTAAAAGTCTGACACGCTTCGCCATAAATAGGGAGAAGTCATTGGATAATGTCCCGCCTAAAAAAATCCCTCCTACTAAATAGTAAGACACAAATCACTTAGAAGACCTAATAATAAAATTAATTTCAATTAAAGTTTTAGGTACTAACTCCGGCATCATCACCACACTAGCGTCCATTCAGCGACAAAGACTCGCTCCGTTCATCTGTCCGGCCGGACACGCTCATGTCTATCTGTTCCGACTTATTGGCGTCCGGACGTTGCCAGAGACGTATTGCAATGAGACCCAAACAACGTTGCAGACGAACGACGCCACCCTCTGCGCTCTTTGTAACGATGCAAAGAGAGTACAGTGACGACCTAGCCAATCTTGATTAGTTTTCGTATTTTGAGTCTAAAAAAGGGACTACTTATCTACTTTTTCATGATATATATATATGCTTTTTCATGTTTTATATATTATGCTATGTTCGGCCGTTTTGCGCGGATGTGACGCATATCTTCCCTGTCAATTTCAAGCTGTTTTATGTTTGTTAGCTAGTTTTAGATTGCGTCTTTTTCGCGTAAATCAACTGCTTTTCTTTCTTTTTTTCTATAAAAGCTATTAAACTTCATCCTCTAAAAGTTTCTTTAGAGAATCTTTCCTTAGTTAATGGGCTTTGTTATTACAAGGAATCGTATTCTTGTTTCCATGATTTTATGAAATAGATTCCAGTTCGGGCATGATTCATGCATAGCGAGTTATACAAGTACATATATTTTAAAACACAATAACATGGCCACATACCTGAGATAAATCCCCAGTGACGTTGTTTACGGAAGCGCGCGGTGTATCAAACTGCAGCCGTGGTATATAATGCAGTGCACACGTCGAGTAACACACGAGCCACGACGTACCTCAACCGTGCAGTACACCCCACATTATTTGTGCATGTGCATTGTGACATTCGTATGGGAGGGACACAACTAATCTCTTTGTTCTCAAACTTGAGACGCTCTGCAGGCGTAAAGTCAATTAACTATGGGTGGGATGGGTGAAAAGTATCATCCTCATCATATCAGCCGAAAGACGCCCACAGCTGGGGATAAGCCTCCCTTTTCGCCCCATTTACCAGTCCTGTGCGTCTCGCTTCCATCAATTCACCGGGATCTTCACTAGGTCGTCGGTCCACTTTGTGGGAGACCTTCCAAAGCTGCGTCTCTACTTCAGATACTTTCAGTCTCTTTGACCATTTGTTCTGTGACTAATAAAAAAGTATAGACAACAACAATAATAATTTCTTACCCTCTCATATCGTAGACGAAACGGTGCATTGGATGAGCTCCACGTTAACAATTTACAACGGATCGAAAAAAATGAGGCCCGTATACTTCATGTATCGTTATCTACATCGCTACTAAACTACTTGTAAGCTGTAGATCAACGAGCGACATTTAACAATGTAGTTCGTTGTACGCTGCGGGTTTATGGCGCGCCTTCGCTGTCGGTCGCGATGGATCATGAACCTTACTAACTTGTGAAGAGATTGAAGTTGCGCTCCCAACTGACTCAGATTATCACTTAATATAAATCTTAAAGTTTTATGCACATCAGAACATAATGTAACTTAGTAGTTTAGGATTCATACGTACGAGGTCACCTGGTAAGTGAAGGTCAAACCAGCTATTTTAAAGTTATTTCCTCCTCCTCGCGTTGTATTCCCTATTACTGAAGATCGTGAAGTTCCGGTTGGATGAGCTTCATACTGATGGTGTCTCGCCATCTGTGTCGGTTCTTGGCGTCACAAAGTGCGCAATGCAATTGAGTGTCCGTTCAGTGTGGCAACTCGAACTGAAGTTTCTTAGCATAGCATTACTTTTTTAATTATAATATTTTATTAGCTCGTAAAAATGCTGATCGTTACGGCTCTTTTATTGATAAGCAAAAAATCAAGTACATTTTTCTTGACGGCCTAATTTCAAAGTTATTATTACCTATGCCTTAGACTAGTTAAACACGACACAATATTGTGGTGAAAATATTTCCCATTTCCTATTCTTCTGTTCAAAACCTACTCGTTGAGCTAGAGCTCGCTAACTAATAATGCAGAGCATGGCGTTATAGGATGGGTTCCTGGGTTGGATAGTGCCATTTTGTTTTCCCAACAGGCTTTGGGAACACATTAATTGTGCGTATAACTAACGAGTGAAATTCATTGCCGGAATCTATGTTTCCTGATGGCTACAACCCGAGAATCTTTAAGTCAACAGTGAATAGGTTACTTCTAGGTAAGCGCGCTCCATTATCCACCGCATCGTCGCTGTCCATCAAGTGTGATAGCGGTCAAGCGTGAATCTATTAACAATAAAAAAAGAAAAAAAAAGGTAAGTATCGTTGCCCAGTTGATGGCAAAATATTCTATCCCCATTACGTGAGACCGCTATATACACTGGTGAAATTTGAAAGTGGGTGTAGTATGCCCAACTCTAACTGACACTTTGGCGAAAACACTAATATATAACTGTGCTATGTAAAGCCTTGTCCAAGCTGACATACAACTGAGAATCGTCGCACGACGATGGCTATCAGACATACAGTGACCCAATAGATAATGGCTGAGGTAAACGCAGCGATACACTGTGCCCCGTGAGTGAGCACACGGCATTAAGTGGACAAAGCCGGGCTAACAGCATTGTTTCAGCCATTGTGGTGAAAACAGAGTGGAGTGAAGGATCGGTAGCAAACGAGGACGACGGTGTGGTGCCGGCGACTGCTACGTCGGTTAAAGTCGGTCAGTTTTGTTGTGTTCAAATATTATCTGTAGGTCATTTATTAATTTAATGAATTCACTGGCCCAGTTAGCAGTGACTGTGAGCTTCTACGCTATACGTTGAAATAAATGTATGAAGTAGTTTTGATATAAAAATTTGAAAAAAGATAAAATCATTACTAACTAGCTGCCTCGACTATTTCCAGTTATGTTGGGAGGGTACCCCAACATAACTGGATTAGTCTCTATGGATGCAGTTGGAAAACAATATTTTAGAAGAAGTGTCTACCAGTTCCTATTGGTTAACACCGATACCTTTAATTTGGCTTTGCCTCTAACTGCGAACCCGAAACGTCTGTCAAAGATCTACAAATGTCAGCCGAGACCAACAGCTTAACATACTTAACCAAAAAATTAAGTGTCTATAAAAAATTCCAAGCTAAAAAAGGCTGCAGTCTTAATGTTATTAATGGTTCACCGCGTAAAATATGAAGATAAAATTTTCATACTTTAATAGCCAGTCAAACAAAAGCGCCGTCAGCTTCGGCCGCCGTTAGTCAGCAGAGCGCCGCAATAAACCAGCCGTGTCAGTTATGGCACAATAACACACACGTAATGCTGTTTGCCGCCGGCTCCTATTGAGATATATCGGTTTGTGTCCTTTATGTGCACGATTTTACGTGAGATTAAGATTATAAATACGACATTCTTAAGTTATTGTGATGAAAGGACATATTTAGTATATTGGCAGTTAATTCTATAATGCTACTATAAGTCAACACTAATGCATAATTGAGACGTGTTTATGGCGTGCTGGTTGCTGAATTTTTTATTAAAATTACTTTTTAGTCGTAGTCACAAAAGAGGGAGATTCTCTATTCGTCTGTATTATCTTTTTGAGAATAGAGATCCTAGAAAGTAACTTGGAACCGAAACTGAAAGAAACAATAAATAATAATTCGAGGTTCAGTGTAGTAGGAGCTATTTTAGGTATTTTAGTAGTAGTCACACTACACCGGACAAGCCACTAAGTAGTCTGTTTGTCTCTGTTGTTGAAGCCAGCGTCAAAATGCCAAAGACAACAAAGAGTAGTAATAACCTGCACAACTCTTTTGTCTATGGTGTAGGTGCAATCACAGAGTAAATTGTTACTCAATACATTAAAGCCCTGTATACACGGCCTGGCGGGCATTTTTTAATTTTTTTTTTTCTGTTATGATTTGTGCGTCTATTTAGGCGGGATAAACATGTTTTCTTTCTTTCTTCTTTCTTAGTCAAAATACAAATGTTAAAACGAACCTTTTATTTTTTGACAACTTTACTACTTAATTTATTTCAACAATTGGCTCTAAGTAGAGTAGTAACGAGTTATGACGAGGATGCACACTGCACTCCTAGTGCACACATAGGTATAGTGAGTTTTTTTTAAGGATACTGGGTATCAATCTTGAGTCCCCTGGATCCACTGCTCGATGGGCATGCGGCTAACATGTCCATCCCAAGTTGTGCAGCCTTCAGAATCACGCTAACAATCTGCGATCTGAAGCATAGTAAAGGTTCAAGAAAAGAAGATACCTAACATCCTGATAATGGAGCTGTTTTTTCTGTAAATAAATTTCGAAGTACAAGACTGTCACAAATAATAAACAGTAAGTGACTAATTCTTCACTGGCGACCGCTTTATCAGGTGTAAATCAATTGAGACGGCACTCAGCGCACTCCTGCACGCTGTCGCACCTCTACGACTTCATTTAATCAATTTCTACGTTAGGACGTTACGAGAATCTTAAATCTTCTTTAAGATACACAGAGTAGGTAGGTACTTCTAAGAACTAGTAGTAGCAAAGCAACCAGTCATTTTTTTTACCTACTAGTATCAAAATTTTAAGACTCAATTGTCATTATTTTTCAGTCCTATTTGAAATGAACTAGTGCGGCCACGGAACTGATGAAGTTCGGCGTCCATAGTAGGTACTAAGTAGGTATATTTACTATATTTACTTAAACGCTCTAGAATAACTCTTCTTCTTAGTTGTGCGCTCTTAAAACAGAGTTGTCGTGTCATGTCTCGATTGAGTCTTGCGCCATCGGCTCTCTCGTGATGCGACACCATGCAGCTCTGTGCCTCTAGAATAACTGAGCTATATGAAAGATGTAAGAAATATCTATAAAAAGAGAACGCACTCTTGAATCCCATGGTTAAGTGATACGACCACTAACGGCTAAAAACTGTGATAACCAAGTAAGTAAGTTTACCATATTTGCACCACTTGAAGATCTTAGTAGCCGCAGCGGCAACTCCAGGACAACCTCCAGTACTTGGAACCTGAGATGGCGCAAGCATGTCGCCACAGCTTGGGACACACTTTAGAGGTCTACTCACCATCCACGGCACCAACGTCATGTAATCTAATATCTTCTCACCGTGACGTACCAAAGGAGATAATGGAAAGTAAAAACAACTCAAGTAGTAACAACTCTGATATCCGCATATATTGTTATTTATCATGGTGTACAATAAAGAGTTAGACTATTACTATTATTATTTTTGCTATTTATTATTATTTTTGGAAAAATGATTTTTATTCTCAGCTCTTTGGCTGGTTTGCTGGTTTGTTTGGTTTGGTTACATTTACGAGCCGAAACCAAGTAAATGCAGCGTGTGGTGTGTTACGTTGAGGGTGTGTTATGATGGGTACCTAATGCGTTTTCGTCTATTTGCATGAACTTTCTAACAATTCGACATGTATTCAGGATAGCAGCTTTTTGTAAGGTGATATAGAGAGTTTCTTTTAAGTTTAGCAGTTTTAGACTATGTAGTAGACAATTTGGAATGACGCCTGTTGTGGAAAGGACGATCGGGACTACATAAACTTTTTCTTGTCGCCATATTCTGGTAACTTCATCCTTGAGTTCAGCGTATTTGCTTATTTTCTCAGTTATTGTTTTCTTTATATTATATGTGTTGGGTATAGCAATATCTATTAAATACGTAACTTTATTTATTTTATCTTGGAGGGTTATATCTGGTCTGTTATAATGAATTGTTCTATCGGTGAGTATGGCGCGGTCGTAATAAAGTTTATGTGTATCATTTTCTAGAACAGTTGGAGGTGTATAGTTATAGTAAGGAGTGTTCGTGTTCTGTATGAGTGTGTACTTAACCGCTAAATTTTGGTGTATTACGTTTGCTACCTGGTTGTGTCTGTGAGTGTAATCTGTCTGCGTGAGGGTGGTACACGCTCCTGTGATATGCTGGATAGTTTCCGGTTGGGTGTGGCACTTACGACGTTTATCATCTGTAACTGAAGGATCTTTGATGATATATTTTATTTATTTATTTATTTATTTAAATCTTTATGCACAAAGTTGTACAAAGGCGGACTTAATGCCTTAGGCATTATCTGCCAGTCGACCTTATTTTCTGTGATTTCTAGTGTTAATTATCTGGTCTTGAATGGCAATCATTATTATTATTATTATTTGACTATTATTTCCAATCTAGATGAAAAAACCTAACGTAACCTATCATTTAAAAAGTCATGTCAAAATTAACTGTAAGTCAACTTTGTGAAGAGAAAATAAATGGTAATTATTATTATTATTTAAACTCTGCCATTAAAAACTTTTATATCCTTCAGTTATGATGACTGATATTTTTTTAGTTACAGAGCTCCATAGCATCTCCACCTTGCACTTCATCCTCTCGTCTCTTGTTCAGAAAACTCCTCTAACACACACAAGACATTTATTACTGGTACTACGCAGCGAAGTTCCCTCGAAACGCAATACAACACGCGGCTCCGCGACTCTCTGCTCGTATCGCCATTAGATTGTTTGTCGATGTAGTTTGCATCATGAAGTTCTCTGAAACTGCCTCGTGTAACACTGCCAGTGCTTCTGTGTCCTACTGAATGAAACAACACGTATCTCAGAACTAGCCCAGACAATCGTAATAATGTCGACAATGGAAAGGTAAAATCGCGTAATCGCCACGTTGTTGGTCGAAAATAAATTATGTTATTTATTTCAGATAAAAAAGTTATATCCAGTCATATATTTTTGATCAAAGTGGCGGTTACGCGATTTAACCTCACCATTGTCGAAATATTTACATATGTGTACAGTTGACTTCGTAATTTCTTTTTGCCTCTTTCAGTATAAGTCTCAGTATAGGTATTGCAACTTCATTAATTACAAAGCCACAATAAATCAAATCAATGTGACTTATAAAAAAATATATGAATGGAAGTATTATTTTATTTGAAATAAGACGATCTAAATATCGTAGGATAAAACTGTACTTTCATTCTTTGCTGGTGGATAGAGTCCTATTCCTTTAAGCTCACTTACGATGTCTCATTTTAACATTCGACAGTTTTTTCAACGCCAATAAGTATTACAGCTTTTCCAGAGCTACTGGTTATACTTGGCCACAAACACCTTAACTAATGAAGACTTTAGATAAAAGTAGGTAATCCGTATATCGTCAAGAAGCAGCGAGCTCGGCCGCTTCGATTGCACGCTCCGCTGAGTCTCACGCACCCCTACTCAAATTAATTTTATTAAAACTCCTCCTTTTCACGCTGAAATCAACCGTATTGTGGTTTCAATATGGTTGCCTTTTCATTGAATCCCATTGCCCCGAAGCTGTCCCATCGATGCAAAGTCAAAGTGGAACGATGAAAATGAAACTCTTCAATATTTTTATATCATTTATTTTATCCGGTATACGATTTCCATAAACACATGGCGATGAATATATGGATTCTGTACATTCAATATCAAAGTAAACAATAAAATGTATATAATAAAATGTAAATATATATTATGATCTATTATGTTGGCACCGAGATGCGACACTGGAGTATCGAATGGACGCTAAGTACGAAACAAGGAGAACGAGGCTGCACCCGCGCGGTCGGCGAGCTCTCGCAACTAGCGCGGCGACGTACAGGCAACCGCACGCCTTGAATCACACATACGTGCGATTGACTGTACAAGAAGCAGTTCCAGAAAAACTTATCAGTTGCTCGAAATGAGGGACGATTGAGTCACGAGATGACTTGAATAACCTTTTCATTTAACTTCAAATCAGCCTTGACTCTGTACAACTGATAAGCTTTCTAATAACTTATCGTATCGATAGAGTTTGGAAACAAGTAAAGCGCTAGTTCTAAGAGTCTTAAACACACTACCTACTGAAACGGTCTCCAATTTAAATGTATTACCAAATGTATTGTATTATGTAGCTGTGATATGTGACAGTAATATAAGCCCCAGCCATTGCTGTGATGGGTATGCTACGACTGCGGCGGCAAGTGCCCTTTTTGAGGAGTAACTAGAAGGGCACCACGACGTTCTTACTTTCTGCCTGCCGGAATGAGGATCTACTCACCGATCCGACCGTTCGATATGATCTTGTTTCAAATTCAGGCAAAAGAAACGTTCGGGTGTCACCTTTGTTGATCATACGGTAGAAGTCTGCCCCTTTTAGGCACCGCAATGTCTTGTGATGATTGATGGCGGCAAATTTTCGCATACAACTCTGGTTCAGGCCAAGAGTCCAACTCTGGTTCCAGGGCAAGAAAGAATGAGAACAGGCGAAGCAGTAATCCAAGCGAAAATAGCCGTAAGGCAAGGAGATTCCTCGGGTGTCGGGAGTAGCGAGGCAATTTTCAGCTACTGTAGGCGTGCGTACGACGAGCAAAGGGTAGCTTGCGGCCCGGCCATCCGGCAAGAACCAAGCTCGAGTCACGTAGTGTTCCACGTGCAGCTCAAAGATATGTCAACAAGACTCAAGGGCGTAGTAGGAGCGACGCCTGGGAGGGCTGCGGGAACGTGAAGTGACTGTGGCTCTAGAACGCCAAAGGCAACAAAGGGACACGGTTGAATATTAATCAGTAATAGTCTCGCATGGCCTTGGCCGGGCTCTCGCTCCAGATATTGTTGTGACGACCTTAAACACGATCTTCTCTTGTGGCTGGATTACGAGCAGTTTAACACCGTGGGATTATTAATTTGTATGTCCCTGTATCTTTACGTTAAAGGTAGTGTGTTTATAAGGCGACGGGTGCGGCCAGTGGACACGAGGTGCGGGGGCCGCGGAGCGAACTACCGGCTGAGAGACTCGAGGAGCAGAGGGACAGCGGCTCAATTTGGTCACAGTTTATTTAAAGTGGGTTGGATAAGATGGATCATCCACGTGGCCTGAACTGACACAAAAAGACCAGAGATCACAGCCACAGCAGTCAATGTTCTGGCTGCAGTTCACCAAAGTGGTCATTGTATACAAAGTAGCCACAATGAACCCAAAAAGCCGACGAAAGGGACGAGAAGGAGAGAGAGGAAGTGCGATAGGATGAGGAGACAGAATGTCCGAGGTGACGACAGATGACGACCTACTAGAATCATACAGCATGATACCACGGGGTGAGGTGGGACAGAGTGCTCACTGTAACAACGAACATTACGCATGTGTATCAATCGATGAATATAATGTGTAGCAAATGTAATACAACAGTCAGGGAAACGGAATGTTCAACATTTTAAGCATGACAAAGAATGTGATTTAAAAATTATCGTACGTGCTAATTTATGTTGTTTTATTAGTTTCTTAATTTGTGCAAAAAAAAATGTTTATAATTCGTTGTTACATTAAGCATACTGTACCTTCTGACACCGTCAGTCAGCGAGCTAGACACGACAGACACGGCGGGAGCGGGACGCGAAGGTTCTACGTAGCTCCTTAACTAACTACATCGAACTCCGCATGGACGGATCATTATATCATCATCCAGGTACGAACGAAACAACGATTTTTATTTTTATTTTCGGCGCTGTGATAGTCTAGCGGATGATTCGCAGCGAAATGTAAATGTTGTGAAAACGATATAAGAAAATTAAATTCGAGGATACCACCTTCTTCTTAGAGAAATCTATCGTAATATTTATATCAGCTTCAGTTAAGTGCCGTAGATTACAACAAAAATAGCGTTCGCTGGTTTCTGAAAACACTCACAAGTGTAAGAGAAGATTTAACAAGTGTATAAACACAAGACTTGTCAAACTTTTAATTATTCAGAAGTGGATTTATCATGACAACGTTTTACAGCTCGTCTTGCTTTATGAATTTTTTTTTGCAGATAATTCACTGTTTATCATCCGCTACAAACATATAGCGCCTTTATATTAATTAGAATTATATTATTTTTTTCCAAACTCATTGTCCAATTGACGATAAACGCTCAGACATACAAAAATACATCTCGCTACAGCTAATAAACTAACGATACTGGTTATTTGTTAAATTCTCTGTGACACACGGACTCGCGGACTCGCGGACTTGTGACAACTCTGCGTGACTGTGAGCGCGACTCGCGGGCGCCCGGCCCGCACGCGCCCGCGCCTCTTATCACAATCTTAACAACGACTAACTTACTATATCTTTATACTCAGTGTGTGTGATGGCGATGACTTTGCCCATATTTATCAAATCACACAAAATGCTACTTGTGTGCAATAAAACTAGACAACAATAAAAACATGGATGAAAAACTATAACATATTAATGGACTAAACACATAATACAGAAAGCCTTGTACTTTACCTTGTGCTCGATTTCTTTGGATATAAGTAAAAACGTCAGAGCTGCTAATTGTAGCTAGCACTCCACTGTTTATCTACTCCGTGGTCTCAAAGCAATTGAGCAGTTAAGCAACGGCAACATCATCCAACTAAATGTTACAGAGTCATCTCACGCGATCACACACACAAACATCGGCTACACATAGAGATAGCGTCGAGTATCAGAAGAAACAAAACGATACTAAACACATTCTAAGGAACCTAACCAATCAACCAGCAACCGACACCAACACCAACACCAACACCAACGCCGAACACTTCGTCAATACCTCTTAACACTACGAAATTGTTGCAAAAACTGTGGTAGCAAATATTATTAGTATTTTGTTCATACAAAAAACGTCCGATCTAAACGAACGACTAAAATTGACATCGAAATTTACATGATTCAGTTTAAGCTATGATACATAGTATTTATTCATATTTTAAGAATTTGACATCTATATAAAATATATTATGATTATATGCTAGCTATGGGCGGCGGATGTCGCGGCACAGACTAACTCTCTCAATATTATATTATTGCTTAACATTTCTGCTTTCAACCGAGGAAACCTCGTCGCACTACCACATCTCTTAGACATACTGTTTAACTTGAAATAGCTCACAATATTCAGTACATGACTTAAAATTAATTTAATCAATTAAACAATTGTTATGAAACGATTCGCGAGACTAAAACATATTTCGTACTGATCAACAGAGACAGACAACTAGTCGTAGGTACGATCTGTCGTAGTGCGCACTGAGCCGTAGATTCTGTCGTTGGACCACTGTGACGTCACAACCGCCCCCACCTATTGCTTGACAACTAGCACGAGCTTAACTCACTTAATTACAATAACTTTATAATCTCATATCATTTGGTGTTCACATTGCACTAGTAATTCACATTCCATTAAAATACGAACATAACGTAATAATCGACCATATATTTATTAATTAATAATCAATATAAGAAAAATCTATTTTAAATATTAAAATATCAACAATTTGGCACATTTGATTCCTGTTTATAAATTACGTTAGAAAATAAGAGGATACAGGAAGGTGGAGAGAAGACATAACACAAGAGATATAAGGATTAGGCCGCGCACACGCTCGCTGATGCAAGAAGGAAGTAGTATCTGATACTAACGAGAGGGCTTACGAGGAGAAAGGGTACACATGAAGAAACTGCGGACAAAACATTAACCGAAGGCAAGGTCACATTTAACAATTATTGTACAAAAGCTATAACAACTGTGACAACCTTTCAGGAAACGGCGGTCACTAACGTGATCTGAGCCCCAGCCCGACGAAGGAATCTCAAAATCTGGTTGTAAATAGAAAACTAGATTTTGAGGTTTGCATTGCCAAATTAAAAAGGATTCTGCTTTTTGACAAATTGTACAAATTGACTTTGCCAGCGATCTCTAGATTGTAGAAGAAGAAGAAGATAAAACAGTTGTTGCTTCAGCGAACGTGTCAGTAGATATATATACGAGTATAGACACGCTAGAATAACCAATAGTGACGTAATACAGTAGGATGCTACGAAGACTAGAGTAGGAGATAGACTGACAAGTCAGCTCGTCTTGGACGAGTAACAACCCATTCGCAAGAATGCTACAGTTTGTGGACAACGAGCGTAAACTTTTCAACAGTTTGGCGCACCACAGTAAAGCTTTGGACACTATGATGACGTCACAATCACTTTGCTTGCTTCGACGACACTCTATTGGACGATAGTGACTTTTTGTTCACTTTGTAAATTTCTCACTACACTATGTCGGATACTAAGCTTGCTCTGCATTTCGGACTCCATAATGATGACTTTTTGTCCAAATTCTTGCATTGCAGTTGTTTTCCTCTCGCCTTCACCTTGAGACATGAAGACGGGTTTGGATTGTCTTTTGTTATTGATGAATCACTCGTTGGAGTCACTGCAGCGTCAAGACGATCATCGCTAAAAGGAGAAGAACAACTCCCGGAGTGATTGCAGTAGTTTTATTGTGCAGTGCGCGGACGGTGTGCCTGGCGGGCGCGGGGGAGGGGTAGGCCGTCCTACGTGGGAATACAGCGACAGCGCCGCTGTGCCCGGCTGCAGCCACGCACCAGACCTATGAAATTCAAAATACTTTATTGTCTATACTGCACTGTTCTTATCGCTTTTTGTTGATAGAACTTAAGGCACAACGAACACTTATAAAAAAATCCTAATATTTGTATAAAAACTATTTTGAGTTTTAAGATATTAATAGAATTACATATGGAGCTGGAGTTATATGCGGAAAAGATTCGCAAACTACCACCAGAAGACTAGGCCGTCCTGTATTTAACCGGACTGAGCCCAGTCGTCAACAGCGCATAGTGATCCACGCGCTCCTCAAAGAGATGGCCCGTTAGCTAGGCCCACGGGGAATTTCTGAAAAGGAAACCCGTAGTCCTATAACACAAAGGGTAACCGAAGGATAGGTGTGGTTTTATTCAGTAAAAGTCTTATTGGTTTGAGAAAACTGATACCTGTTAAACCGAACCAGACCTGAAAGAATAAAATTATCTAAAATATTCAGATGAGACCGCTCTTGACCTCGATATCGCCTGATGGTAAACATTGGATGATGGATTTAATGATAGTACAGTAGATCGTATAAACCCAGAAGATATCTGTTTACTTTTGTTTCAATAATTTCTATGAAGGGTTAGGTGGTAAGCAACATAGATGCTGATCTATGAGGGTACAGGTGTACCACGTCGTGCCGCACTCCAGGCGCTTGGCACAGGTAACAAGCTCCACCTGTAGGTAGGGTGTGCAGTACCTCGTCGGGCTCGGCGACGTGCAGCACGGCGCGCCAGCAGTGCTGCGCGAGGTCGGGCGCGAGCGTGGCGGGCGCGGTGCCGGTGGCGCGCACCCACAGCACGCGCACGCCGCGCCCGCACGCGCCGCACTCCAGGCGCTAGGCACAGGCAACAAGCTCCACCTGTAGGTAGGGTGTGCAGTACCTCGTCGGGCTCGGCGACGTGCAGCACGGCGCGCCAGCAGTGCTGCGCGAGGTCGGGCGCGAGCGTGGCGGGCGCGGTGCCGGTGGCGCGCACCCACAGCACGCGCACGCCGCGCCCGCACGCGCCGCACTCCAGGCGCTAGGCACAGGCAACAAGCTCCACCTGTAGGTAGGGTGTGCAGTACCTCGTCGGGCTCGGCGACGTGCAGCACGGCGCGCCAGCAGTGCTGCGCGAGGTCGGGCGCGAGCGTGGCGGGCGCGGTGCCGGTGGCGCGCACCCACAGCACGCGCACGCCGCGCCCGCACGCGCTGCACTCCAGGCGCTAGGCACAGGCAACAAGCTCCATCTGTAGGTAGGGTGTGCAGTACCTCGTCGGGCTCGGCGACGTGCAGCACGGCGCGCCAGCAGTGCTGCGCGAGGTCGGGCGCGAGCGTGGCGGGCGCGGTGCCGGTGGCGCGCACCCACAGCACGCGCACGCCGCGCCCGCACGCGCTGCACTCCAGGCGCTAGGCACAGGCAACAAGCTCCATCTGTAGGTAGGGTGTGCAGTACCTCGTCGGGCTCGGCGACGTGCAGCACGGCGCGCCAGCAGTGCTGCGCGAGGTCGGGCGCGAGCGTGGCGGGCGCGGTGCCGGTGGCGCGCACCCACAGCACGCGCACGCCGCGCCCACACGCGCCGCACTCCAGGCGCCACCCACCTGCAGCGGGCTCTGCACTCAGAGCCGTGGCTGTTGCTCCACCTGTATCAAATATGACAATGGGCAGGTATAACGATACGAAACAAACATCTATTTGTGAGGCCTTTACCTCTTATTTTCTGTCTACCTTTCTTGATCCACCTCAACTGATAACCCCAACGTAAACCTTTTTTTCTTCTTCTGACACTACAATAACGACCACTCCCTCTGACATTTGTAACATAGAAGTCAAAATAGATGCTGTGCCCGACTTACTCTGCAAGTTGGATCCAAAAGGAGCGGACGTTTAAAATTTTTATTGATCAAGCCATTTTATTTTACATGTCCTTGTCTCAAGGTATTGAAAGCGTCTTAAACTGAAGTTGCTAACTACAGCCCTATATCTAAACTGTGCGAGCATGGAGCGCATTATCGTCTATAAAGCTCTTTCTACCATTCCTAATCTGACTTTATTAAATCCTTTTACTCTCATGCTATGGAGGACGGCATTCAGGTTGATGTGGTCTACACTGGTCATAATAAAGCTTTTGGTCGTATTAACCACGACACTGATAAACAAGATAAACTTTATAGACATTCGTGCAGAATTCTTGAAGTGGTTTTCATCTTATTATGACTCGTCGCAGGCCGTAGTGATCAATTACTATATGTCCAGTTGGATTTCAGTGCCTAGCGGAGTACTTCAGGGTTCATTGTTTGGATCCATCCTATTTGTAACTGGACCGACACCGAACCCAAAAATGTGATTAAATTTTATTATTTTATTTGTCTGTCTGTTTGTTTAGGCATCACTTTTTATTCCGGAAAAGTATATAAAATAAAAAACAAACTTAATTTTGCGGTTCGATCCTTTCGAGACTTAAGTTTGTCGTAGGTTATGCCAAACTTAAGTCTCGAAAGCTCATACACTATACGCTGCTCACGGCTAATATACTATAATATTTTATCTTAAGATACAATATCGCTCGCCATCTATGCTCGCCATACAAATCATACAATTCAATGGACTATCACTGTTTACTACCGAGATGGTAATATGTTGAACTACTTGATTGTGAACACTACAAGGTTGTAAATAAAACCACTATTGTGTCCTGATCTAGGTTGAACTTGGTAGCCTTTATTCGAGTTACATCTGATACCCCTATACAAACGCCGGTAAGCAAACGATATCGACTTATAAATCGACCTTAACGCCATCTATCGAGCAACACGGTACTAAAAATAAAAATTACATGTTTCATCATCAACATACCGGCCGCCAAGGACATTTAGTGACAGAATGTCCTTCTTATGTTGTTCTCTAAACAAAAAGGTGAACTTATAACTAAAAACAATTAGTGTTTAAAAACTTATTAAACAACAGTTAATACTAAACTCATACTGGTATGTAAACTTCAAAAGGTAGAGTTAAACAAAATGGTATACAATACAATTGTGCAATTTACAAACACGGAATGTAATAAAAAAAAACTAAAACTAATGTAAAATAACAATTCATGGATCAGAAATGGGTAAAATGCATAATTTGGAAGTTGGCCTCTTAATGATAGACGTTTTGGTGCGTAATGTGACCACACGGGTTATGTCATCATCACCTGGGTGTTTTTCCACAACCTGAGCCAACAACCAGTGACTGGGCGGCAAATGATCTTCCTTAATCAAAACAATGTCCCCAATGTTTGGTTCTGGAACTTGGGCTGACCATTTGTATCTATTCATAAGACTCGAAAGATATTCATGTGACCATCTTTTCCAAAAAGACTGCACCATCCTTTGTACAAATTGCCAGCGAGTCAAATAATTTACATTACAATTATCATGATTGTTGTCTGGCACATTGACTATCGGCTCTCCGATAAGAAAATGTCCAGGGGTTAAAGGTAGTGGTTCATCAGGATTAACACAGTTTATAACGCTCATCGGACGCGAATTTAAACATGCCTCTACTTGGTTCAGGAGTGTGGTCATCTCTTCAAACGTAAGTGTAGACTCGCCAATCACCCTTTTAAGGTGGAACTTGACGGATTTTACACCCGCTTCCCATAGACCACCGAAATTGGGAGCGTGAGGCGGGATAAAATGCCATTCAGTACTGTTCGCTTCAAGGTGTTCTGCTATTGTTGGCTGTATAGACGCCAGCTGCTTTAATTCTCTAGAAGCACCCACGAAATTGGTGCCATTGTCGCTCCACAATTTTGCGCAATGACCTCTTCTAGAGACAAATCGTCTAAAGGCAGCTATGAATGCCTGTGTGCCCATATCACTGACGACTTCTAGGTGAATAGCGCGTGTGGCCATACATACAAAAAGGCAAATATAGCCTTTGTATGAACGATGGCCACGACCTTTCGACGTTCTTATATTTATGGGTCCGGCATAGTCTACTCCACTGTGCAGAAATGGTCTTGCTGGTGTACATCTAACTGATGGGAGAGCGCCCATCAGCTGGGTTTTAACACTAGCCTTTTGTTTGACACAAATAACACACTTGCGAACATGTTGTTGAACTAGTGATCTAACACCTACAATCCAATAAGCTGACCGTAAAAAATTCATCATCAACTGAGGACCGCCATGCAGAGTTTTGTCATGAGCCTCAGCCACTATAAGACGAGTCAGATGGTTTGCATGAGGGAGAATTATTGGATGTTTCGCTTCTTCATCCAGATTTGATTTATTAATCCGTCCTTGAACTCTCATGATCCCTTTGTTGTCGATAAACGGACAGAGTGACTTCAGTTTGCTTGATTTTAGTGTTAAATGACCTGTTTCTTTTATTTGTGTATATTCTATTGTAAATGCGTCTTTCTGCGTTTTCTTTATACAGTTTTCTAATGCCGCTTCAATTTCCTTGTGTTTTAAATGTTTACTGTCGTAATTGACCCTTTTCAAAAATCGTCTACAATATGCAATTATTCTAAGTAGCTTTCTGAGACTAGAATAATTTTCGAAAACTATATGTTCTGGAACTATAGCTGTGTGTGCCTTAATTGTGTTTTGTTCTAAATCTATTTTTAAATTCTTAGGTTTTTTGTACTCAATTATTTTGTTTTTTAGGAATGAAGGTCCTGAAAACCAGAGCTCATTGCCAATTAACAAACTAGGTAAGACTCCCCTTGAAGCACAGTCCGCTGGGTTGTCTTTGGTAGACACATGGAACCATTGAGATGAATTCATTGAACCCAATATTTCAGAGGTCCGATTCGCAACGAATGTTTTCCACTTACTCGGATGGCTGTTGAGCCATGAAAGCACCACAGTCGAATCGGTCCAAGCTGAGATCTTTTGCTTCGGAATATTTAGGACGTCTGCTGCCTCTATCAATAGCTTTGCTAATAGAACAGCGCCACATAACTCCAATCGAGGAATGCTAACTTGCTTGATCGGAGCGACTCTTGTTTTTGCCATCACTAACGACAAACGAATTTTGCCTGAGGCGTCAATTATCCTCAAGTACACCACTGCTGAGTATGCTGCTTTAGACGCGTCGCTAAAACCATGCAACTCTAGTTCATCAGTTGAATGTGTTCCAAGCCAACGAGGTATTTTAACTTGGGTAAGTAACGACAATTCTTCACGGTAAGTACTCCATTCTGTTATTAATTCTGTAGTTAATTCCTCATCCCAACTGACACCGGTGAGCCATAATTTTTGAATAAATATCTTTGCTACAACCACAGTCGGAGCTAACCATCCTAATGGGTCGAACAAACGAGCTATGTCTGATATTATTGATCTCTTCGTTACAGGTGCTGTTGTCGGAGGCGGAAGCTGTACGGTGTACTGGAACACATCTTCGTGGCGATTCCAGGTAAGTCCTAATATTTTTATGGTAGTATCTAACTTAATTTCTATGTCCTTATTTTCAGTTTTACCTTCTTTTTCTATCATGTCCTGTTTTTCTTCATTTTCAATATCCTCATTTTTCATGTTTATTTGACCTGTTTTCTCTGTTACCTCATTTGTATCCAGTGAGCTTATTCTATCCAATAATTGCTGTTCATTACTGTTCCATTTCTGTAAAGTAAATCCACCTTTTGCTAATAATTGTGTCATCTGTTTGCAGATTTCTTCGCCTTCTACTATGTTACTACACCCAGTCATCAGGTCATCCATATCAAAGCAATTTAATACTTTATTTGATGCCAGGGGGTATTTGTCGCCTTCATCGTATGCTACCTGATGAAGCGTTCTGACTGCCTGGAATGGTGCAGAGGCTGTTCCGAAGGTCACCGTTACTAGCTCATAATCTTTGATTGGCTGTTCGGGGCTTTCTCGCCAGAGTATTCGCTGGAAGATAGCATCCTCATCGGCTATTCTGACTTGACGGTACATTTTTACTATATCCGCCACAATCCCAATAGAGTGTACTCTCCACTTCAACACAGTGTGTCTTAAATCTGCTTGCAGAGTTGGTCCTACCATGAGGGTGTCGTTTAGTGAAACTCCGTTTTTATTTTTTTCTGAAGCATTGAATACCACACGAACCTTCGTCGTGGTCTTGTCATTTCTTATCACTGCGTGATGTGGTAAGTATACTGCTTGATTCTTTTTTTTATCATCTTCTTTTACAGGTTTCATGTGGCCTAGCTGTAAGTACTCATTAATTACCTCTTTATATTTTTCATTTAAACTAATGTCTTTACTTAATCTCTTTTCTAATGATTTAAATCTTGTTTCAGCTATCTCACGCGAACGCCCGCCCTTACACATAGGATCTTCGTCTCGGAATGGTAGCCGCACAATGTATCTGCCGGTATCATCTCTTTTCGTTGTTTTAATATAAAGTTCTTCGCATTTTTGCTCTTCTGGATTCAATAGTTTTTTTTGTACTAATTTGTTCTTCTATTTCCCAAAATTTCTTCAGAATATCGTCTTCATTGAACTGAGCACAATGTACATTTATCCTCTTTGTATCATAATTTGTCTTACTACTTAAGTTAACTACACCTGAAAGTACCCAACCTAAAGTGGTGCTTTGTGCGATCATAGTACCAGATGGATTCCTTTTTACACCTTCCTTTATTATGCCGCAGAAAGCATCTGCACCCAAGAGAATATCTATTTTATTGGGTGTATTGAAGTTAGGGTCTGCGAGACACAGATCTTTAATATCAACCCAATCCAACAAACTTGTATTGACAGTTCTCTCAGGTAAGTAGGATGTTATTTTACTTAAAACATAAGCGCTAATATTAAACTGAAAATCTGGTTCAACTGTGGACTTAAATGTCAAATTTACCATGCTCTTCGCCATGGTTGATCTATTGTCTCCTAAACCGGAGACGAAGCCTCGGACTGGGATTTTCTTCAGCCCGAGATATTGTACTGTGGCTTCTGTGATGAAACACGCCTGGGAGCCTTGATCTAATAACGCTCGAATTGTATAAAATTCACCCGTCTTGGACTCGGCTTTTATTAGCGCTGTGGCTAATAAAACCTGTCTGGGTTTGAAGTACTGGCTGGAGTGGCCAGTAGACAAGCACGCAACTATCTGACCATTACTAGTCGAAGGACTAGTATTGTCGACAGCGGGCTTTGCTGTAGCCTCTTGACCTTGACCGTCGTTTGACTCTTTGTTGAGGTGCAGTAACGAATGGTGGCGCTTTTTGCAAACTCTACAAGAGGTCTGCTTTTTACAATCGCGTACTGTATGATTGCTGCCTAGACAATTAAAGCAGATTTTATTTTTAGCGACGAAATCGCGTCTGCTTTCTGTAGATTGTTTTGCAAATTGCTTACAGAAACAGAGCTTGTGGGATTCCGTACAGTATTCGCACTGCATATTCGATGAACTTGTCGCTAACATTGCTTTTGAACTATGAGCCTGTGAACTAGTATTGCCCTGATGAGTCACTGCCTTTCTTGGTTCTATACATTCTAAGGCACGGAAACGACTTTCGATAAAAGATTTAAATTGTTCAAAGGTGGGTAAGTCGTTACTAGAGTCGTTAGAAACGCTGAACTCCCATTGCTTACGCGTTTCGTTATCTAGCTTGAACGTGACTAGATGTATGATCATAACGTCCCATGTGCTCACATCAATTCCCAAATTTGCTAGGGCGTTGAGACAGTCAATTGTAGTATCTAATAGGTCTTTTAATGCGGAAGCTGATTCAGCATGTAGGCGTTTTTGGCTGAATAATCTTTTTAAGATGCAACTGGTTAAATATTTTTTATTTGCGTAACGTTTTTCTAATTGAGCCCAGCATTGACTGTAGTTGGCATCTGTGATTGGCGTGTGCCTTATTAGCTGTTCAGCTTCCCCAGTAAGATGACTCTTGAGGTAGTGGAGCTTTTGTACATTATCCAAAGAGGTGTTATTATGAACTAATGATGTGAACAGATTATAAAAAGTTGTCCATTCACTATATTTGCCAGAGAATGTTGGAATCGTAATTTTAGGCAACTTTACGAAACAATTAGATGGCTTGGAGGAGTTATTGTTAGCTCCACTATCCTGTGGCAGTGGTGCTTTGACACCAATTTTATTTAGTGCTGATTTTATTAAACATTTACAGTTTATATAAACCTCTTCGGTCGCATCGTACATGTCAACAACCCTTTGACTTATATCTTCTAACTTAAAAGCGCCATAAACCTGCGTTTTGGTATCTTTAAATAACGACCAATCTCTTTCCAATAATTCAAGCCTTGTCTCTAAATATTCCAACGTAAGTCTATCTTTCGGACTCTTTTTAAAATTAGTATAAGCCTTTTGAATCACGGTTTGAAGGTCTTTCAATATATTAACTTTACCTTCCATCTTTAACAAGAAACAAAACAATAATTTGAAACGAGCGTAAAATGTAAACAATAGCCTGCAATAAAGTCAGTGTAATATGTAATGTATGTGTTCCTTAAAATTAACTTAGTAATTAATCTAAAACAAATCTAAACTTAGCTGTCAAGACGACCAAATTGTAACTTTCAAACTCAAAGTCTTGTTATCCAACTAAGTACATAAAAAGAAGTCTCAAAAATTGCAAAAAAAATTACAAGTGTTTGAAACAAAATACACTCTGACAGAAATCGGGCATAGATTCCGCGTTCCCTCGTTTTTTATTGAATTATCCTAAGTCCTAAACTAACATAGCATAAAATTTTAAAACTAAGTTAAAAAACGTTAAAGTTAAAATCTTCGATAAAATAGAGTTCACAATTGCGTGGCAAAATGTTTCTTGATCACACGACTGCTCCAATGTTACTTATATGTAAATAATTGTACTCACGTTTTCACTTCACTCACACACACAAGTTGATCTGATGACGTAGTCCTCTGTGTCGTCACTGCTATCTTCAACTCCCGGCTGCTAGCGCGAACCGAGCTCGTCAACCTTGCCGACGAAGCTGCCGCTGAGACCCGAAGTATTGACTGGCGATACAGGCTGGTACTACTGGTGGCGCCCTCTGTGGCGTCTTGTTGAACTAAAAAAAACCACAGCAGCCGCCCTAACTGGACGTTGCTTCTGCTGGGTGTCCGATACTCTTGCTGCAGCGATCCACTGCGAGTACGACGGAATCGGCCAAAGGATGGCCGCACTAACTCAAAAATATCACACCGTACTACTGGGTATTATCCAGGGTCGATGGACCAATGTTTACTACCGAGATGGTAATATGTTGAACTACTTGATTGTGAACACTACAAGGTTGTAAATAAAACCACTATTGTGTCCTGATCTAGGTTGAACTTGGTAGCCTTTATTCGAGTTACATCTGATACCCCTATACAAACGCCGGTAAGCAAACGATATCGACTTATAAATCGACCTTAACGCCATCTATCGAGCAACACGGTACTAAAAATAAAAATTACATGTTTCATCATCAACAATCACACAGGACGAAGATAATAAATAATATTTCATATTTTCTTATCTTAAGATGAATTTGTATGGCGAGCGATATTGTATCCATACATATTATAAAACAAAGTCCCCCGCCGCGTCTTTCTGTCTGTTCTGTGTGTTCGCGATAGATATAGCAGAGTCGGTCCTGTGCGCCTTGGATCTATCGGGTTCCCGCGACCCTCGCCAGGTCATCGGTTGCCTATTGTGGGAGGCCTTCCAATACTGCGTCTTTAGGTTTGTGAATGCCACTCCAGAAGCTTTCGTCACCATTGGCCATCTGTTATATGAGCAATGTGCCCTACCTAGGATCTATATGTTACTCAGGTTATGGCGACACTTTAGGGAGGCTAAGAGCCATCAGTATACGTCTTTTGACTGAAATGATGTTATAGCAAAGCCGTTACAGGTTGATTTAACGAAGCTAATCTATATAAGATTTGCCAGGATTTGACGTTAGTTAGTATTATTGTACCAGTATTATTGTACCAATAAAAATTCGTATGTGACTTGTAAAGAAAAAAAAATGCAAATTAATCAGAACCTTATACTTCTATTAAAACAGTCGATTATAGGTTTTGCTTCAAAATTTTTAAGAAATTGCCTTTAGTATGGTATTTCCTTTACTTTGCATAGGCACATATTTTAACTGCAATATTTGCAGTTAAAATATATTTTCAATTTAACAGATTTGGTTTTGTAGCGTAGTGATACTTATATTTAAGTGGTTTATAAAGTCTAGAACGTTTTTTTATTTTGCAAAGTAGACAAAGTAGACCAGTATTTTTGATTTTTTCGTTGTGTGGGTTCTAAATTCATTTTTGCGCTTAAAATTTCGCGAAATTGCGCTAGTTTGCTATCAAACTAAAAAGGTGTCAACCAGCAAAGTTTTGTTAATTATTTATAAAAAAATGACATCTTTAACTCGATTTACAAGTGCAATATATAGACAGAAAGATGGAGGACTATTTTTCATTTAAAATGTTACCTAAAATAAGTAAAAACAGCTTAAAACACGTATATAATCAAATTGTGAAGTGCAGGAGAAAAAAAAAACCGACCACATTTTATAAAATACTGAGGTCAAATTACATTCCATAACTTTTTTTTGGGATTACACAAATAACTGTTGCCACGCGTGAAAAATTGTACTAGGAATATTGTTAACTAGAATAGTTTACTAATTAAAATAAATAATCAGTTTGGGAAAAATAATGGTAGGTAGGCCAAATTATAGAGAAAGACAGTATTTGTTAAATTAAAGTGATATAAAAAAATGAATATGACTCCAAATTTTAATTTGAAACACTAAAAATGAAAACTATAAAATTATAAAATCATATCAGTTGTATTGTCATTCTATATCCATTGAATCCATACACACACCTTTTTGTTTGTACACACCTTTTTGTTTGTCAAAAACATTCGCCAAATATTCGCTTGTTTCTTGCGAATGCGAATATTCTATAATAAAAAATATGTGAATATTCGCGAACGCGAATGCGAGTATTCGTTACACCACTAGTAGGTAGATATAGCAGAATATAGAGTTGAGATGTGTTAGATAGAACAACGAAATCTTGAAGGTTTGTTATTGGTAAATTCATTCTGTTTTGTAAAAAGTCATAGAACAAAAGTTGTTGTTTATGATGTTAATAATACAGTCCTGCAAGGTTGTTAGTGTTTTACAAATAACCATGTATAGTGCGTCTATTCAGTGCTTCAATGATGCTAAAACACTTTGTTACAAGTCAGCCAGAGTAAACATCTCAGATATGAAACCCACGGTGCCCACTTTATCATGAGAATATTGATAGTATTGATCTTCATATACCCTTTTAATGTTCTGCATATACCTTTAGTACATGCTGGCGTGAAGTTATGTTATTAAATGGTATTAAAAATGAACAACCAAGCCATTGCAGCGATCGCGGAAGATTTGCTATCATTCGTTGAAGAGTTCCATAATCTATCTCCAAAGTACTTCATCGGGTCTTTAATAAATTCAAATGACCTGGAGGCAAAATAGTTTTCAAATAAAAGCAATCATCCACACCAGTTTACATTTGACGAAGATATCGCTGAAAACAAATATTGGAAAACAACAAAGAATTAGCCGTATTGAGAATTAGTTATTTTTGGCAGTTGGTTAAAAACAAAATTTACTCACCAGTAACCTTCAGAGTGACTCGTTTGAGCTCTCTGAGTCGCATGAGGTCCGGCGCGCGCGCTCCCACGCATCTGTACTCGCCTCCTTCTTGATATAACGCATCTTTTATACCTGTGTGAAGGATTCAACATTAAAGCCGAGTCTCAAAAAGTTTTTAACCTTTGACTGGTAACATGGTTTTTATGTAACACTGGTGACGTACGGTCTGAGAGGCCGCTGCCATATCTGGTCTGAGTATAAGAAAATTAAGTAAGGTAGCTTACCGCAGTCTTTAAAAACAATTTAATAACATCTTAAAGAATAAAATAAAAGTAACAAACAATCTGTAAATGTAATTTTGAATGACGAACTTGCTATTTAATAGCAAGTTGATAGAAGAAGAGTAGATAGTAACTAAAATAAATAAAAAATAGACATGAGATCTATAAACACATACAAAAAATTTGGCCGTCAGATCATAATTTTTTGGCGCACTACAAGCACACATGTTTATTAATCGATGTACATCATTAATTAGATTTGTGATTTCACTTACAAGAACAACTAGCACTGGATTTCCACGTTTTTTGGCTCCTGATGCATCTAAATCTTAATGTGCCAGATTTTTTTTTTCAATTAAGAATTTTCAAGCCGTTTACTAGTGTTTGACACTGAAATCCTAACTTCGTACGCTTCTCTTTTGGGGGATAACTGATAACTGATAACTGTAAAAATGCGAAAAACTATATGGCGCCATATTTAAAAACAGTTACATAACTGGTAACATACGGTCTGAGAGACCGCTGTCAAACTTTACATCTATGTAATTTACCGATTTGGGACTATACAACGCAACTAGTTCTCTCTACGGTGTGGACGCAACTCAAATCGAAGCTACTCAGGCGTTACAAAAGAAACGCGGGGAAAGGGATGAAATGATGATTACACTGACACTGACGTCGCTCGGCCGCATGTCACCAGTTAAAGGTTAAGCTATGGAAATTTATAGTGTGTGATGATCTAGTCACCCAAGACGCCGTGAGCGTGGTGCGAGCCGGCCGGCGCCCAGCTCTCGCTGGAGTTGCCCACCACGCGCCGCCACCAGCAACCCACGCTGCCTGTGCAAGCACACGTGCACACCCATTGGTAAATAATTAAAGAAACTAACTGGAAAGGTATAAAAACGTATTGAGAGATATAAATTATTCAGCAAATTAACACGTCCGTCGATTATTTTCCATTTCATACGATAGTATTTTTTACAGGGTAGACAGTCTTTGGAACACAAATAGTTAAAAATGAGTGAGTGTCGTCAAGTTTAAAAAAGTTAAAATATTAACACTCGCTCATCCGGATAGCCACGCACCTTTAGGACAGTGCAGCTGGACGTTTCCTCCGAGAGGAACCTCCACCTTCTGATGGTCGGGCTCTTCTGGCTCACTCTCCGCTTCTGTCACAGTCTCTGTGTTCTCTTCTGGAGCTAATAGGAATTTAAATTAATGAATTATTAGAATTTTATGTAACAATGAACATACAATACTCATAGGAAAATTATCAAATTATGAAATCGAAAAGGTATGCAAAGAAAGTCAAGGGTAACATGACACAGAAAAAGCAGAAAAAGAAATCATTTGGCGCAGCACAAGTCCCAAGTCACGTAGAAAAAGGGGGATATAAGATCGGGGAGAAAAGTCGAAGCAGTATAAAAATTAGATAGCATAGATAAAGGGAGCCGGCACAGACAAGGCGCACGATACTCACACATAACGTTGAGGTAGTAGCCTATGGAGGAGTACTCGGTGTCGAGCCAGGTGGCGCGGCAGCGGTACCAGCCGGCGTGCGAGCCGCGCAGCGCCGCCCAGCGCAGCGTGGCCGAGCCGCGCGCCGACTCGTCGCCGGCCTCCAGCGGCGGAGGGGAGCTGCCACAATACAAGCACTGCTTTCACGACTTATTACATCTTCAATAGCAGGGGTAGTCACTGTCCCAGCCGTAGCTGTCCAGAATTTTCATTTATGTAAATTATTTAATCACCACTACTCTCAAAATGGCAAAAGAAAATTTATGAACATTGTTCTACACAATGTTTTTCTTTCGCCGTTCTGAGAGCAGTTCGTCATTCCTTAGACATGTGATATCTACTAAATATACTTCCGCCACGAGAATGAACCATTATAGATTATGGCCCAATCGCAGAAATATATTTTTAAATTATTTAGTTCTAGGACACGTTGCTTTGTTCGCTATGTTTTTTCTTCATCGTTATGTATTTAATCTCATTCACGGTTAAGCAAGCGTCAAAGTTTTGCGATAAGAATATCACATTAAAGCACCAATTTGTATCCCACTACACCAAAAAGATTGTTCAGAAAAAAAAAATACAAAAATAGTGGTGCTAAGAAGCAATGTTTTTGTATTAACAAAATTAGAGAGGCGGTCATTCAAACCAAATTACGTAATTAGAGAGCCGTAGTTAACAATACATCTTCTCGTGAAATTCTAAGTAGCATTAATCCCGCAAATGATGCCATATCGAACGGATTGAGGTCAATCGGTCGAGCGCCTGTAATCCATTGTGTGATGCATGTGGCGGGCTTCTGTGACCTCTGTCAACTTACTAACACGCCGTATTGCTTTACCTTCATTCATATAACAGAAGTTCAACAGCATAAAATTAATTATCATTTTTTGTATCCCCATATTTCCTGCAAGTCTTTTTTCCCGGCTCATCATATATTACTCATCAGTACTCAACTCACGTATTTACATACAAAAACATCCGCCAACAAACTTTAATTGACTCAGTATTCCGAACATTACGGACTTTCCAACAACAACGAAAAAACAACTTTTATTAAACAAACAACGTAAACGGGCTAAAATAACTAAAGTAACGTCCGTATTAAGTAACAGCGTAACTAGGCAACGTTGCGGTGCGGCGCGAAGGTCGATGCTAACAAAAGGGCTCCCGGGGCGAGGGACAGAATGGAGACACGACGAATAAAAGTGGAGTGTCAGCGCCCTTTGTCTCGGATTGTTTGCTTCACTTACGACAACTTATAATCCAGTCCGACGTGCTACTTTCGTTCACATTGTACATAAATTATGTTGGAGAATGTCGGCGGAGGTTTCTTTATTTTGAGGTTTTTGTGCTGTTTTTACCTTATCATAACGAGATTAAGGGGAGCAGCGAACTTGTAAGAAGTGTTGAAAACGACTCGGTAAGTTTGTTCTCTCGAGGATTCCTTGGTGCTCTCGTTCTGCTATCATCTAATCCTTTGTTGAAGTCTGAGCGTAGTGTGAAGGCATGTACCTGGTGGGGTTGGCATCGTCGCGCAGCCACCAGGCGCGCGCCGGCGGGTTGGCGTCCACGTCGCAGCGCGTAGTGTGAAGGCATGTACCTGGTGGGGTTGGCATCGTCGCGCAGCCACCAGGCGCGCGCCGGCGGGTTGGCGTCCACGTCGCAACGCGTAGTGTGAAGGCATGTACCTGGTGGGGTTGGCATCGTCGCGCAGCCACCAGGCGCGCGCCGGCGGGTTGGCGTCCACGTCGCAGCGCGTAGTGTGAAGGCATGTACCTGGTGGGGTTGGCATCGTCGCGCAGCCACCAGGCGCGCGCCGGCGGGTTGGCGTCCACGTCGCAACGCGTAGTGTGAAGGCATGTACCTGGTGGGGTTGGCATCGTCGCGCAGCCACCAGGCGCGCGCCGGCGGGTTGGCGTCCACGTCGCAGCGCGTAGTGTGAAGGCATGTACCTGGTGGGGTTGGCATCGTCGCGCAGCCACCAGGCGCGCGCCGGCGGGTTGGCGTCCACGTCGCAGCGCGTAGTGTGAAGGCATGTACCTGGTGGGGTTGGCATCGTCGCGCAGCCACCAGGCGCGCGCCGGCGGGTTGGCGTCCACGTCGCAGCGAAGCGCCGCCGCGCCGCCCGCTGACAGCGACACGCCGAACCCTGGCCAGCGCGAGATCACGAACGATGGAGGATCTAGGTATGAAGATTACACAAGATTCATTCATATCATCACAAATGAATTACTGCTGGTTGGCGAGTGCACAGACCGCAGAAAGAGTTTCAGCTACGATCTCTGCACAAAAGACTTACTATTAAATTTTTTGGGTTTCGTAGCTAATTTGGCAAAAACGGAACCGTAACTGGGTCACTTTGTTGTCCGTCTGCCCGTCTGTCAAAACCCTTTTTTCTCAGAAACGCCGCGTGGAGGTACGTACTAAATGGGTACTCCAAGCAGCAGTGAAAAAATCAAACTTTTAAGACTACACGAACTAAAGACAAGGCCGTTTAGTTGCATATTTTGACACTCACGAAGAAATAGATACTTCTCGTTAACCAAGAGTCCAGAAATTTGGCATAAAGCAATGTCAAGGATAGGAAGTATAAGAAAAAAAACTGAAAACTGATTTGTAGTTACGTCATAAAAAAATATTAAAAATATTCTGGAATTGAAATTCAAATAGATAAGTTTGTACGGAACCCTCAGAACGTGAGTCCGACTCGCACTTGCTTGGTTCTTTTTTTTCTCTATTTCTTAGTAAAAAATACTAAACATAAAATATAACGACAATTAGCAAAATACAAAAATCCTTCCTAAAACTTTGCTCGATCCGTATCTCGCCTAGTTAAGTGGAATACAATGTTAAGATAATACTCTGACGGAAACGTTTCGCAAACACAGAAGTGATGGCGCATCACGGAGCAATATATTCGTAGCCGCCACGTTCACTCTCCCCGCGGGAGCGAGCCGCTCGGAGTGCTCCTGCTCGGAGCGGAGCGAGCGAGGCGCACTCGATGGCAGAGCTCGTATAATCATACTCGCTAATATTTGAGTTGTGGCAACTTTAACAGCATTTACATAGATTTTCATATTAAGGCACAACTATCGAACCAATATTGAATGTATATTTGTGTTGTGTACACTTCCGCTCTGCACTATCGTCAACTTATAACTACGTAACTTCTGTAAAGTTTTGATGTGTAACTGTGTTAAATGTTATCTTAGTCAATATTACATAAATGTTAGTAGTTTTGTTTGTTACGTGTATAAAGACTATATTCACAAAATTCATAAAATAAGAGTAATTATATATATAATATATTAAAAATAATTTTAACACAATACTTACACAACTATAAACTTTTACAATTAAAATACAATTTAGAATCCAAAATTTAATATAAATATAAAACGATTTAACACAAAGTTATAAACTATTAAAAAAAACACACATTTTACAACAGCTTTCAAGAGTTTAAATAAACAGCCGCCGTAGTACTTATATGAAAGACGGTTTATAATTATTTCTAAATAGCAGGCTCGAAAATGGATACTTATAATAAAATATTTTTTTTATTATAACTTGAAACTACACAAGAAAACTGAAAACTTTCACAAAGAGAAAAGAGGTGATTTTAGGTGATACCAGTCGGCATCAATAGCCGCAGATGAACTTTATTGCTTGAGTTGGCAGCGAACGGGCCAGACAGTTCTAGAATTCAAAACTATGCACCAGTATCTACTCGTACGTACCACAAAAAGACAAAGTCCTAACTCACTCACTGACTCATCAACGCCCAGTCCAAACCCTTGGATCTAGATCACTGAAATGGTACATAGGTCCATTATATTTCCAAAATTCACCTCCTAAGGAGATGGAACAGGGGTTCAAAGCTTATATAGAGAAACCTACTTTCATGCGGGTGATGTTGCTGACAGAAGCTAGTCAGTTTATGTAAACATAGGCAGGTAAGGTGTAATCACACTCACATGTGACATGGATCTCTAGCTTGGCACTCATGACGTGCACGGCGGCGGCGGGCGGCGCGTGCGGCGCGGGGGGCGCGGAGGGGGCGGGCGAGCGCGCGGGCGGCGCGGGGGGCGCGGGGGGCGCGGGCGTCCTCTGGCGCGCGTCGCACTGCAGCGTGGCGTTGTGCAGCTCGCGCGCCGCCGTCACCACCGCGTGCGACACCGACACCCCTTCTAAACATAACCATAATATCGCATTCACCGTCAAACTACAGTCCCGCAGCTGGACTTATGAAAACAAAGCAAGTAAGTCTTCGTAAGAAAAAATAACAACCAAATAAAAAAAAAAACATTTCCAGCATGGCATTTTACTCCATCCTCTGAACGAAAATTATTTCTTGACCCAGGATAGGAGGAAGTGTAAATCCTTAAACCTCTCGCCTTGTCTTGCTAATTTACTGTTATGTTGATATTTTTGAATTCACAATTTGGATCGGTCGCTGTGCTAGTGATCGATCCAAACTGCCAACATACAAACAGACAATGGCAATCAAAATCTTAAGATTTACTAAAAAGAAAATTCTTTGTAACGGCGCAAGATCACACTAAACTCGAACTCATAGCATCAGTCAATGTGGCGCAGCTTGGAGGAGGCCTATGTTTGACAATGAATAAAGATCTCTTTAAAGGAAATGATGATAAATTCTGAAGAATAAAATGGTATGTGCAAGCAATGTGATGACGTACCGATGGAGTAGTTGGTGTGATGTATCCTAAGGTAGGGCCGGTGGTCGAGCGCCGGCTCCAGCGCCAGCAGCCGCCACGACAGCTCGGGGGGAGGCACGCCGCCTGCACAACAATGTGGTTGTAGTCGAGGCTGTGCTGTGCACGTCGTGTCGTCGACATCTCAATAGGCTCTCAAATAACTGTGATATATCACAATTTCTACAACGCATCGCAGCATGAGGCACCGACTCAGGTAAGCTATAATTATTATCATGACAACACGATTGTTTTTTTATTTGACTTTGTAGAGTAGGTACCGTCTGCCAGTCGTTATTTTTATAATTTGGTTTGCCATGTATGTAACTGTAATAGTTATTCAATTGTCGATGCGTTGCTTATATTGTTGAAGAACTGCAGCATAGAAATCTTTTTAATACAGTACACAACAAGAACATTTTATTATATGCTATGTTTATAACATGTTTGTGTCATTTTAGCAATTATTTCAATAAGTTATTTAGCTACCAGAACATGTTGTAATAAAAAGGAAAGTAATATTTCAATGTCTACATCTCTATTTTCTCCAATTTTCCTTTCGCAGGTGTGTTGGAGGAGATTTCTTTAGAGATAAGCATCACCTTTGTACTATTCTTCTGTTCTTTTATTATTGTGTGTACAAAAATTGTTACTTAAATAAATACATTTATTTTGTTTATTTATAATGTGTAGTGGCTTACCTTCAGCTACGCAGCGCACTTCTAGCTCAGTCTTGTCTCTGACGGGCACCCAGGTGTTGCCGGCGTCCAGGCGCCTGCCGTCTACTGCCAGGTACACTGACCGCACCGGCTCTGCACAACGAAACAACCTGTTACAGCTTATCCTTACCTATATTATTAAGTACCTTAATTAAAAACAGACACATAGTAAAAAAATATAATAAGTTCGTCACCGTATATCAGCAGCTTGGTCGGCTTCCCCGACACAGTCTTCCCGTTATGGTCGGTATACGTGCACCGCCAGGCCGCAGCGTCTCCGCGGGTGGCCCGCCCCACCACCACCGCGCCCCCCTCGCGCCACACGCCCTCGCCACCCGGCGCTGCGCCACCACCCCGGCCCGAGCTCAGCTCACCGTCCTTGTACCAGCGCACGTCGCTAGAGTTGCTCACGTCGCACTCGATGCGAGCGCGCGCGTGCGCCTCTACTAGCAGCTCGCGGTCGTACTTTGGGACCTAAACGAGGAAATAATAATTTACCTAGTGCAAAATGTACTTACCAGCTATGTAAGTGGAACAATTCAAAGTTAGTGATAGGCCCAGCTAATAGCAGCAGTTTTTCATAAACGTAGTCTAGCCTGTTCTCTATTACGATGAAGATGCTGTTGCACTTGCACCTACAAACCAAGACCACATAGAAGCTGTATATGCGAGTCTGTGCTGTAGTCCTATCCACTGCAGTGCCGGGGTAGCTTAATCAGCGCCCTACCGCTATCTGTGTTGCTGTACAATCGCGCTCGTTTCAGAGGGTGTGTAGCAACTGAGTTAGTCATTCCAAATGTGAAACATCACCATCAATCTTGCATTGGTCGATTATGTCATTCATCGTTCCAGATCGATTATTTATCGCTCAAAGTCAGTTATTCATCACTCTAGGTCATTCATTTATCTCTTGAGATCATACTTTCATCGGCTGATATCGGTTATTTATCGATCGATAACGTTATTCATTTCTTGGGTTTTTGTGGGTAATAATCATCCAAATGACATCCCCCGCCCTTGAGCTGAGCAGGAGATAGTCTCAGACTCTTACTGACTAAAAACCCACCCCGTTTCTTCTCATCGGTGCCGAGCCTCCCTTTCGGACCTAGATCCTAGCCCCAGTAGACTTCGACCCAGCTGGGCTGCTACTGTTGCTGACAACACATTGAGGCGCGCGGAAACAGTGCGCGCCATCGACGACTTGGGGTCGGTCTGGACATCTACCGGACGGTCGGACAGTGAGCTACCCATTGCTCGCCGTCCGCAAGCCCGCGCCTATGGTGGGCGGAAATTGGGATCAGAATCCCGGCGGCGGTTCGGGTGTGACCGCCGTTGCCTGATGCGGTCGGACTCCTCATTTGCTAACATTATTGCTTCGCAGGAGGCGACCTCCTGCCACTTCTCCTCGCTCCGGACCATGGCGTGAACCAAGATCTGGCTCGAAAGATCGCCGCCGCCGATTGCCCTCACAAGGATACAGCGATGATCTGCCCAGGGGGACACACACCTCAATCGTTTGTTTTACCGAATGCATATCTTGAGTTATTCATCCCTCGAAATAAGTTATTTATCGATGGATGACGTCATTTATAGCTCGAGGTCAGTTATTTATCGATTTTTTATTTCTTTATATAAACTTGTGCTTGACTGCGATCCCACCTGATGGTTAGCAGTGATGCAATCTGTGATGGTGAGGCGCACTAGTTTATTAAGAGCCTATCCACTCTAGTCTTGAAGATACCCAAATTATAATCGGACGGAAAGACCGATTGATGACTTCATTCATACTTCGAGTTCGTTTATTCATTGATGGATGACGTCGTCCATTGCTCGAGATCGGCCATTTATGTCTCGATTTTGGTTATTCATATCTCGCGGTCAGTTTTTCATCGATTGAGGTCGATCATTCATTACTCGTGATTGATCAATCATACTCGAGGTCAGTTATTCATCGATGGATGACGTTATTCATCGCTTGAGGTCGGTTATTAGCTGATCGAAGTCAATATTCAAGATTTTTTATCAATATGAAGTAATAACATAGAAGTACATTACAAAGCATGCTTCGAAATACCCAATCTAGTTACACCATACCCCATGCAACATCAAACCAGCTAAAATAATGATGCTTTACTAGATATACACTGAAGAATATGTGTACAATAGTATTCACTGCGACCCCTCAAGATAAGAATGAAGTCGTACGAGACGTAACTTAGCCCGAGTCCTGACAAACAACGGTCCCACTCCTAATAGAAAACGGAAATTGTTTGTATTTCAGACAATGAGAGCTTCCGCGACGTTCATGTCAATAGATTAATACTGAAACGAGAACGAGCGGCGCTCTCTGTGTACATCGGCGACTGAATAATGAATCTGCTCAGGCACATAATGTATACAATAATGTTGTTAGGTTTCCGTACCCAAAGGACCCTTTCACTAAACGTATGTAGTCCGACTGTCTCTCAAGCCATTACATGAATGCCATACATATAGTAAACATAGATAAAATAATAAATCAGTTTTATATAAAATATTATAATATAAAACTCATCAGGAGGTTACAAGTCAGGACTGTGATACTGTAGCCATAAACAAGCTTGAACCAATAACAATCTGAGCGTCAAAACATTGCCAAGAAACATAAATCTAACAAAATTAAATCTTTGCAAGAAAAACAACCGAATTCGTAAGAAAAACAAAGTAACTTCAATAAATAACGAGATTAAAAATTAAAACGTTAGCAAATAGTGCGCAGCTGTGAGACAATCAGCGCGGATGTAAATCAGACACAAGTACACAGTCACAGCCGCCGGAGAGCGGGCTTCGCGCTAATTACGTTATAACTCCTAATGAAGTCCGGCCGGGAAGGAAGAAATAAGAAAAATAACAACCTTACATATAACGACGCGGAATTATTTACTGAACACTAATAAGGGAAACTAGGCACGTCTCAGTGAGCCTGCTGCCGATGGTGCTACTTTAATAATTACTTACAAATTTATTTTTTGCAAGATAGTGTACGAGTTGACCGCTGACAGAGAAGAAGATAAATATGTTGTATTGTATTTAAAGTGTAAGTACCTATTTAAAGTTGAAAACTTTCTGAACCTTCGACAATCAGTAGATACTGTATCGCTGATAGCAAGCTACTTTATGTTCCCTTGTTGACGTTAATGTTAGCATGGAACAGTTAACAAGGTGTACCTGGAGCACGGGCTGCGGCTGCGGCTGGTCGTGCTGCGGCTTGCGCGCCTGCTGCGCCGCGGGCCGGATCACGAAGGTGTCGAGGCGCGAGGACGCGCGCGGGCCGGGCGCCGCCCCCGCGTCGCCGATGGCGTCCCGCACGGCGCCGCGGATGTTCAGGATCGTGTCGCCTGTCTTCACGCGACGCTCCGGCACTGCTGACTGGGGGACGTGACAACACAAATAGCACAAGAACCCTGCCATACTGACTGAGGGTATGTGACAGACAGGCTGTTCAGTAAGGAAGTAACTTGTAAATGTAGTAATCTTCTTGAAAGCCAGGCGTACGGATTAGCATTCTGTTTGTTAATTATTATGTGTTGTGTTATGATAATAACTAATTTGAAGTTGGCTGTTATGATGTGCAAACGGTTTAGATTAAATATAATTTTCCCCGTCTGCAGAACAAACACAATATAACGTTGAACAATCCCGTTGAAACAATTTGATATCTAGGCAAGCATTTTTATTATTTGTATAGTTATTTGAAGTATTCTCACTTTAGGCGCTCTCTCCCAGTCCTGGGCGCTGCTGCGCTTGGTCCGCGCGTCGCTGGCGTGTTCCGTGGCGTCGGTCGCGCGCGTCGTGTCGGCGACGTCGGTCGCGCCGCTCAGCACGGGGTACAGCTTGGCGTCGCGCTCGGCGTCGGCGGCGTCCGCGGGCGCCGGCGGGTCGGGGGGGGCACGCTCCGAGCTCGACCATGACGCGCGCACGATAGGGAAGCCTGTACGACAAACATCAACACTTAAATATTCTTTCAGGACAATATTTAATTGGCAATCCTTATTTAAATCCTTGTTTCTGTAATCGGATCAGTCGGACAAAAACTGCAAGAGTTTATTAAACCTGATTAGGTTCTAAACTATAGATATATTGTGAACAGATTATCTTCATAGGTACATGTGGGATGGAGAAAATAACACCGTGCTCGTTAATTCGGATCCAGTCGTTCTACGTTGCCAGAAACGCTCAAAGGCAGCAAATACCCTACTGAAGTTTACAAATTCAGCTTTCTAGATAAACTCTCTCCGAAACACGACACAACTTTCCGTGGCTTTTGAACATAATTGGCTGGCCTGAATACTATCTCACCTGTAATTACATTATTATACGATATAGTAATTATATTACACGCACATTCTAGTTCCGTCGAGTAAACCCACGAACATAAAGCTTTCACGAAACAAATCAACAACGTGTAAATATTTTAGTGAAATTGTCTCGAGAAACATGTTGTTATTGTGGCAACAACTTAAGGCTAACAGTCCCTTGAACATCTGGCCGGAGTTAAGATAAGATAAGATAAGATATTTATTTGCTAAAACATGTGTACTCATACAAGAATAAAACAAAAACGTGCATGCAGGAATGCACACATACTCGTACTGCCGCCTGCGTCCGCATGTAACCACGTTGACCTTTAAAACCATTTCTATTGCGAAATATTGATTGATTTACAATGTGCTACGTACTACATTCTGTTGAACACTTAACCAGTCATTTTTTTCAGCATCGTTCGGGAGCTAAGGCTAACCATCCGACGTTCTCCCGGCACGTCACGCGACACAGGTCCGCTCAGTGACGCGACGACAAACAATCAATAAAGTGCAACTATCACTGAACAAAATGGCTGTGAAACATTTGGACATGATGAAATTACATGTGTCAGTTTTTACGATTTTGGTAAGGCTATAAAGCGGTAAAAAGAGAATTTGATCAAGTAATTATAGAAGGAATGAACAGCAAGCTGGTAAAGTTTTAGTTTAATGTGTGGCTTGAGAGGAGGAGTACTTCTGTACATGTACAGCATACTGCAGTAATACGTTGCGTTACGGCGCAATAAACTGCTCTTGGAGCGATGCGGCCCCGGATAGTGTTCATAGCGGACATTCATTCGAGATGTCCCTGCACTGAATAAACGGTGAAACAGAGCTATTTTATGATAGTTTGGATACAAAACTATTGATGGTAATCTTCAGAGTTGCCAGTCACCTGACGTATTCCCGGCAGGAAGTCATAGTGATATTTTGGAAACACAGTTTCTTGTGGATATCTATCTAGGCTTCTATTGAAATCAATTTCTGTGTAGAACTAATCCAGTAAAGACCTCTGAAAATCTCCTATTTTGTATGGACTTTGACACTTCATAATTAGCCAAAAAATTCAAAAAGTCAAAAAAGTAGAACTACAGAAGCCTTGCAAATTTTATTTAGATTCTAAATGACGACAACTTTTTTCAAAAACTTTTAAGGGTTTAAAAATACAGCTATTTCCTGGAGCAAGTTTTGTGAAATATTCGAGTAAATCTCGGAATTACCAAATACTAACAGTTTTCAGGCGTTAAATCTCTCTTTTTTTGCGTTGCCTTTTCGTCAAACATCGCGTTGGATTGCGTTAGATGAAGTAACAAGTTCTTAATTCATGAATCCCCAAGCGACCACCGGTGGCCGCGCATCTATTGTCTTACTATTGTGTCTCTAATTGACGGTATCTGAAGGGTTAAACCATTTTCGATGTTGACGATAGGCGAGTGGGAAAGGACCCTCTTAATATAATCCTTAAGGTCAGGATAATCGTCACATTTTCGATGTTAGTGAAAGCTATGAATTTCAATGTCAATCAAGATGGCTCTCAGGCACCGGTCGATGGATACAGAGCTGTCGCCAAAATTAATGAGTGGCATTAATCCGAGACGCGCGCGCGCCACGTGTCGGACACTCGCCCGCCAGACGGGCACACACCGGCCACACGCCGCGGCGATAGGGGTAATAGTGTCAACATAGTTCGTTAATTACACAAGTTTAGTCGAGTGAGGGTGCGCGGTGCGGTGTGAGCGGAGCGTGTGACGAGCGACATGATAGGATGCGTTGATATGGACACACGTCGACATGGACGCATTGTTCGTGTTTTGTTTTCGATGATTGTGTGCTTATCTAAACTAATATTATAAAGAGGTAAACTTTGTTTTTTGTATTTTTTTTGTAGGATGTAATCTCTGAAAGTACTGGTCCGATTACTAAATTTTTTTCACCGATAGAAAGCTGCTTTATTCCTGAGTGACATAAGCTTTATTTTATGTACGCGGGTGAAGCCGCAGGCAAAATCTAGTATAAAATAAAGAAGCGGTTAGGGGTACTGGCTGGTCAATTTTGTTGTAGCGACATCTATGGCGACACGTAAGAACTTAAATTCCAAATAATGCATTGCGCAGTAAATTATAGTTCTCCGCACGATTTGAACATATACAATAAACCAAATCATTCAACGGGTAGTTGCCCAGATCAGATATAGCATCCAACTGGTCGAAGAGTCCACCCATTTCAACGGAGGTTTGCGGGACTTTCTTTCGTTCGACTGTGAACGTCAGCGCTGCTTTCGTGCAGCGACTACACCATGACGTCATCATCACTTCCTCGATCTCACGAACAACGATACGTCGAACGTCAAATTTTGTTCATTCCTGAATGAATTTAATGAAGCTACACATCACGTTAATTTTCCGTTTCATACGAGCGTTCATGAATAACAGTTGAGATTTGAATAGCTGTACTACACACGATGGAAATAACGAACAATATACTCGTATTTCTGTTCGTGTACTTGCGGTCGACGCTAACTCATAACATCGGCCAATTTACGACTCACAGCTCACTGACTCGATACTAACGTGATATTTTTGATAGGGTTATGTGAAACAACACCGTTTACAGCCAGAATAAACGAAACCTGGCTAATATTGAAACCACGAGCGGCGAGCGCAGCGTTCTACACTCTACGTTCAGTCTAGATGTGTTGTGTGGGCTAAGTTATTCTCTTGTCTTATCATATCTATTATGATCGGCTTCTCGTCTCACCCGATGCAGCTGAATCTATTACAAGGAGCTCGCTGACTTCCGACGACGTCCAATTTTATGACTTTTGTCAATCTGTAACGACTGTCACACGCACTAATGAGCCGAGACCAAGAGACGGAGCTGAGTCATCACGGTCACACATTGCGGAGCGTGACGCGGTCATGACTCTGACACCAGCTCCACTTCTTCGTTGTGCGTGTGTGTGTGGTGAAAACCAGTTCACAAACTAGACAAAAACTGACAGTTTAATTTAAAAAATGCGGGAAATTCGAGACGGTAGCTAATCAATTTGCTGAACAATTAATTTTCTCTATTCGCAATATATGTTTACAATGTTTATTATTGTATATGTTAAAACAATCCACCGGCAGTCGCTGCGTTCTCGCTTTGTTTAACATTTTATTAGTAAAAGTGGGTGTTTTAATATAAAGGGGTCGTCAGATAAGCGCGCGTGATGCATGGCCGGCCGGGTTACGGATGGCGAGCGATTAATACAGGCGAGGCAGAGGGGGCGCGGGCGGGGGGGGGGGCGGCAGAGAGGGAACAAAAACGAGTAATTATTCAGAACAAGCCGCAACACGGAAGCGCTCCGAAGCTATTCGACTCTATAATTTTTTGAAACAATGCGAATGGTGAACAATTTGTTTCGTGAAATAAAGAAGAGGTAATGGATTACATCGTCACGAGGTACGCGCCGTGCCGCGTGCCGAGTGGCGGCGATTGATAACAGCTGATGTATGAGACGGTTGTTGTGTTCGCGATAGCGCTTAGAAGTCTTTACGGAAATCCTTTAACTACAGTACAACTAATTGATCAAACTACTATCCCTTACAACCTAGTGGATATAAACAGGATGATTTATAGTGGTCCTTTGTATAACTTAAAATGAAAACTATAAGCAATCTGACTGTTTTGGAAAAAACAATACTTTCTTTGTTCAGAAGTTGTGATATTTTTCATGAATTTTGTAAACTCCCATTCTTGCGTTAAAACTTCCACTGCATCAAATCAAATTTGGTTTAGAAATAGTGCAGTCATACAACCACACAAACTATATATAAATACACGCAGTATTTTTAAACTGTACCATTTTTGTACTCATTCATTAGATTTTACGCAAAAAGGCACATCTTTTACTACAGATTTACTAAAGACCTTTGAACGGTTTTTTTTTTTTCTAAAAGGTCACGATGCCCCCTAGCTAAAATGTTTTTTCTATTCATATATTAGTTTGTTCCTGTGACTTTGTGGCCTGTAGTCAGACCAGCCCCCCTAGCCAAGTTACAACCGTTTCGCTTGCGTCGAACGCTTCGAGTTGACCTTGCCGCCAATTCTTTTGTTCTGACCACGTGACGTGTCGTTGAGACGACGTCGTTCCCGTACATTTGAAGCTTTCTACTAGCGTTATCTATTGCAGATTAGCAACTTGGCTAGGGGTAAAATAATATAATGTTACACGTGTAGTGTAGTGTGAATGAACCTTTGCCCAGCTAAACTTACAACGTTCGCTCCGCAGGTATAGGTGCTGTTGTACTGTTGTTTTTCACTGCGTTCAGAAACTGTTTCGTAATTGCTTTGCGGCTGCTAATGTAGTAACAAATGACGTAATGAACAAACTTGTTGGCTACAAACAACGTCCGTCAGTCGCTCGCTCGCGACGCGCCCCGCGGGACTCATCGCGCCGTGTTTACACGCCACGCGACAAGCTGCCACGCGCACGTACGACCAGAAGGTGTACTGCTTCCTAATGCTTCATCACTGAATTCATAAAAAAGGGGCAGCTATAATTGGTGGACTACCGACTGTGTTTTTGAATTGTAAACACTAATTTTACAAAATTAAAAGTTTGAAAATCACGCTTAGTGCAGCAACGGCTGATAAATTTCGAATGAAAAAACTCGACATTTATACGGGCGAAGCCACGTACAGAAATTAGTATGTAGGCAAATAATATACATGTTTGATCAATTATATTTGAAGTATCTTGAACCAAAGAGAGGTAAGAGTTGCTATGAACCAGACTTATTAATTCGGTGACAGCAACCGTTGAGCACTTTATCGCGGGTGCTACTTACTTAGAAGTCGGTAGAGCGAGAGATAGTGTCAGACTCTTACTGACTAAAAACCCACCCCGTTCCTACTAGTCTTCATACCGGGGCTCGAGCTCCCTTTCGGATAACCTTGGCCCCAGTAGGCTTCGACCCAGCTGGGCCCCTGCTGTTACTGATAACTCCTTGAAGCGCGCGGGAACAGTGCGCGCCGTCGACGTCTTGGGCTCGGTCTGAACAGTTACCGGATGGTCGGACAGCGTGCTACCGTGGCCGGAATACGGGATCGGAATCCTGGTGACGGCGAGAGCACCGTTGCCTGATGCGGTCGGCCTCCTCCTCTGCTAGCATTACTGCTTGCCCCCGCTAGGGCACGGCGATGCTCCGCCCAAGCAGGGCACATCCATCAGGGAATCCGGTGCAGGAACCTCCCGAACGTGCCATGTCCGGTGAGGACCTGCTTCATGCGGAAGGTAAGGACGCCGTGAGGTCTTTCCAGCCACTCCTCAAAGAGGGGACTTACTGCCATAATTGTAGCGTGGCCAGCCCTCTGCCCCTGTGTAACTGTGTAGTTACTGTTATTACCGCCGTGATTTGACGAGCGCGATTGTGTCGGTGAACGTGCGGCCAGTGAACAAGGTTTACACACGCGTCCTGTACGCACTGGCCGGAATCAACTGTGTAGGGACGAGGCTCTCGTGGGGTAAGTAGCACTTACTGTCAATTTGTCTGGATATTTGTGAATACCATCCTATCAAATTTTTGATAGGAAATGTATAGTGATTGAGATATTGTTAGATCGGTTGTTATTTGTTATTCTAAATTTAATTGAAATCGTTGAAAAAAACAAACTAACCATGACTCAGTTCATGATTATGGTCTCTTAGCACTGAATACTGCGGTTTTTTCGTCCGATTATAATTTAGGCGTCTTCAAGGCTAGAGTGAATAGACTCCTAAATAGACTAGTGCGCCTCACCAGCAACGATTGCATCACTGTTTACCATCAGGTGGGATCGCAGTCAAGTACTAGATTATATCAAATAAAAAAAAAAAATTAAAAGAATTTCGTCGACATTTTGTAATTTTTATTTAATTTTGCAGTTTTTTTTTACTATAAAGTGTAAAATCATTATTCCTGTCTGCATTTAAAAGTAATTAATTCACAAAGCCAGCGAGGTTCTTGTATTTTACTGCAATACCTACGTGGTGAGGATTAAGTATATGTCGAGATCAAGTTGCCGCTAAACAGGTAACAGGAGTCGGTATCATTGACCTAGATTCTAAATATGTATGCGCTGCTGAATGGGTCGCACACACCTTGGATGTTATCTTGAAATGATAGTCACTGATAGCTGAATAAGATCAGATTTATTGCGTAACTTACCATATATGAATGTAGTGTGAATGATCGTTAATGAGTACAATTGTCTGTGAATGCTAATTGCGTACTGTCGCTTTACAATATAATTTGTTCAACGCGATGAAATAGTGCTGAACTGCATAACGCGAAGGCCATGTACGGCACATGACTCGTACATATTCCCAGCGAGAGAAAGACGTGAGTGGATGATGATGAGTTTACATTAAGTTTACCCTTATAAATTTCACACAAGTTACAATGTATGACTTAAATCTATGCTTAGATATAAATTGAATGCTAATCACGAAGGTCATGCGTAGGTGTTCTCTTGTGGCGCTTAATGCTGCTAAGCAAGTTTGAAAAGTTCCTTAGTTCGACACCCTCTTCTTGTGACTGATTTGCCTCCATTGTGCGTGACGTTGGCTCGATGACGGGATTCGCGTGTTGTCTACGCGCCGACACTTGCGGTGGCTGCGTATCCGAGTTCGACTGTAAGTTGGCGCTCCTCCGCCTACGACGAAAAATCCACCGCCCAAGATGTACTGCCACTACTAACACAGCGCCTGCCACTAACACATAGATTGCCGTATATTGATGTACATCGTGGCTCGATATTCCTGTGTCGATGGCGTTTTCTGCTTTCATTTGCTCGATTTGTTCCTTGATGTGCCGCAATGCGGTTTGATGATCTGTTATATTGAGTTCAAATTGTGGCAGAGAAACGTTGATAACGTGATTGATAGGTGGGATTTGCTGTGATTCAAGATCAGCGGCTGTTTTGATTTCCGATTGTCGCAGCTTATGGGAAAAAACAGTGAAGTCTTCGCCTTTAATTACGCAATCTGAATCCAGTGTGATGACCCCTGCTTTCGCGATTTGTATTGCGGTAATCTGATGCTCGCATATGACACGAAGTGCGCATTGTCCGCAACAATAATAAAGGTATGTATTTATGTGATTCAATTCCATCCAATTATTATGGCACGCTGCTATATTTGTAAGACACCTGTTTGTGCTTTTGTCCTTGATACACATGCTATCTTCTGACTTGAACTGGAAGATGGGTTTTCTCGAGTGACAGAGATTGGTTGACTCATCGTACTGGACGCACTGTTGTATGTCTCTTGTTGTCATTGTCAGATAGGTGTCTTTGCGTAAATTAATCGCGATGTAATCTGAGATAGGCACGACGGCGACCGTAGTATTTCCCTGTTGTTGTGGAATCGATATCAGCTGATATAGGTCATAGCTCTCTCTGTTGACAAGTGGTATTCTGATTTCAAACAGGAGGTATTGCTGTGTTACCCTCGCTCTGACCTTCAGAAGATGGTAAATTTTTGGTAGTTCAGTTTGGATATTTACTATCGGTAAGGATAAATCTCGCGATAATTGTCCTGAGATTATGCCGAGTTGGTCTCTTAACTGCTTTGGCGATAGTAGATGAGTGCTGAACATTCCATGATGAATATCTGTTATTGTGTCGATCATTGTGTCTTGTATGGACTTTAGTTTGTTGAGCATATTTGTTGCTATGATGGCGGAGAGTGCCAGCTCATTCATAACCTCTTGTTCTTGCAGGTTTTTCTTCAAGATGTTAGTGGTCGTCGTAAGATTGTTCAAATGTTGATTGATGGCTTTGTGCTGCCGATTGATTGACTCTTCAGTTCGTTTGAGTAAATTATATTCTGCTTCTACCACTGAAGTCTGATTTTTCCACAGTTGCGCCAAGTGATTTTCATTTCTTTTTATGAGGGAAATATCGTTCTGATATTGATCGGCGAAACGTTGATCTAGGACTCCAAATAAGCTGTTAGCGACGTAGCCTACCCCGTCGATGAGGCCTCGCCGCCTTCGTGTGCGTTCTTCAAAATGCTGATTCAGTAACATTCCATTGTAGTACTTCAGTTCGTCATGTGAGTGACGTAGCTGAAGTAGGATGATGTCACAAAGTACTTTGTTTGTATCTCTTTCACAAACACCGTTTATTTGTTTCAGATATTTGTCAAAAGTTTCTGTACCGTCCCAATAAGGGTTCATGTCATAATACACGATGAGTTTCCATTCGTCGCGAATAAACTGCATGCTTGAAATTCGGTCAAAATAGAGTGCTTTGTGTATTGATGTCATAGTATATGGAGATGCCGTTTGCTCGTGGCCGAAGACTGCTGCAATGAAGAGAAATAATGTGACTAAAGTTGTTATGAGATTAGACACCATTCCAGCTTGCCGTTTTGATTGTTTGAGTTTTGCCTTGATATTCTGCCTGTTGCTGTCCGGCATTGGCGTTTCTCCTGTCTGATGGGTTTTTGCCTTGGAGTCAGATACTAGAACCGACAGCTTAATCACTGGCCGTTTGATGTACCCGTTTTTCGATTTCAAAGTAACTACCCTAACTAGTCCGTCGGAACCGGGATGGAGCTCCGTGACTCTGCCTAGAGCCCATCTTCCCACAGGGAGGTTAGGCTCGTGAATTATGACGACGTCGTCCACTTTGATGTTGTCATGAGGTCTCGTCCATTTGCTCCTTGGTGAAAGTACAGCGAGATATTCTGATTGCCACCTCTTCCATATATCTTCGAAAATTTTCTGAGTCCTATTCCACCTCGTCCTTTCATCTTGTTCGGTGTCCAAGATGGTCAGTATGGGGCCGCAGCTCAAGAAGTGTGCCGGAGTCAGATAGTTCAAATCATCTGGGTCTTCTGTGAGTGCTAACAGCGGTCGACTATTGAGGCATGCTTCGAGTTGAGCCAGTAAAGTGCTGTATTCCTCGAACGTGAGTTTCTGCTCGCCAACGACACGTCGAAGATGATGCTTCAAACTTTTTACTGCTGCTTCCCACAGGCCTCCTGCGCTTGGCCAGGCGGGAGCGTTAAAATGCCACTGGATTCCCATCTCGTTGATCTCTGTATAGAACTCGTCGTTCAATGTCTTGCGCAATTCTGCTTGCAGTGCTTTATTGGCTCCAACAAAGTTGGTGCCGTTATCGCTGTAGATGTGATGTGGCTTGCCCCGTCGTGACGACATGCGTTTTAAGGCTGCCAAAAATGCTGATGAACTTAGGTCTGATACGAGTTCGAGATGCACAGCTTTGGTGACCATGCACACGAACACCGCGATGTATCCCTTGTTTGTCTTAACTCCTCGCCCTTTGTTGAGTTTTACGTCAACGTACCCTGTGAAGTCTACGCCGGTGTGCTGAAAAGGACGCGAAGGGTTGCTCCGAGGTTCAGGTAAGTCCCCCATCATTTGCTTTTGTGTGACTGCTTTATGTTTCTTACACGTAGTGCATGCATGTAAGCGCTTCTTCACAGCTCTGTTTCCGCCTAGTATCCAGTAGCTCTGTCTAATATGTGCGAGCGTAGTCCGAGCCCCCGCATGAAACGTGTGGCGATGGGCTTGGTCAATGATAAGGTCGGTGACGTGGTGGCAATGCGGGATGATTATTGGATGCTTCATATTTTCGTCAATATTTGCATGCTTGAGTCTGCCTCCCACTCTCAAAAGTCCGTCTTTGTCCAAAAACGGATTTAGGCACAAGATCTTACTTTTGCAATGTACTTGCTTCTGTAGCCGTAGTTGGCTTATTTCTTCAGAAAATTCCACTTCTTGTACATATTTTATTATCATATGTTTTGCAATTTCCAATTCGCTTGCATTCAAGTAATTAGAGCGCTCGCTGTGACGTCGCGTGGTACGTAGCACCCATGCAAGTACGCGCACGGCTCGTGTCATGTTGCTGTTTCTTTGTAGTATGGCCTGTATGACGTCATCGCTTTGAGGTTGACGAGTTGTGACGTTGCTTTGTATTGATTTTCGCTGCTCTTGATCTGTGACGTAGTTAGTCTTCTCTGATACTAATGATTCTTCGAATCCGGAAAGAAAATGTGGGCCGTTCCACCATAACTTGTGTTGTCTCAGTTGTTGTGTTGTGATGCCACGGCTGGCACAGTCAGCTGGGTTGTCAGCTGATTTTATGTAATACCAGTTGTCTGGTGGTATGACGTCTTTGATTCGTGCGACTCTGTTCGCTACAAATGGTGTCCAGCGATTGATATTGCCTTGAATCCATCCAAGAACTGCAGTGGAATCACTCCAACCAAATACTTTGATTTTGTGTCCGTTGAGAGCTTGCTGTATTTTCTGCATAAGCGCCGAAAGCAGATGCGCCCCACTTAGCTCTAGCCGTGGTAATGTGAGCTTTTTGTTTTCTGGCACTAGTCTTGTTTTTGCAGCGACGAGCGTAATGTTTGTGCCGTATTTACAATATACAACACATGCATATGCATTTATTGATGCATCACAGAAACCATGTAATTGAATGGTGACTTGGTCTCCAATCTGATACCATCTTTGAATCCTGAACTGACTGATGATTTCTAGGTCTTCTTTGATTTTTTCCCACTCTGTGCTGACTTGAACCGGAAGCTGGTCGTCCCATTGAATGTTCGAGAGCCAGACTCTCTTGAATAAAAGTTTTAATTTTATTGTAACCGGAGCTAACCAACCGAGTGGATCAAATATCTTAGAAATATCTGATAGTAGTGAGCGTTTTGTATGTTTTTCAGATGGTTTTGTTTTGTTTATTTTGAGCTCAAATGAGAAATTGTCTTCCTTGGGGTCCCATTTCAGTCCGAGTGCCTTTGTTGACTCAGCTTGCTTGAAATCGAAGGATGACTGATTTGAAGACGCTCTGCTGACGTTTTGAAGTAATTCTTCGCTGTTTGATGACCATTTACGTAAGTTGAAACCTCCCGACTGTAGCAAACGGATCAAGTCATCTTGTAGTTGCTTGGCAGATGATAACGTGAAACTTCCGCTAACAAGGTCATCCATATAGAATTCTTCTTGCAACGCTTGAGCTGCTCTGCTTTGCTGATACTTGTGACCTTCATCAACTGCCAACTGTTTCAAAGTCATCATGGCTAAGAAAGGAGCTGCTTTCATGCCGTAAGTGACTGTCGTGAGCTGATATTCACGTAGCCGTTGGTCTGGAGAACTCCTCCATAGTATCTTCTGATAAGCTTGATGTTCAGTGTTACAAAGTATCTGTCGATACATTTTTTCGATATCAGCCGTATACGCGAACTGATATTGTCTCCATCGCAAGATCAATGACATGAGGTCTTGCTGTAAGTTCGGGCCCCGCTTCATGAGGTCGTTCAACGTGTAACCCGTGGAAGTTTTCGCTGATGCGTTGAATACTACTCTTAGTGCTGTGGTTGTAGAATCGGCGCGTTGAACGCAATGATGAGGTAAGTAGCAAGACGGTGCTGCGTCACTAGTACACTCGACCATATGATTTAATGCTTGATATTCGTGAATGAATTGTTTGTATGTTTCTGCCAATTCTGCTTGTTTGCTGAATTTCTTTTCAAGCTGACGGAATTGTCCCATTGCCATGGGTTTTGAAGCTCCTAGTCTTTCTTGAAAATTTGGTTCGAACGGCAGCTCAACAATGTAACGCCCTTCTTCATTGCGAGTTGTTGTACTTTTGTAGTGCTGTAAGCAATCCAGATCGTCCTGTGACATTATTGAATTTTCTGCTATGTCTTCAACTGTCCAAAATTGTTTGATGTCGTCAATGTGGTTTATCACCACATTACACTGGAATGTTGTTTGCACGTTTCCGCATAAAATCCAGCCCAGACGTGTTTGTTGTGCAACTGGTTGCGATCTTTCGTGCCTGATGATTCCTTCTTGTATAATGTTGGAATATACCTCGGCCCCAAGTAAGATGTCTACTGGGCGACTCTGATGAAAATCTGGATCAGCCAGCGTTATATTTTCCAAAAATGTCCATGACTCTGGCTTATTGAACGATTTGTTTGGCAAATTGTTGATCAAATTGCGCATAATTAGTACATTGGTGTCAAATGTATAATCCCCGTGAATGGCATGGCACGTGATTCGTAAGACACCTTTGCAGTTATTTTCCTTAGCTCCGACACCAAATATGACTCCTTTGCATCGGCCACGCGGTAATCGAAGCTTTTGTGCCGCCTTTTCCGTTATTAGCGATGTTTGCGACCCCTGATCAATAAGTGCTCGTAAAGTTATCAGGGACCCGTCATGTGCTTGCACTTTTATCAATGCTGTGGCAAGCAGAGTTTCTGATACATCTTCTTGAGACACGTGGTTGATGCTGTTGCTTGTTGTTTTCTTGCTGCCTGTGCTGGCGGTTGATTGCTGCACTGAGTTGTTGTTCGATGCCTGTCCACCCAATTTGCTGTAAGCGTCGTGAAGTAGTGTATTATGATCCGAGTTGCAGACGCGGCATCTTTTTCTTGACAAACATTCCGTGTTATTTGTATGCACAGTTAGACAATTTTTACATAAATTGTATTTCAACACTGCTTTCCGTTTTGCGTCCGGTTGTAATTCGAGAAATGCTTTGCACGAAAACAACTTATGGTTTTGATGGCAATGTAAACAGTTTTTTGTGTCTTCACTGTCTTTTGTGAATGTGTTTGATTTATAATTATTGTTTTTGTTCTGATTTGTACTGAATGCTTTGTATGAATCAAACTTCTTGTTTGTCTGTTTTGACTCAGACTGATATGTTCTTTCTGTTTCTGGTTTGCGACGAGATGATTCCCATGATATGAATTTTCTTTCTAGGAAGTTGAAGAAATCTGCTATGTTAGGTAGCTCACGCGGCTCCACCAATGATTCCAGGTAGTCGTTATGAGTCACAGCATCCAACTTTTGCGAGAGCAAGTGTACCAATATTGGGTCCCATGATGACGTATCTACGCCGAGATTCTTGATAGCATTAATACATTCTTTCGCTGTATCGTGGAGTTTTTTGATTGATTTTGCTGACAAATGTTGAGTGTTGGGTACGCCAAGCAATGAATTGAGATGGGACGAAAAGATCATTTTTTTGTTGTTGTATCTGTGGTTGAGTATCTCCCATGCAGTTTCATAATTTTCCGAGTTGATTGAAAGATGTTGGATTATTTTCTCGGCTTCGCCCTTCACTTTGCTTTTGAGGAATTGCATCCTCTGTGCGTCAGAAAGAGATGGATTGGAATGTATGGTCTCGACAAATATGTCCTTGAAAGTGGTCCAGTGTTCGTAACTGCCACTAAATGCTGGAATTTCAATCTTCGGCGTCGACTTTTCTCGATGGGTAACTGACCACATTTTGGTGTTGATATTTGCTTTCATCTGGTCGTAAATGAGCTCGCATGTATTGTATGACATCTCATACTGCACGTCGACTTCGTTGGTTAAACTGTCAAGATCCCAATAGAGTGAATCAACTGCTTTCCACCTTGTTTCTAACATTTTTAAAGCATCTTCAAATTGCCAATTTTCTTTTAGAAGGTTCACGTTGATGTTTTCTGTAGTTCTTTGGAACGCCTTGATATTGCTTCTTTGTTTGCGTAACATCTCCTCTGTTTTGCTGTTGCTTGCGGTTTCTTGTACCTCAGGCACCTTTATAGAAAAGGACGATTGGATTCCGTGTTTGACTCCGCCTACACCTGACTCTTGAGTGAGTTTCAGCTCCGATGACTTCGAAGTCGATGGTCCCGAGTAGTCCGTAGAAACTACCGGCTTTGACACGGGCGCAGTCGGTTTTTGTTCTTGAGTTAAATACTTGATAAACAAATCTCTAGTGCTTTCGTAAAATTGTCGGGTCTGCTCATAAGTTTCTTGCAAAAAATATTGATGGGAAGGATCTTCACGCTCGCAAATTTTTTGGTGGTTGTTCTGGAACTCTGCCCAATAGTTGTCGAGATGGTCCAATTTCTTCCGGATGCCTTCCGGTGTCTTTCGGCTTGCTCCATCTTTCTTGAAGTTGGTCAAAATTCTATGCATTTCCTCCATAATTTGATGTTGCGTTTCAATCACTCCTTCCATGATGAAAAAATACGAAAAATCGAGTTACGAAGTCTTTTTCAAGTGGTGTGCTTCGATGGTCTGTAGTATTATCTGCTGCTGATGAAGGTTGATCTCCTCGGTCCGTATCCTTTGTACAGGTGATACTTCCTCTGTTGAACTGTTGAGTTGCTGCCACTGCACAAACGAGCACGTAAACCGGAGATCCGGCTCGAAGGACCAAAAAGATGTATGCGCTGCTGAATGGGTCGCACACACCTTGGATGTTATCTTGAAATGATAGTCACTGATAGCTGAATAAGATCAGATTTATTGCGTAACTTACCATATATGAATGTAGTGTGAATGATCGTTAATGAGTACAATTGTCTGTGAATGCTAATTGCGTACTGTCGCTTTACAATATAATTTGTTCAACGCGATGAAATAGTGCTGAACTGCATAACGCGAAGGCCATGTACGGCACATGACTCGTACAAAATATATGATAAAAAGTAACGATTTGAAGGAACGTCATTTGCCTAAACTTCCATCAAAACTAAGTAAAAAACAACAAAAAACAAAACCGACTTTGAAAACAAATGACAAGATAACTTGAACTCTGTTTGTAACTTGTCTGTTTTCGTTTCTTGGTTTTTAATATTGAATTTTAAAATTAAAGTTAGGTATTTTGTAATTTTCATTAAAAAAATTTGAAAGTTACTAATTCAATTCAATTTTAAACAATTTCGTAAGAACAAAAGAAGTACCTAATGCCATTTTCAGTTTATTTATTTTTAACCAACTTCTAAAAAAAGGAGAAGGTTCTCAATTCGGATGTCTGTATATTTTTATTTATGTTTGTTCACGCATAACTTCGTCACTTGTCAAGCGATTTGAAAAATTATTTTTTTGTTGGAAAGGTCCCGAATGGTCCCATAGTTACCAAGTTGAGATCTGATGATGGAATCTTGGCGAAATCGAGGGAAGTCCTCAAATTCAATTCAATTTTTTTGTGAAGGTGGTTATTTTTTTATTATAAAAAGGTTTTCAAAATCGGTAGTATTTTTTTCCAGAAATGTTTTTCGTAAGAAATTGAAGGCTACCTATCCAACAGTAAAGCTTGACTACTCATAATAATTGAATGGTTGCCGGGATCAACAGCTTAACTTAATTTTCGAAGCACAGAACTACTGATGCCCACCACTTTTATTGTTATGATTATATGTTGTGCTTTTGGGTACAATATTGACTGGTCTACACTGTTCATAATAATATCTATACATAATATCTATTCATACTATAATATGGAAATATTATAACATCAACCACTTTTTTAAAATAGTTGGGTACCATGGAGTTTCTTGCCAGTTCTTCTCCATAGGAAACAACCAATTTGGAACCGTGCACTAGCTTCTAACGTTTTATAAGTGCCTATGATAGAATAGACATGACTAAAATTTTAGATTTTTGAACGAAACGTTTCAAAACTGGACTTAATGCTCGTGGGTCTGTGCCACTGTGTCTGTATTTCTGTGCATTTATCTCGCTAATGAGAGACACTTAGCGGGCGCTTGTCGTGCCCTTCAGCGTTCCCGCCGCCCTCAGTGAGCAGTCCCTTCCCTCTGCCCTCTGAGTGACAGCGAGCACTGAGTGCGGCGACGTTCATTACTCTTCATGTCACAAAGAGGGAGCTTAAACGATTAAATGCGGAAACCGGGATAATGTGGCGACAAACTAAAGAAAGGGATTATTGCTTCTGTGCTACGAGACAAACTTTGCCATGATTTACAGAATTAAACTAACGCTGTATGTTATATAGTCCGTTCTGATCTGTGAAAAATAAACAAAAAAATATTGGAATCCGCTAAGCAATTTTTTTTTAGCTTGTACTTTAAAACTCTATAGCACTAAGCATAGGCAAAAATCTTTACCAACTATTGGAGACTGAAGGGATTTTTATCCGTTCATTGGATCGAAACAATCGCCAATCAGTCATTAATAGTTTTACATACTTCTCTGATCACATAACATATCCATTTGAACAACAAAACCAATGCAGGACAGATCCGTCTCAGTTGAGCCGGTTACAACACGACACCACATGTACTGTTGTGTTTACAATACGATTGTTTCAATCAATCCCTTTGTGTTCGTGAAGTAGCGCACACACACGCGCGTGGCGTGCGTGCGCTGCATCGTGCTGCAACCAAAAGAACAAATAGTGTCTGTGTGTGTGTGCGGGGGGGGGGGAGGCGGAACTGATTGATTGTTTGTTACATTACACCCCCCACCGCACACCGGCTCATCTACAGTACGAGGAAACCATACAGAAGCAAAATAAGTGTAGAACAGAAACCTATGCAACATACATGACATGTATGTAAAAAATGTAGCAGGCAGACTTAGCACTCAAACTAACGGGTGCAGCTATGTCTTAGGGTGTTACCACACCAATCGACCGATTATCGATCGATGGTATCGATCGACTTCGGTCGACGTTGATCGATTGGTGTAGCAGCTTTAATTGTACAACAGATACCGGTCCAATTGACTAATCCATTCTACCATCATCATCAAACCTATGGGTACAGCGAAGTCTTACAACTACGACGTAGAACTCAAACCTGAAGGTGGAGCTATGCCGTAGCACACAAACACACGGGTGGAGCTACGCCGTAGCGCACAAACCCAAGGGTGGAGCACTGGAGCTACGTCTTACAGTTACGCTCTAACACTCAAGCTAAAGGATGTAGCAAAGTTTTACAGCTACGCCGTAGCACATAAATATAGGGGTGGAGCTACGTCTTACAGCTACGCCGTAGCACTCAAGCCTACGTGTCGCTGCACATGGTAAAAAGCTAAAAGCGGCAACAAGCTACTTGTGGTTGGTGGTTGCTACTTTTTTTAACCCATGCGCATAGTATCATAATGAGCTCTGTCGAAAAAAGTTTAAATGTGCGAAAGGCGTGTGTCGGTGTTTAGTATTCTGCGTTTAGTGGCCGGTTTGGGCTACAAGAAGCGAGCAGCGGCGATTTGTAACGTATGGCGGCACACGCAGCCGGCCTGATCTCTATAAGAAGTGTTGGTATATCTATTTACAACATCGAAAGATTCAACCTAAAAAGATTTTGTGTAAATTGCTTAATTAGATTTCAACGGTCCCTGAGACAGCGGCAAATGCTACAGTTTAGTAAAAATTTAGAACTTGTGAAGTATTTGTTTTGAATCAACGAGGTGAAACAAATCAACATGTGTTTGTGAGCCAGGTACATTAATTTAATACATCTTCTGATCTGTCGTTACACTCAGATTTTATAAATAGAAGTATAATTAGTCCTCTAAACTGTACGAACTTACACAATGTTCTCCTCGATAATTATTGTACGTGTGATCTTTTTTAGATGATTTTATCTCGTAGACTGATAGAGATGTAGTCCTGTCGGCACGTCGTCGTCTCGACGAACGATCTCACGTAATGTGTCGAACACACTCATTAGCGCGGGCCTGAGGTGCCGACACGACGCGGCTTACACCTGACGAGATAACGAAGCTCAGAAGGCTCACTACTTGTTTCAAAAACAGCCGGGAATAAGTAAAATACTAACAGAGAGATGCTTACAGATGCTTAGGTACCAGTTTCAACTCTTAACACTCCCGTCGGTTGACACGTACTAACGGTGATCTGATGTGATATCTGTTTGCGCAATATTTTGAAAACGATAAAAATAATTATAACTGTAGTAAAGGGACAATATTTCTGATCTATACAATTATGCTGGTCGACTTAAAAATATTACTAATTGACACAACTATATTCTGAGCACAGACAATTTTCTTGTAAGGTTACTGTCCTGCTGTTGTCTGTTTAGTCGCTCATTGTAAAGACTGATCCCTTACAAACATCTGTTCAGTAGCTCTGCATTGTGTTCTTGGACAGAAAGAGCAACAAAAGTAGATCCCGGCGACGACGTGCTCGTGACGTCACTAGACAATAGGCACACGGAGACGTAAGAACAGAAGAGAACGGAGACTATGGGAAGGCGCAGTCTATGCATGTGCACACTAGCATTCATATACGTGCGCGAGGGCTTCGCAAGTAGCTCGCCGTGAAAAGGTGACACTTTTCGAGGAGGCTTCAATAGAGTAGTCTTGCCAGAACCAGTTTTTAAAAGAACACGCAAGCACTGTTGTGTGTCGCGTGATTATTGTATAACCATGTCGTTGACAAGCAAACGCTGTTTTTGTATGCGATTTTATTATTTTAGGCCTACCAATTTTTGCGTTAAGACCGTTCAAATAGATGACCCCTAATAAAACGGATTGCCTCTGTTAGTCCAATTTCATTGACTTTTCATGACATTTAATTAATGTTAAGCTTGCAGTACAAACAATCACAAAAATATCACGAAATATTGCAGTGTTATGTTCTGCATGACGAAGCGTTAGGTATTAAGCCCACGTTTAAATCCGCATGTAATCAGACGTGAAGCGCCGCCATTGTCGAGGATGAGCCGACTACTCGCGTTGATGGAACTCGCTACTCCAGTCATTACAGGCGCTGTCTGATCATTATTACAAGCTGAAACAATCAGCCAAGATCCATCGATTTGAAATTGGGTCGAATCTCATTTGCCAATAACATGCTGTAATTCACACGAGTATTGCCCAAAAGGGTAGGCAGAGGTGTATGGTACACTCACGCCACTTATATTGAAATCCCTTGAAAAGGCGAGTATACTGTTATCTACTAGGCACAGGCCATTTTAGGATCGAATACTGAACTTTATGTTAAATCTGAACGATCAGAGGCAAAATGATATGTTTAACTGTAAGAGATCATCTTTGTAATGACTGATATGATTTGTACAAATCTTAAGCCGCCAAAAACTTGCACTAATACTTAGCACTATGTTTTGTATCCCGAAAAAATTATTCCTACGAGAGCAAAGGAAACAGCTATTCTGTAGTTCAATTAGATAAAGGCCTGTCTTTACATCAATCTCATGTCAGTCGTGTTAAACAACAAGCTTTGTGTCAGACTAGACGTAACTTTGAGCGAGACGCGAGACGCGAGCGGGCATCGAGATATCGCATACAATACATCCTTCCAGAGGCTTATAGTAATAATGTCTTTAGAAGTAATATCAGGGTGTTCACGTATAGTTATGAGGAACAGAAGGTCCACCCTTCTTGCGATTGTAAACAAAGAAGGCATTCAAGGAAAGGTCAGTCTACTAAACAAGAAAAAAAGGAAAGGTCTTGTTTAGTAGACTGAACATGAACAGACACTTACTTTTAGCCGGTTTATACCTACCTAATACAATTTTAGACAGTTGATGAAGAATGACGACGGAATTTGCACACGAATAATTTACGTTGTTAGTGAATTTGTTAATATGATACAAACCGATGACTGTAGAACAATAGGTACTATACATTAACTTGTTACTACTCGTTGGTTCTGGACAAAATAATGGAACAATATCTGCTTGTACTTTGCCAAACTGCTCTAATCGTAACTTCTATCTACTTATTTTTATTACCTAGTAGTGCGAGTTCTAGTTGCATTCTCAAGTTACAATCCTAGAGCTTTACTATCACAACCCATGGACCTTCTTCAATAATATTCCTACGGCGTCGTTAACGTCTCAATACAATTAGTTGAATACGGTCGCCGGACAATTAACTAGCGGGGCGGAGGTGTGCGGAGGGGGAGTCGAGCGAGGCGGGAGTTCATTATCTAACGCACTTTATGGCACGGCCTAGATCGTGTCGTCCTACACGTTTAGCCTTATTGGAGGCTTTTGGTGCTTCTGGAGAACACAATTATTTTAGAAAATAATTGCTGTCGCTTACAATCATGACAGAACGCCTGTAACCCTGAGGGATAACGCAAAAGTGTGTAAGTCCTATAGAGAAGGAGACGCGACTGATGATGTCAGCCGACCCTCGTCCAGGACCTGAGCTGGTGTACATGCCAGATGAAGACCAACATAATAACAAGACCCGAGAACCACATGCACATTATATACATTTAACATTTATAGTTCTTCGAGGAAGAGAAAGAAAGTCAATGTATATCTATTGTCGAGCAGTGAGTCACAATTCACAGTCACAGTCAACCGGTTTGCTCTAAAAGAAAAACTGTCCCGTATGAAAAAAAAGACGTTTACCATACAGTACCCCTAGCATAGTAGCTAATCTGCAATAGTTAACGCTAGTAGAAAGCTTCAAATGTACTGGAATGACATCATCTCAACGCTCAGTCACGTGGCCAGACTAAAAGAATGTGCGGCAAGGTCAACTCGAAGCGTTCGAAGCAAGCGAAACGGTTGTAACTGGGCTAGGTGGGCTGGAATAGATTTCTATTTTCTGAAATAATATTTTATGTCAATCCTATATCAAATTTTAAAAGGTCATCAAGTACACACTTTCCGCTATAGATCATCGTATGTGTGTGTATCTGTATGCGTACTAGGTTCTTATTGGTTATCATAGTGATCATAACCGTCGCACATGGTTTTGGTTGAGATAGATAGTATTCATTCTAAACGTGCCTATTAATGAGTTCGAGCCGTCGACTAGGACACACTTTACACTGGCGAAAATTCATATGTTAACTTATGTCATCGTCAGCTCGTGTAGGCTGGCTGTCTCACTTTAGACTTACTACTAACAGGTCTCAGTGCAGGTCTTGGTATGAACTTACATATGTAAGCGGCTTGACGTCATAGATATTGTTTGATTGATTACATTATATTCAGTTGAAGGTTGGAGTCAGCCTCGAGCCCATATCTTTGAAAGTGTCTTACTGATTACATTCATAGACATTTGGAGACTTATGTTTAATGGAAACCATCAACTAGTTTGCAAATTGATTAACCTGAAGCGGTTGCCTACGTCCGTTGCGGTTATTTTGAAGGCGCCTTAAATATCCATAATATATTGTTTTTATATTCAAATCACAACTCATCATCGTTTATTAACGGAATAAACCTGGATGTAACGCAGATAATAATATTCCACAACTATCACACAACGCAGTCTAGTCCCAAGCTAAGCAGAGCTTGTGTTATGAGTACTAGACAACTGATAAACATACTTGTATATTTCTAAAACCGTACATATTTTAGATAAAGATCTACATATATAGCAGGTTAATATAAAAAAATACCTCACTGAACATGTACACTATAGCGATGGTACAAAAAATCTTGAGATCATAAATACATTGAAATATACTTGTATATTTAAATAGCTCGCCTTTGTACATGAATTATCTACATATGAATGTATTATGGTTAAGTTTATGTGTGTACAATAAAGAATAAAGATATGGTTAAATGTATTATCATCTCATATTTCGAGTTCATTGCCAAAATTCATGGAACTGTGCGTAACACATACTTTTAAGTTTAATACGGCATATTTAAGACAAGGAGATAAAACTACCCACTCAGTCATTTAACTATCTTAACTGCGTGTACACCAAACAGCTTGTCCTTTTGTACACATGTATTGTTTGCACGTCATCGTCACGCTGAACACACGTCTCAAACACACGTCACATGTGAGCTATCGATCGCTGCTCATCTCTACATCGCCAGAGAGTCCATCCATCAATCTGAACGTATCTGTCACCGACAGAAAGGCTGGTTCAGCATCCAATGCGAGATAGGTGAGAGAAATGGCGGGTGTGGTATGAGTTTACCTAGTAATGTATACCTAGAACTGCTAGAATAGTGATAGAACCTGGCATTAAAGATTATAATCATTTTTGTAGGTACAGGGAACCGTTTTTCTGGCGATTCAATCCAGTTTGTCATTCAATATAACGTGATCAATAAAGTTACCAACTGAATAGTTAACGTTAAAGAAGCCTCGTATCATGAACCGTTCGTACAAAACAGTCTGACATTTAGCTCCCCTCACTTGTAAATAATTCACTCGCTGGAGGCCGCACGTGATGCGAGAACTACCAAAACATGATATCGGATTTATGGAATACAGAACGTGCACGAGAGAGCCCGACTGTGCCCGAATCGATCGCACGTCGATCTTATACCGTGACACGACACGCTCGCGGAAGCGTCGAAGCGTGCAGCGCGCTTGACATCTGTGTTCGCAATCTGGCGACGTCGTAGCGCTAATCCGACGTACACCAATACCACGCCAAAATCTGTGCCTCTGCTTCCATATTAAAATTCTCGCCACGTCTCTCCCCCTTGCCCTGTAGCCGCCGGGGTGCGGGGGGGCGGGGACAAGTCCCGACACTTGCGACTATCTTAAGTGGCTTGATGTAATCTTAAGAGGTCGCCGACGTCCCGCGTCCGCGTCAGGTCGCGCGAAGGGAAGCGTCGCGACAAGGGCAGACTAGGTTCGGTGGTAGCTATATGTGTGTAAAACGATCAACGTTCCACAGAAAAGTGTTATTTAGAATTGTGCGAGTTCTGGTACGAAATAGAAGTTATATATTATTAATCTAAGCTAATAAAAAATAAAAACAAATTGGTAATTTGTTTTTTCATGTTTGTTTTTTTTTTGTTTGTAAGAGGTAATCTCTAGAAGTACTGGTCCGATTGCTAAACATTTTTTCACCGATAGAAAGCTGCTTTATTCCTGTGTGACATAGGCTATATTTTATGTACGCGGGTGAAGCTAGTAATTTATAATCTTCCTTTTAGTGCCATAATTATTTTTGGTTTTAGTTAAATTGAATTAAGCTAGAACTACACTGCTATCACGTATACCACACACGCCGATCTGGGCGCGTCGGTCTCCATACATTTTAATGGCTAGACTCGTAGACTTGTAACACGCAACGCGACGTCGTTCTACGTACAAATCAGGCGTGTTACACGTGTATGCACACGTGTAACACGCCTGTCTTAGCAGTGCAGTTCTAGTTTAAGGTGTTAACAATTGTTCGGAATCTCTACATGTAGAGAATCTCTACATACATGTCAGAACGTTTACATATCGTACAGTAGCCACATCATGATTAGGTATCTTAAAATACAGATTAGTTTTAGATTAGATAACTATCAGATAGAATTAATCATAATAATATACTCCCAATCCACGTCACACCACATTCTTAAGATGGCCCCTTGCACTGGAAGTAGATATAATACGACAAAGATTTCGTGAGAGAAGAGGTTCGTATTCGACTACTGTCACACACTACACTTGGTGGTAAGCGATGATAGCAAAGTTTTCTCTAGTCGACGCCGTGGCTCTTCTGTTGTTAGGGAGATGTGGCGCGTCCCGTCAGGAGCGCTCGAGCCGCCGCCGCGCCGCGCGCCGTCGCGTGGCGCTCGTAAAACAAAACGGACGATATTCGAGCGCTCGTAAAGTTATGTCGAATTAATTAGCGATCTGTTTGTAACCAGACGACTCGACTGTCGGCGGGACACTGTTCCCGACGCTGCCTTTTATATGGACTAGCTATGGCACGCAACGTCGTTCGTAGTCATATTTTTTACTTGGAAATCGATTATATTCTTCACCGACTTTCAAAACGGTGACTCTTAAATCGTATTGTACTTCTTTTATGACAACTCCAATAAGCCTAAACACAAATAGGAAACATAGTTTTATTACGGCATTTCTATGCATAACTTCTAGCACCAACATAGAGTCAATAGAACCATTTTCATAAGAACCATTTATTTAAAGTTGCCTGTGATCTTCTTTATTAGATCCAATTCGTCATTTTAACACAAATTGCTCGACTACACGACGAAAATATCAAAATCACGGAGTTCACTAAATTCATCGATCCCATTCACTGAATTCGATTTTGGTGAAAATGAGACCAATCAAGAAGTTTAGAAATTACAAACAAAAAATTAATTTTCCTAATTGGTTTAAACAAATATTTTTTTAAAGTACGTCCGGATTGAGAAGTTTCTACATTTTTTTCAATTCGGGTAACACCACTGGAGTCAAGTTGAGTAAGTACGCCTCGCGTGCTATTAATTATCATTCCTTAATTAAAAGTCCGTCCTCAATTAATAGCCTGCCTACCACATAATAGATAGCTCCAGTAAGTCGGCTCCGAGCAATGAGCACGCACGCAAACATACACGCGCTTCGCGCACTGCGAGAGCACACGCCTCGCGCCGGCTGACGTGTGAGTTCAGCGTGTGCGCGCCGCGTGTGCGCTCGTGGTAGCGACCTGTCCTTCTGAAGCTCTCTGTTTGGTGTAGGCTGTGGTTGTAATTAATTGTAGTCATTATCAAGGAGGCTTTGTCACGTCAGCCGTAATGAGAAAACTTTCTATTAGCTCATATTATATTAATGTGCGAGATAATAGCTGGGTAGTTTGGTACTTTGTTAGCTTAGGTTAGGCGGGACAGAGCTTAGAACAAGTTACTGGCTGTCTGTACCGATTTACGTGTCTCACTCTAAAACATTCAGAAGACATAACATTAGAAAAAAATGTACAAATCATAGTTTGTATAAAACCTTTAGTAAAATGTTTATATTGCAAGAAGTGTGATGGTGTGGTCACAGGTCAGGGCATCGTCTTGTGATTACGAGTACAACCACGAACCACTCGTGTTGGCAACTTGCTCACTAAGACTCAACTCAACTGAAGCGTAACTCTATATCGACATTAGAACTACGGAAAATGAACACCCACGGAGTCGCATCGTAACATCAGCGCGTCAAGGTTGTCCAAGGGCGTGACGTTAGATTTTCATGTCATCGTCACCGTTCGTCACTCGCGACTCGTCACCGCTGGCAACTCGGTCACGGCGCCCGGCGGCGTCCGTCAAGTTAATGAAGAGCGCGGATGTCGCTGACAGCCGCTCATCTAATATTGAAAAGATTCTGAACAAAATTATTATTGAATTAAGGTTCCGTATCAAAAGGTTCGTATCAATGAAAGCTATTAGAAAGTTATTTTAACGTCTGTGAAAGATTTTGCGATTGATACTGATAAGTATTCAAAACGTTTTTGAACTGGCACATTAAATTGAGTTTATTTAGGTCTCCATTGTCGACTTAGATATTCATTGATAAGAATTGAGAAGGACCAGTTCTAATCATGAAGCTATTTCAAGTAACAGAGTAACGGATGTGTCTACTGCGGAGATTAAATTACGCTAAATAAAATTTGAGATCTGTGAGCTATTCAAGAAATATTTGCATACTAGCTTTACTCACAGCTTAGCTACTTTATAGATTGAGGTGTTAAAGTCGTACTCAAGCCCTCACATCATGCGGAACCGGCGCCAAGCATGTCAAACACACACTTGACCGGATTTTTTCTTGTTGCGATGAAAAAAAAGAAAGTGGTGACCTATTCGACGTATTTTCTTTACATTTTCAGTCGTTGAACATTGTGTGAAGTTGGAATAGAAACATTCTTAGTTGGAGTACAGCAAGTACAGTAACGGAAAGTAAACATGAACAATACGTACAGATACAGACGCAAAATGAGATTTAATATCCTGAAGCAACAAAGATTTGATAAAATGGTATTATTTATATTTATCAACTCAATGTTGTGTGCCAATGTTCAACAACGGTTGTGCGTGAAGCCAGAGACTCGTCTCAATGTGGTAGCAATGCCACGTGAAAAGACTTGATTCAATGATTACGCTATAAGCGCTCTGGATCGCGAATGCAATTATTGCACGGATTTTTCTTTCCTAATTAAGGACCTAACGGCTTCTCGATAGAGTGTTCATAAGATTCCTTGGTAAAAGCACGTACAATAAAACGGACCCACTAATGTTGGGCACAGTCGCAAAACAGCAGTTAGACGTCGACTCGCGCCGAACTCAGCGGCGCGACAACAATGTATGTAGATGAGTCGCGGCTCGTTTGTGCTCGTTAGCGCGCGTTCAGACGCGCGCCAGCAGCGCTAATACTAATGTCGAACAAATGTCTGGCTAATGAGGTATGTGTGCCTACCTAGCATCCCTAGAACATAGTGGCTATTCATTATCGAATCTCACTTGCCTCCCCCCGTTAGTCTGGCTCATCTGATAGCCTTAAATGTTCAGGTTTTTTTTCTTCAGATGTCTCCCGGCAACAGGCTCGCGCCTGTGACTCGGAACGTACTGTGAGATGTGGCTGCACGGGAGTGGTTGACAAACCGGGACAATCTGCTACGTTAGGCCAGGTCAAAGTGATGTGATGTAAATTGAGTATATGATTTGCATCATCTGTTCATCATCAGCTATTGGTTGTATAAATTCTGAAACAAATGAATGTAAAAAAAAGCCTGTAAGTATAGACGACGACATAAAATAATATAAATAAATTCCTATTAGATGCTCCATCATTAGCTAAAGAATTCCGCAACCCGCGTTATGAGTGGCCATTTGAAATAATCAAAACAACGAAACACAGATTAAGAATGTCTTCCTTCCCACCCAAAAAGTAATGACTTATGTAAATGTGAATAACATTATAACACGAAAAATATTAACGTCACGATCTGCATAGTGACGAGCGCAAACACCAACATAAGGAAAATGTGATCCTAATGAGTCCCTCTCGACTGTCGGCGCGGCTGACGCAGAAATGTGCGAACATACGTTGTGAGGGGACGAGGCCGCATGCCTGCAGGTCGCGGCGACGGCAGGCCGTGCTGCCTTACCTGCTGACATATTCATAGGATACGGGTATGATTACTTATGTACGGGTGACTTTTGAAAACCTTAGCTGTTCCTATAATTCTGTCTTATTTAGCGGTGTAAATGTCAATATCTAAATTGTGAGGAATTATAATAAACAAAATGGATCACGTGTTTGTGAGGTACATTTCGGGAAACGGATTACTCTGAAATACTGTCTTAAACGATCACTTCAAATTCAACTCTAAACTGTCGTCATAAGTCAGTCGATGACATTTCTGTATAACAGCTAATTTACGTAGTGCGTCAATCTGAGTTAACTGTTAAAGAAATCTCCGGAAGAGAGCGGCTAACCTCCGGCCCTCCTCTCCCTCTCATGAATATCTAACAGATGTTAACACGTCGCTCGCCCGAGCCTGTTGTTGTTCCTCCCCTCCCCCCTCGCCGGCTAGCTTCCAACTGATAACATTATCATCCTCATTTGTGATACTTGTCTAAAGCTCAAAGATTACATTAAACCATTTTCGGGCAACTTTTTTAACAAAATTAAAGCAAAAATAACTCGCGGGTACTTTTTATTTTTGTGTTTGTGCTTCGTTTGGTGCGAAAGATCTTCGGATTGTTTTATTTGTTGGAGTCGCCGCGCTCGCGCTCCGCTTGGCGCTAATGTACCGCGGCCACGACGCGGTCATGTGACCCGGCCGCACCGGTCCGCACCGTTCCATGTTCTAATAGTACTTTTACATCGAAACATCACACAATTTGCATAAATAACCTTTTGCCAAGCAACGGAATTTATAAAAATATTTTCAATATATTTTTGTGCACGAATCGTCTTTATTTGCATTATTTCTTCGATTATATTTTATAGCTGCATTCCCGAAGCAAGCGCGTACATCTGTCTACATCTACATATTCTTTATACACTCACTAAAAGTAAGGTTACTTATATACACATATAATACACAAATAAGTGTAAAGGAAAAATATTTTCTTGCATTTAATTCATGAATCCCCAAGCGACCACCGGTGGTCGCGCATCTATTGTCTTACTATTGTGTCTCTAATTGACGGTATCTGAAGGGTTAAATATTTATTATTATTATATATATAAGGTATGTTATTGAGGATTTTCCAAATAAACCACAAATTGTTTCTCTGAAAATCAAAGATTTGTTTATTTAATACGTCTTTACTATATTACAACGTTTAACTATGACCATTACACCTATAACTTACCTGAAAATCAAAGAAACGACATTTAAAGTTTACTAGTATCGCCTCCTCAATTATATCCCTTTATTTTATCCTTTTTCAATTGAATTTTTAACAATAAAATATGCAAAATAATCTAAACATCATCTGTCATTCAATCACACGTCACCCCGTTCCACAGAACATAAATTCCATTGACCACTTCAACGCGCGTTATGAAATGTCATTTCATTACATCTCCCCCCCTAAGAGCAGAAATTGTAAATAATTAAAGCACAGGGCAGTGCGTGCAGGCCATTTTCTAGCAATAGGCTATAATCTACACAATGCACCTACAAGTTATCTTTATATTCGTTTTCTTCTACTTCATCTACTGCTGTGACAGGTTGTAATTTTGTTATATGGAATAAAGTTGATTCTGTTTTTCTGTTGCCAGTGTCAATCTTATAAATGGAGTTTGATATTTTTTCTATTATCTTGAATGGGCCTATTTTTAATTCGTCTAATTTTTTTCTATTCAGTCTATTTCCATTTTCGACATATACACTGTCTCCTATCTCGAACTCTTGCATCTTCCTATTTCTATCAAATATTTTCTTGTTGTACTTATGGGATTTTATTGTATTCTCTAATGCTAATTTTCTATCAGCCAGCCACTTGTCTTCCTTTTCTATTGTCTTAATTTCATTTGGTAAAATACTGACATTTGTACCATCCAGTAAATATTTTGGTGCAAATCCTGTAACAGAGTGATCTGTTTCATTATATTTCTGAATACTTTCTCTTGCTATTGTTGTCCATGTTTTCTTGTTGTTTTTCTCATTTATTTTACATCTAATTTTATTTACTATTGTTTGGTTCAATCGTTCGTTCAAGCCGTTCGAAAATGGTGTATTTACAGCTGTAAAAATTAGTTTAATATTATTCTCCTGTAAATATTGTTTAAATTCTTTTGAATTGATGCCAGGATATTGGTCTGTTAGAATTATTCCTATCTCATCTGTCTCTAGTACTTTCTTAGTTAGTTTTATAAAGTCACTCGCATTCTGTGTTTTGGAAGTCGCAATAAACGCATATCTTGTGTAGTGGTCTACTAAAAGGTGTAAGTATTTTTTTGTTGACCTAGATCCTCCAAAGCCACCTATAGTATCCATTGACATTATCTCAAATGGTTTTGTTGCTGGTCCTAGTTGTGACATTAATCCAAATTTCCCTTGACATCTTGATTTATTTTTTATGCATGTTTCGCATGTTTTACAAATATTTATGATATTTTTTGTTAGGTTTTTAGCTGTATATATTGGACTTATTTTTTTCTGTAATTGTCTGATTCCAACATGGCATAAATCTTCATGCACCTTTTTTATAAATTTTTTACTAAACTCTTCTGAAAGTATAATCTTTTCCTGTTTCTTTATTTTTTTATAATAGATATTATTTTTGTGTAGTAAATTTTGTTTCTTTTCTTTTATTATTTCATTTTTTTCTTGGTCTTCAACTATATCTTTTATTTGTATTAAATTAACTATTTTCAATAGTTCCTCTTGGTTATCTTCTGATTCTAATACAGGGTTTCTGCTCAAACAGTCTGCTTCTACATTTTCTTTACCAGGTATATATTTGACAGTAAAGTCATATTGAGATAGGTAATATGTGAGGTCACCCAATTCTTCATCTGTTCTGCATTTAATATTCATGTTCTCTAGAGGTTTGTGGTCTGAGTAAATAGTGAATTTTTTTCCAATTAGCCAGTGTTGCCAATATTTAACTGCTTCTTTCATAGCAAAACATTCCAAATATATAGCCTTTTTTCGTTTTTGAGTTTCATTTAGCTTTTTTGAAAAATATGCCACCGGTTTGTCTTTACCGTCTAGTTGTGTTTGTTTTAATATTGCCCCGATACCTTCTAAAGATGCATCTTCAAAGATTTTTATTGGTAAGTCTTTGTCGAATATTTCCAACACGGGTTGGGAACATAAATATTTTTTTATTTGATTAAATGATTCTTCACACTTCTCTGACCACACAAACTTTTCATTTTTTCTTAATAAATTATGTAATGGGTCTAAAATAATTGCGCTTCTTGGTATGTATTCATGGTAAAAGTTGATTTTTCCCAAAAATTGTCTAATGTTTTTTTGTGTCTTAGGAGTTGGAAAATGTCTTATCGAGATCAAATTGTCTTTAAGTGGTCTTACTGAATTGTTCTGAATTACATGGCCGAGGTACTTTACTGAGCCTGAAGCAAAGGTACATTTTTGAAGCTTCAATCTAAAGCCTTCTTGTATTATTGCCTCTAATACATTTCTTATGTGTCTTATATGTTCTTCAAAGGTGGTCGAATATATCAAAATATCATCGATATAGTTAACGGAGTATCCTGTGAGCTTGTGCTTTCTTAGAATATTGCTTAAAATTCTCTGGAAAATTGCTGGTGATGTTTTCAAGCCAAATGGAAGGCAGGTCCACTGGTAATGGCCATCTTGTTTGACGAATCCTGTTTTATTTCTATCTTCCACCCGTAGCGGTATTGCCCAAAATGCTGAGTTTATATCCAATGTAGTAAAATACTTACAGTTTCTAGTTTTGATAATCAAATCATCTATTAATGGGAAAGGTTGAGCTTGTGGAACAACAATTTTGTTTAGTTCCCTGAAATCTACACATAAGCGGGACTTTTTATTTTCTCCTTTTTTAAATGCCAATGTCACTGGAGCAGCGAAAGGACTGTAGGATTCTTCTATTAAATTATTCTTTAGTAGCTTGGATATTTGCTCTTCAATTTCTAATTTATCCTCTATTGTACATCTGTATGGTCTTTTACTACAGTATCTATTTACTTGTAAATCTATGTGGGCTTCATAATCTCTAACTGATCCTATATCATACTTGTCTTTAGCAAAAATTGTTTTATATTGCTTTATAATTTTCTCTATCTCAATTTTTTTTTTATTATCTAAATGGTCTGTGATACTTACGAATTCTTCTGTTTGTATGTGTTCATTAAAATTTATTGCAAATGTTTTTTTATTCTTTTCTTCATATCTGTTATCTTTAGACATTTCATCTATTTTATTTGTTGTTTTCTTTTGTTCTATCTGCAAGTCCTCATTTTGGGTTAGTTTGAATTTCTTTATCATATCTAATCCGATTATAAAATCTTAGAAATCTTCATTATCCACTATATATACTTCCATCTCTTCTTCTAAATCGAATATTTTTATTTTTATTGTAATACAGCCATCTGTTTTTTTCACACCATTAACCGTTTTCATATATGCTATATTCACATTGTCCTTTTTTTCTTTCACTTTAATCAGCTTTGAATTTATTAAAGAAATCTGTGAACCTGAATCATAAATGCCGCTCACTTCTAGTTTATTTTCTAAGAAGAGCTTGATTTTGATTAATGGTGTACTTACTCGTTTTTTTTCTCAGTATTTATATCTACTTCAATAATGGAGTTGTTGTTTACATTTTTGGGTTTAAAAACCTTTTCAGATTCATTCTTATTTTTCTTGAACCAGCATGTCTCCTCCGGATGATATCGAATTCCTTTTTCCAAAGATTCACAAGTCTTACATGGCTTCTTCTCCTTATATTTATTTTTATTAAGGGATGTAACACTCTTTATTGTGGTTGAGTTTTTCTTGTACATCATACCTTCATATTTTCTTATCTCATTGAACAAATCAGTAGTATCATTGAGTTCATCCCTGTTTAACTTATTTAAGATAAAACCTGGTAAACCCGTTGCAATAAGATCTATCATTGTTTTGGAGTCTATCGATTTGTTTATATCTAGTATAAGCCTCTCTTTTTTTATTACCGACTTCCCAAAAAGGAGGAGGTACTACGTTCGGCTGTTTGTATGTTTTTTTTTTTTTTTTTTGTATGTTTGTTCGTCGAATACTCCCCCAAATGTGGACGGATTTTCAAAATTCTTTTTTTGTTCGAAAGTAGATAGTTCTGAGGTGGTCCCATTATCACCAAATTAGGATCTGATGATGGGATCTTGGAGAAATCGAGGGCAACCTTCAAATTTTATAGGCTCACTTATTGATTTTCGCATATTTTATGAAGTATCTTGTGTATTTGCGTATGGTCGTCACCATCTCAGGTAGCTGGGCTGATGATGGAAGGTACAACTCCTTAACAGTAACAAGTTACTCGAACAGGCAAGGACTGTTTTAGTAAATTGTTTTGATGTTTGATAGGGCATTTGCCATATTTGGTCTCATGATCATCAAGTCATGACCTGATGCTGCAGTCAGGATAGTCTGCAGAGTACCTAAGTCCTCGACAACAAACAGCAGATATATCGAGTTTAGGCTCATTGAAAACGGCTCGATGTGTGGATAAACGTACTGCTAATAAAGAACACCGAAGTACATAGAGACCTGATGCTGAAGCCAGGAGCATCAGGAAAAGTACAAACCTTGAAATTACAGCACCGTAGTCGTGTTTGGGCTCATTTTAAACAGGACTAAATTTTAAGTTCATTGCAATGTTGACATAAATCTGGCCTGATGCTACAGCCGGGATTATCAGCATCTAGTCTAATGACTGATTGAAAGATTTACCTTTCGGCTTCATCATCAGATCAGTTCGATATATCCTTTCCCTCTCCAGCATCTAGTCTAATGACTGTTTGAAAGAAGAGGGGGAGAGGATATATCGAACTGATCTGATGATGAAGCCGAAAGGTAAATTAATGTAATCTAACCGTGTTTGGGATTATTAGAACCGTTATGAGATGCGCTCTGACTATAAGGTATTTAAGTTTGACTGAGGGGTACTTTTTAGTGGTGGTACCATAACTAAAAAGTGTAAAATAAAAAAAACTTTTTACAAAAAAAAAATAACCGACTTCAATGATAAAAAACACTGAAAAGTATCAAATAACTTTAATTTTGGAAGTCGGTGTTAAATAACGAAGATACTAAACTATTATAGAAACACCGACTTCCAAAATTAAAGTTATTTGATACTTTTCAGTGTTTTTTATCATTGAAGTCGGTTATTTTTTTTTTGTAAAAAGTTTTTTTTAGCATAATCAATTAGTAGTCCTTCTTTATACCTGAATGCTAGAGCATATGTGACTATGTCCCATCCTCTGTTTTTAAAGGTTTCTTGAAATTTGTGTTTCCATTCTTTCCATTCAGCCTTTATTGTAAGTTTTATGGCCATCGAGCTATACCAATCCAAACAAGATTTTTCTAAAAATAACCTCAATATATCTATTTTTGTTTCATCTTCTGATATATTAAAGCGCTCACACTCTTTTTCAAAATTCTCAATCCACTGCATTGCGTTAGGGTTCTTGCTTGTGAATTTTTCAATAATAAATTTCTCTGAAATATGTTTTAGGTTATGTTGTTTTTCTTTCTTTGTAGTTGTTTCTATTAATTTTTCCAAGATATTTTGCAAATTGTCGTTTTTGTCTATTGGTTGTTTTGTGTTCATTTCTTCTAAATATTGATCTAAAAATTGCATATTACCTTCCTCATCCATATATGTTTTCTTAAGATCTTCGTCCATTTTTATCCATATTTTTCTGCATTGATGCCTTTTCTTTATGCTATTTTTTATTTTTGTGAAACTGTTCATTTTGATAATATATCTATGATGAATCACTGGCTTCTGTTCATCAGGTAAAATATAACATTTTCCTTCCTCTGTAGTTATTGAGGTTATGGCCAATATGTTAGATTTGCCATCATTTGAGGTTATCATCGTGAACTCAAATTGTAACCGGTCCATCTTTTTCTAGTTGACGAAAATGTCGTTTTATAAGGTATGTTATTGAGGATTTTCCAAATAAACCACAAATTGTTTCTCTGAAAATCAAAGATTTGTTTATTTAATACGTCTTTACTATATTACAACGTTTAACTATGACCATTACACCTATAACTTACCTGAAAATCAAAGAAACGACATTTAAAGTTTACTAGTATCGCCTCCTCAATTATATCCCTTTATTTTATCCTTTTTCAATTGAATTTTTAACAATAAAATATGCAAAATAATCTAAACATCATCTGTCATTCAATCACACGTCACCCCGTTCTTGACACTTAAACGTCACGCCTTTCCTATAAAGACGATTGGTTCTTATTAAAACCCTCTTACTTGCTGTTCAGCCCTAGACCTTTACAGACTACCTAAGTTCACGTAAATTAAATTATTTAGTTTGATATCTTAATATGTATTGAGTGTATTTGTTATACTGTAAGTTTAGTTTCTAATTATGTTATTGTGACAATGATAAAATGCTTCCGAGGTGTTTCTTGGCGGTTCTTCTCATCGAAGACCTAGATTTCGAACGAGTCGCTAAACAAATCTATTTGAAATAAATACTTAGTCTTGTATTTTTGTGTGCTTTGCTTCATAATACCCTTTCCTTACACATCAATCATAGGAACTTTGATACACAGTAAATAACCGCGTTATCCATCTTGACATTTTACTGTGATATAAAGGTGGATATAAAATATATATATCAATATAGTTTCCCTTCCTCTTCTTATTTCTAACAAACGCATATCCAAAACTACTAGGTCTAGGAACGTGTTTTGTTCAAGCTTCTTGTGGGGATGAACTAATAAGAGATTATTTGAAAAAAGTGTGAAAAAGAGACAATTTGTTTATATGAAATATTTTGTTCCTTTGGTCATAATATTTGAAACTTAACACAAATAATAATATGATGTTTCGTTTTGTTCGCTTTATCTTATATAAGAGAAAGTACAAAATTCACGCAAATGAAATTACGGGAAAAGTGCTAGTAGTCACAGTCATAAAAGCAGCAGTAAACGTAGTAAAGTACTACGCCGTAGCAATCCGCTACGATTTTACGTAGCACCCCTTGTGAAGAAGCGTAGACCGTCGCAGCAGTTCTAAATGTTTAGAAAGATAAAGCAGACTACGAATAAGCGATCGCTAGTCGAATGGACAATTTGAGTCAATAGAGAAGCTGTCATCAATCTAGCGCATGTTCCGGTCTCATGTCGCGGAGGCAATTTGGCTGGCGATGCTATCTGTGCCGCTGCGAACAAAGTCCGAGACTGCAGACTAACCGGCGCTTTCGTCTGTGTGCGTGTGTGTAGCGATGCGTCGCTGGCGGATCGATACACAGGACCCCCGTGCAGAGACGAGATAGAAGGTGCAGTGCATAACACGAACCTTGCAATGCTGTTGATTTTTTTTTAACTCAGTTTCTTTATTCTTTATTTTTTTCTGGTTAGGATTCTAAAATGTTTACTGTAGCCACCTGTACCATATATTTCAAAGGCCCACCACAACACAAGAGCAATTACAAGACGACACTTGAGCGCTGTGAGATAAAAATATTCCTTAATATAATCTAAGACGCAATAGCAGTGAACTGTAGTCACCCAACCGGAAGCTATCGTGAGTGTACCTTCTGTGCATGTTACTGGTCGCTGGCGCGCAGCGCGACACACGTGCTCAGAAGAGATGCAGTCGTATATATACAGACACACAGACACGGGACAATCGTCGCACAGATTTAGTTTGTTTTACTCTTGTGGGCTGCTGCTTGTGTAGATTACATTTATTTAGAACTTAATCTGTGTATTTGATATATTTTATTTGGTTTTCTTAGAGGCAATAAATTTGCCCACAGTGAAAATAATTTGGATTTTAGTCCACAATATAAAATAAATATCATATGTCAGCAATTTTACTATGGAAAGACTATAAGCCTCCTCCGCTCATACAGCATACAGGCTGAAGTGGTAGGAGACATGGGAGTAGCAAAAGATGCTGAAAACGTTGTCCAAAAGGCCATAGTCCACAATGCACCACGTCTCTTTCCGTGCGGGTGTGCAAAGGTCACATGACTTCGAATGTTTGGTTCTATATTTCTTTTCACTGTTTTGAGAGAAACTATTATTATTATCTAAATAGTTTAGAGCATTTAGCCTGACTATTGAAAGTATGAATAATGTTGCTTGAGAAAGAAAAATTACATTTCCTTCATGATTTGCATTATTAGTAGTAAGCACACTAAAGGCCAAACCAAATGTATCAAGAAATTTAACAAACAACTGGTTACAGTTTACATTTTGTTATTTAACCCTTCAGATACCGTCAATTAGAGACACAATAGTAAGACAATAGATGCGCGGCCACCGGGTGTCGCTTGGGGATTCATGAATTAAGAGTATTTCTTATCGAGTATTAAGTTTCTAGTTAACCCGCTCGCAGTGTGCGCAACAAAGGACGCTTTGCTTAATAGGTAGTTGTATCGAGTTGCTATTATTGAAATACACCGCTCAATGATCGACTCAATGTAATCACTGTGTTCACTTTTCTGTTAGTTTGTGATTCAGTTCGGTAAGCGCCGAATAATCAGCGAGTTAGTGATATCAAAGAGATGTTGAAACACAAAGGAAGTCACTAAGCGTGATTAGCGACAACGTTTTCTCATGAAACCCGTATTGCAATGACCAGACCAGGCAAGTAATTCAGTTTTGCGATAAACGTTAAGATGTCCATAATCATTTTTACTTCGTGTAAATTTATAAAATTACCAGCCAATATTATCAAATGTGCTGGTTTTAGATGTATATACTAGGGTATACCATTTGTATCACCATAAATCTGCAGCATGCTAATAAGTCAGAAAGACATAAAACAAAAACTATTTAAGTATACTTATCTTTCCTTTATAAACCGGTACTTTTGAAAAAACAACTAATCAAGAAGTGTACAAAAAGTGTACAGTTCAGATCTCATCAACAAAACAAATAAAAAAATATCGATTAATAGTTTTTTCGTATTACCGTTCGTCGGTGAACCATGCTTTCTGTAGACAGTTATATCGTTCAAGGGTAATTCGGTATACCGTACGGGACTCAGCATTACTGCTCCGCAGAAGGAGGCGACCGCCTGCCACTCCTCCTCGCGAGAGGTCTCCACTGCCAATCGCCCCCACGAGGGCACGGCGGTGCTCCGCCCAAGCAGGGCACACCTCGACGGTGTGCTCCACCGTGTCCTCCGGGCGTTCCGCACAGTGGCGACACCCGGGCGTCTCTTCCGCTTGAATTTGGTGCAGGAACCTCCAGAAAATTACCATGACCGGTGAGGACCTGCGTCATGCGGAAGGTAAGGACGCCGTGAGGTCTTTCCAGCCAAAAGCCACCATAATTGTGGCACTGGTTGCTGACGCCATTTCACTATGAGATCCCGCCGGACCTCTGTCGGCCATGCCTTGACCTGTCCCGGCAGTGGAGTTTTACCTCGGCGTTTCACAAATTCATCTTGTGTTTTAAGAAACTATGACACTTATTATTACTGGTTATATTTGCTAAAATATTGCATCGTCAGATTGTCGGTACTCTTTAGAAGACGACTTTCATAGCGCATTACGCTTATTCGAGTCTAGTCGCTAGTGGCGCGCCGGGCAGGGGTTACATCGACAACTTATCACTTTAGCCTCATTACGTCCTCCCCTCCTCCACCGCCGCTCTGCCCCCTCCTGATCCCGCGTGTCGTCTGAACGTCGCAGATATCCGACTGTAACCCGCTTTATTGGTTTCCATTGTGTTGATCGTCCCGCGTTGCAGCGGTGCGTCGCCGGTGATCGCTTCGCTACAGCGCTTTACGTGACTACACACAGGATACGGGAAAGCTGAGTTTGTTTCAGCTAGTACCTCCTGGTGCTAGAATGGCTTGATTATACGTTTATTTGCCGAGGCAATGAGCCGCGTGGCCGTTGGCTACGATTAAAACGCTTGTCCCAGCTGGACCGTTAGCTTCACAGTGACGAAACGAGCCAGGAGTATTCTGACTTGTGTACAATATTGTACAACTGCTAAATATTTCCACCAAATATTTTATCTTCTTACTATGATGTAGTTTCACGTCCTTTGTGTTCGTAAACTGAGCCAGAACCCCAATGTAAAGTAATAAGCTGACATTACGGAAATATTGCAGATCTGCACAAAAAATATGATAAAGCATCGCACATTCCGCACAGCGGACTAATAAAGTGTTCCCCCGCGGTCACTGTGTGTGTAAGGGAGAAAATAGTGTATTTGAGAAGTAATGGTGTGTGTCTGAGGGTCGATCGTGCAGTAATAATGTGACGTTTGTCAGCGGCGTTGAACAACCACACACCATCAGAGTAGAGCTCCACTGGCCAGTCCCGGCGCCTGGGAGCGTCAGCACGTGCACGTGTCGGAAGTGCGTGATCGATGGTGGGGGCTGAGGGACACGTCTTATTGTAGCAGTGTGCGTCCAGGGAACTAGTTCTTCCCAAGCGACCACCGGTGGCCGCGCATCTATTGTCTTACTATTGTGTCTCTAATTGACGGTATCTGAAGGGTTAAGCTAATTGACCAACATTTTTGCTGATTCTTTAACTTCAGATTACTTCAGCCGTATTAAATGATTTACATATTGCGTGGATCTACTAAACGCTGCTTTTGCTTTACTGTACAGAGGACCCCGGGGGACCCTATCCCGTCTCCAGTTACTGTAATCGTAAAATTAGCTTAGACTACCTTTCTTTTTGCAGTAGTCTAATCAAGCCAAAGGTTACCACATAACCTACTGACAACACAGATATGCCAAATATTACAAATGTTCCACTGAAATGAGAAACATGACATTCAATTATTAATAGTTGCAATTGAAAGATTTATATTTGTTATTTGCTCCCACCGTGCCGCGGGCCCTCATCTGCGGATTATTTCTTACTCCTCCGGCTGGTCTGTGCCGTCGTGCCCCCACCTGGGGGAGGGCAGTCAATTGAATCAGTCGCGTCACAACTCAGTAGCTAACACCATCACTGTCACAACTCGTCACCATGATCACGTGCGGTCGTCCGTTGCCAAACAGAACTCGGCCGGCTCAGAGACGAGCTTGCTTTCGTACACTATTTTACCTACATTTATAATGAAACGTTTTCTAACAGTAACTAACAGCGAACGGACAAAATTATAATTTTAGTGTGTAAAATAAAGCCATAGGAAAAGTTTCCGTAGCTGATGGGTGCTGTGCGTGCTCTTCTCTTCATCCTTATAATAACAAGCCATCAATAAATTGCCTGCGTATATTGATGAGCGGCCGTCCCGCGCTGCGGCCGGGCCAAACAGGGGGGCGGGCTGGGGCACGGGGGCATTCGCGACTTGGAGACATAGAAGGCTTACTCTGTACGGTTCGATAAAGTGGACAACTGACAGAAACAAGAATATCAAAATAACCTGATTTAAAAGTATTGCGTAACCCGCAGCGGGTTGACTTCTGACTCGACTAAATTCCACTTCTATATTTGCAATTTGATCAATGCCTGCTAAAATTCATTGCCTGACTAACAACTCAATGCTCGGTCTAGAATAGTTACAATGGATTTGATCCATCCAACAGGTTTAACAGGAATGAAAGGTTTTACGCAAGGTCACAATCCTTGGTGATCCGAAAATGTCTTATAAATACTACGTCTCATCATCACATTCTAGTTTCAGACTGAAATATTATGTGCTAGAGCATTTAACTATCCTTCTGTGTATATCTTCATGGTGGAGTCGGCATCGCTTTTAACGGCACCCTATGAATACATTAGCCACGAGTAATGCAGTAACGCTTTAAAAATAATGCCTTCATTCGCCTTCCTTCCTCCCGTAAGACGAGCGAGAGGCTGCTCGGGGGTGCAAGTAGTGGGGGGCTCGAACATTTTTCAGTGAATTGTTTTGGCGTTGGTGAGTGACGAGTGACGTATCGCGCCATTACCGGCACAGTAGAGCGTTCCGGTTCATTGTGTTCCAATGTCTCCTGTTTGTGCGACATTACGGTTACTAATCAGTCGCGTTAGTGCTGGAAAGAGCTCACTTAGAGTATTGTACAAGAAAGTGATTTAAGATTACTTTGAGTTATTTGTTGTTGAATCTTTTTTCTTTACCAATTCTTCAGAACCGACCACAAATTAATATTTACCACTAGAAAAGTGCAGCCGCGGAAGTGCTTGTTTTCTACACATACGATATTTTATTTATTACGAGAGATAGGTTAGAGATAGATTAGTAGCTAACTTGATTCAAGCCTCGATCTACTGTTTACATTAATTAAGGCATTAATCGATCTAGTTAAGATCGATTATGAGACAGAAATGGTTGCACATTTCTGTCTCATTTGCTGCAAGCAGAATAGTGTCATCAGCGTAACGCAGGTTGGTAATTTTTACGCCACCAACTGTGATGCCTCCCTCCCAATTCTCGCAGGTACGTCTCATGATGTATTCTCCATAGATGTTGAATAGGATTGGCAACAAAATACATCCCTGGCGCACTCCTCGGCGAAATTTAAAAGGTTTTGATGTCGTTTTATCGACTCTTACGACTCCCTGGCTTGAACCGTACAGCGTGCTAAGTAGAGCAATGTGATGATCCGGCACTCCCAGTTCGTGTAGGACCCTCCACAAGCACCCCCAGTTGACACAGTCAAAAACTTTGCTGTAGTCGACGAAACACATTATCACTGGCGTATCAAACTCGTAAGCCTTCTCAATAAGCTGTCTGACAGTGAATTTGCTCTCGAGTGCCCTTGCCCTTAACGAAACCCGCTTGCTCCTGCGGGATTTGCCAATCCAGATAGTAGCGGATGCGATTATTCTAAATATGGAGCAAGATTTTGCTGGCATGTGAGATGAGGGACAAGGTTCGATAATTACCGCAGCTCTTGGTTGAGTAGCGCACTAAGGTGCACAAATCCGAGGCCATAAAAATGAAGTACCTGGGAATTGATCTTGACAGCCGGTGGAACTTCTCGCGCGCCTTAAAAATGTCAGCAAAATGAAGGAGCCCATTAGGCCCCTCTTAGGACTGCGGGAATGTTTGAAAGAGTTTACCGTGACCTTAGAACGCAAAGGGCAATTGAAGAACACAGGTGGGATTTACTCAGTAAAGTCTGACACGCCCTCTCGCTGTATTTAGAGCGTGATAAGTCATTTGATGATTACTCACCTCAAAAAAAAGACAAAAAGGTGCTAGACATAGGCAGTAAAACAAAGCCAAAACCTTTGAACATGGAAGCCAGCATATTTAAGTTGCTCGATACTAAGATCATCGCGGCCAGAAGACTTGACTCGAGTCATGGTCGTGTCAAGTCTCCTGGTGTTCGACCAAAGATGTCAGAAAGGCTTTCTTTCTTGTCATATCTGTGGCCGAAAACCTTCCCAATTCAAATTCAATGGCAAACTGACCATGAAATGACTTTTGATCAGAATTATTTATTTGCAAGCTACTTGTAGGTACAATTTTAAGATGGTACATAATTGGATGCTTCCGCTACATTCTGCCTTAAGGCATGCAAAATCGTTATTTTTAGAAGTTACAATACGTTAAATATAATCGATAACTTAATTCCTATCAAAATTCATATAAATATGTCCATTGTCAAATAAATAATCAGTTACAAACCAATACGTTTACTTAGAAATTATAATAAATTATTATCATTTAAAATGACAAAAATCTTTATCATTCAAGAACTCGTTAGCAGAATAGTAACATTTTCGTAACAGGATGTACCCTAGTCAACTAAGTTTTAAATATGCGTTTAGGGATGTTTCTTAAAGAATGCGGAATTTTATTACATGTATATGATGGGGTCCATTGACATTGTACTCTTTCTTAATATGTAGTGCTGTATTGTGTTTTCCTGTATGTTATAATTTATTATATTACAATCTCATAAGACCTGAGCGTAATCTAATGTCAGCTAGAGCCAAAAATAAACTTAAATTCGACCTAACAAAAATGTACACTTCACACATGTATCGGGTACTCACGGATATAGCCGTGTCATCATCTTCACCATCGTGGTTGGATAGCACCGGGTGCCAGTCGCCCCTCGACCGCTAGCAAAGCACGTGAGATATGGTCAGTCCGTGACCATAGCTTAATAGAATACACAAAATTCACTGGAACTGGGTGCAATTGGACCCAAGTGAACTGATAATGACGTGGTTCATAATGTGTACTCATTATTGTGAAAACGTAACTACAAGGTGCTGTCGCCTCGCACACGCCCCCCGCACGCACCCCCCCCCCCCCGCGCCCGCGCCGGCGGGCACGGCGTGACGTGTTTGTTGTTGGAATATGTGTTGAACTCACTTCAGTACTAAATTATTGTTCCATCATTGGCTGCTAATGTAGCTGAATTTGACAGCCGCTAACGGCTTTATTAGGTGCTGAAACATTTTTATTACCGACTTCCCAAAAAGGAGGAGGCGTTTTGCGCTGATGTGACGCATATCCTATCTAGCTGATAGTTTTTAAGTAGGATATTGGTATTTTGTTTATTTTTATTTATTTTTGGGATATGCGTCATGTTGGGCGCAAATAAACACTTTTTCTTTCTTTTCTTTCTTTTCTTTCTTAGGTACTACGTTCGGCTGTTTGTATGTTTATTTTTTTTTTTTTTTTTTTGTATGTTTGTTCGTCGAATACTCCCCCAAATGTGGACGGATTTTCAAAATTCTTTTTTTGTTCGAAAGTAGATAGTTCTGAGGTGGTCCCATTATCACCAAATTAGGATCTGATGATGGGATCTTGGAGAAATCGAGGGCAACCTTCAAATTTTATAGGCTCACTTATTGATTTTCGCATATTTTATGAAGTATCTTGTGTATTTGCGTATGGTCGTCACCATCTCAGGTAGCTGGGCTGATGATGGAAGGTACAACTCCTTAACAGTAAGAAGTTACTCGAACAGGCAAGGACTGTTTTAGTAAATTGTTTTGATGTTTGATAGGGCATTTGCCACATTTGGTCTCATGATCATCAAGTCATGACCTGATGCTGCAGTCAGGATAGTCTGCAGAGTACCTAAGTCCTCGACAACAAACAGCAGATATATCGAGTTTAGGCTCATTTAAAACGGCTCGATGTGTGGATAAACGTACTGCTAATAAAGAACACCGAAGTACATAGAGACCTGATGCTGAAGCCAGGAGCATGAGGAAAAGTACAAACCTTGAAATTACAGTACCGTAGTCGTGTTTGGGCTCATTTTAAACAGGACTAAATTTTAAGTTCATTGCAATGTTGACATAAATCTGGCCTGATGCTACAGCCGGGATTATCAGCATCTAGTCTAATGACTGATTGAAAGATTTACCTTTCGGCTTCATCATCAGATCAGTTCGATATATCCTTTCCCTCCCCAGCATCTAGTTTAATGACTGTTTGAAAGAAGAGGGGGAGAGGATATATCGAACTGATCTGATGATGAAGCCGAAAGGTAAATTTATGTAATCTAACCGTGTTTGGGATTATTAGAACCGTTATGAGATGCGCTCTGACTATAAGGTATTTAAGTTTGACTGAGGGGTACTTTTTAGTGGTGGTACCATAACTAAAAAGTGTAAAATAAAAAAAACTTTTTACAAAAAAAATATAACCGACTTCAATGATAAAAAACACTGAAAAGTATCAAATAACTTTAATTTTGGAAGTCGGTGTTAAATAACGAAGAGACTAAACTATTAAAGAAACACCGACTTCCAAAATTAAAGTTATTTGATACTTTTCAGTGTTTTTTATCATTGAAGTCGGTTATATTTTTTTTGTAAAAAGTTTTTTTTTAATAGAAATGGCTTCCTGTTTTTATCCCTGCTAGATATTTTACAAAAATAACAGCAACGTTCCCGCTCTAGAGAAGAGCGAGACATCGAGTCAGACTTTTGCTGACTTAAACACTATCCCATGTTCCCTCTTTGACTTTGTTCCAGGACCCAGGGGTTTACTTTCGCACAACCACTAGCCCCCGTAGGCGTCAACCATGCTGGGCGACGGTTTTGCTGAGCTCTCCTCGAACACTACGCGCCATTCGCGGACAGCCGGACGGCCACGGCAGCTACCCATTGCTCGCCGTCCATAAGCCCACGCCTACAGTAGCTGGAAATCGGGCTCGGGATCCCGGCAACTGGTGCGTGAGGAAATCGGGCTCGAGATCCCGGCAACTGGTGCGTGAGGAAATCGGGCTCGGGATCCCGGCAACGCAAAAGTAGAATTAAGATGGAAGTAATACTTACAAGGGAAACACATTAATTGAACAAAGAGCTCTTTTAAATTTACTCATTTTACAATTGAAAATATCAATAATTATAAAAGTTTACAAAAGTTATATTTTGCTTTCATTTTTTAGGGTTCCGTACCTCAAAAGGAAAAAACGGAATCCTTATAGGATCACTTTGTTCGTCTGTCTGTCTGTCTAGACCCTTTATCTCAAGAACGCGTGGAAATATCAAGTTGAAATTAAAACCATATACTCTGGTCTGGTCAGGGCTTAAAATCACCCAAAGGGCAATGGAAGGGGCTATACTCGGGGTTACCTTGCGTGATCGAATAAAAAATGAAGACATCCGCAGGAGAACTATAGTTGCCGACAGAGCACAAAGAATTGCCAAACTTAAGTGGCAATGGGCAGGACACATTGCTCGCAGAACAGATGGCCGTTGGGGCCGAAAGGTTCTGGAGTGGCAACCGCGTACCGGAAGACGCAACGTTGGAAGGCCTCCAACAAGGTGGTCTGATGACCTGGTGAAGGTTGCGGGAAACCGATGGATGCGAGACGCACAGGAACGTTCGTTGTGGCAACGCTTGGGGAGGCCTATGTCCAACAGTGGACGTGTATCGGCTGAAATGATGATGATGATCACTCAGGTCTGTAGTCTCAAGCTGTGAAAAAACTAAACTTCTAAGTTAACGAATAAAAAAGCTACGGCCGTTTATGTTGCAAAAAAAAAACGTATACTTTGATACTCTCAAAAATCGAAATTCATAGGGTATTTCCCGTTGACCCAGAATCCTGAAATTTGGCACAAAGCAAGGTCTTATGGCATAGCTTAGCTATAGGGATAAATCTGAAAAAAGTAAATTTTGCTGTTAACTACGTCACAAAAAAAAATTGCAATTTGGAAATATCTTCGAGATTCCATTCGGAAATTGTTTGCACGGAACCCTCAGGCCTGCGTTCAAAAATAACCAGAGTCGAGTAGAGTTGCAACCTCGGGTCGTTCTTTTATAACTCGGGTAGCTACCCTAGAGTTAACCCAACTAACCATAACTCTGAGCAGGGTAGGTTGGAGTAAGCGGCCAATGCTTGACATTGACAGTTGAACTCCGAACTCAAATTTGAACGCAGCCCAGTGTGCGAGTCCAACTCGCACTTATCCAGTTATTTTTTATTTTTTGTATGCTTGGAAAACCAAAACAATAATTTCACGATTTCTGATTCTATTAAATAAAACGATACCGATCCGTTTTCGTGAAACGAGGAACATCAGATATTCTCAAGCGAATCGAAGTTTGTAGTTACTTGCACCTACTTGAGCAATAAGTGTGGATCGTAACTTGACGGATGACGCCTCAATCTCGTGTATTGGCACATTAGTGACACTTGCGGAAGCGTCGTCACTCACAATGTGCGCGAAGATTACCAGGCGACCCCTCCCGCGCGCCGCTCCGTCCCGCGCCCTCGAGGCGACAGCTTGGAACTGAAGCGACATCAGCTCAACGCTTTCGCTCGCTACTGAACGCTTCAAAGATGTGCACCAGCACACAATGAAGAGCCAAGCTGTATTCATACGAGAAATAGCTCAATTTAAAGTTCAATAACAATGAAACGTCTATTATGTAGGTACCAGCTTTTAACAGACATACCTATTAAAAGTGCATCCAACACACAGCGCTACGAATGCTGTACATGAATGAATGGAGACATTTTCTTCAGTTATTAGACAGATAGTTACCACTAAGGCAGAGATAACTATCGCTTATTTACAGTCCAACCCGTGTCTAACCTTCTTTAGCGAAACCTTTGTCGGGCTGCGGCAGTGTGAGCTAGACAAGGTATGTGGTGGGCTTACTGCTGGTCGTTGTATCGTGCACACTCGTGTTTACCCCGGCCCGGCTATAAAGCTGCGGAGTCGCGATGTGCCGCCTCCTATGCTAATGCCGGCCTTAGGGAATACTTGTGTAGCGCACTCCAAATAGCGGAAATCTCATCGCCTCGTTTTATCGCAAATCGTATCGAGCACTCGAAGGCGACCTCTTTATTTCGGCGGTCGATCGTAATCAATTCCAAGAATGTGGAGGGGAATGAAATAATGCGATGTGACGCTGTGAGGTATTAGCATCGACGCGAATGTGCCACCGGGAGGAAAAAACCGAAGTGGGAACAATTGGGAACGATCGGGAATGCGTGGAAACGACACAGGACTGATTTATTGGACACACTTAACGATGCGCCGCCGCCGAAGACTGTACTCGTAGATACAGAACAAGGTAAGGGGGAGTCAACGAAGACGACTTACATATAACTGCACAAGAAGTCGAAGGGTTTACTCTATAAACGTATACTCGTAGATACCCAATACACTTTTACACAAAAAAGTAGAGTAGGAAAATACAATAGTGACATCGGGAACAAATTGTCATCATTAGTAAAAACAATCCAACACAGAGGTACTATATACAGAGTTATTTGTAAAACCCTAGCAACCTCTTAGGTGCTAGTTAAAAATATCATTAAAAACAACTTTTGTTCTATGACTTTTTACAAAACAAAATACATTAACCAAAGACTAACCTTCAAATTTCGTTGTTCTATCTAACACATTACAACTCTGTATTTTGCTGTACCTACCTACGCCTCCTGCACACTGTTCTCGTATTAATAGTAAACAGGCTTCCGAAACATTGTTATCACACCTACCTAGCAAGCATTCGCACCATTTTCGTGTACTCATCACACTAGAAAATTGATACGCCAGCATAGACTTCGCCACATTTAGAACAAAGTTCAATTTTAATAAAGTTCAATTTTAATATTTTTGTTTTTGTATGAAAATCTGATGAACTAAAATATTTTTTTTTTAATTCATAGAACAAAAGTTGTTGTTTATGATGTTAGTAACACAGTCCTGAGAGGTTGCTAGTGTTTTACAAATAACCCTGTATATTAAAATCGCTGAGCGCTGCGTCACTAATCAGAGTGCAGGCGAGTTAAACGCAAGCACCGCCTAATAGGGTAGTTTCCATGGTCAAAATAACTACATTTTATTTAGTCTGTATTTTAGATTATAAAAAAATATTGGGCACGTATTTTTTCTTTTTTTCAAATAACGTGTGACGTCACCCCGTGCGAAAAAATGCAGCACTGCGTGACGTCACACGTAACTTTAATGGGCTAAATCTTTGTTATTTTTAGTTTAATTTACAAATAAAAAAATACGTGTCCCTTATTTTTGAATAATCTAAAAGACGGACTAATTACATTTTTTACGGCAACTTGCCTATTATGTACTTGAGACATATGGTTAAGGAGACTTAAAAACAGTTATTGAAAAAAAAAACAATATGATTCTAGACTTAGGAAAGTAATAAAATAACTATTTTGAAACTTTTAATGTAGAACTAGATCAAGTATTTACGAATTGTTAGGTATTGAATTAACAGTTGTTGTTTAGTTGAACTAGTTGATTAAAACAGTATCACGTCAATTCACGTCGCCACGCCATTGGTCTCGTCACGTCAGTGGCATGAGCATTATTCAGTAGAAGTAATAGAGAGGCGTCTCTAAGTTCGAGTTGCACATTAATACCGCGCTCACTTCTGTTAGCTTTTTGTATAATTAGCTCCGCAACTGACTCATGGAGCTCAGGTAGTGTACTTGTACTAGTGCTAACTCGCTCACTGCGCACATAGTTTTGTACGCACACTTCAGATGGTCGGGTCGGGGCGCCCCAGGGATCTATTTCGGTTCACAATTCCTTAGACAGTCCGGCAGTAAATTGGAAGAAAAATATATCAGGCTGCGTCCCGCCCCACACCCCGTGCCGTACACCTCTGCCGACCAAGCGATTTATAATACGACTCGCTTTTCTACACCGCTTTGCTAGACTTAATTTACCATTGCTTAGAAAATTCTCCAGAAATACAAGACGGTAGCAAAATTTTCCGTAATTAAATAATTAGCGAAACGTCTAAGCCGCAGTAAAAATGTAATCAGGCAAACACTTAAATGGATAGCAATCCAGACAATCCTTGTATAAAATCGTAGCGGCCATAAAGCGAGCTCAACGTTCCTCGAATGGAAACAATAAATAGCGACACGCGACTCATCTCGCGGCTTTAAAGTAAAGCTTTTGTAATTAAATCTCTCCATTAATTTGATGGGAAGATAATGTGGATTATATGATGCGAGTGTGGGGTGAGTCGGTGCGGCGCCAGCGGCGCGCGGCGGCGTGCGTTGTCGTGCGTCGTGTAATGCCGGGATTACTGATGACGTGAACTCGTGTCACAAACCGAATCAGTTCGGAGGCAATCTCGCTAAATGTGTTTTCAGTACGCGCAGATTTTACGTCGATCATTCTTGTTTAGTACGCAGTGATACCTTGTTGTTCCCTCAGCCACTTGAGTAAATAAAGTGTACAGAGGCAAAGCTTCATACAACCGCTCGAATCGGTTGCACTAAGTCCAAGCGCGCGGGGAATGTAAGAGTGTCCACTGGCCGCTTGTTGCGTACGCGGTGATACTGGAAAAAACCGGTTAACGTAAACACAGCCAGTGGACAATCGTAGGGTCTATACGACTCACGTTGTTGGTTTTGTTTCTACAAGTTTAAATATTTGAACTTTAAAACGTGGTACTTAATTTAATATTAATAATGGTGGTTTATTGTACTGTACAATTGGGTTTTTAATTAGACCTCCTGACAATTTTACCGCATTTGTTGAATTGCTTAAGGAATTTTCGCGAATATTTCGATCTTGAAGCTAATATTGTTAATTTTGGAAATTAAATAGTAGATTACTTGAAAAAACTTAATGTTAAATTCAGAATTTACCACACCATCAAAAGATACTGAAGAGACTGAACAAAAGAGACTGAAGGGAGCCCAACAGTCACCGCTACCGCATCCACTGATAGTAGTTCCCAGCGGACGATCACACCAAGCATATTGCCATTATGGAAGTTCTTGGAATCCGGGGGGGATGGTAAACCAGGCACCAGACTACGCAGTGTGGCCCTCTTTATGAACAGAGATAACGAGAGACTCGGTCTAAGCTTCTGCCGCGCAGAAAGTGGAAATAGCGTCAATATATCACCAGGACTGGCTGCTTTGATAAACGGGAGCACCTTCAAAACAAGCATGAAACGCGCAAATTTCAATGCGTTGCCCGCTGCAGCTATAGCTGAACACCAATAGGTATTGTGCGATTTCAAAATAAAACGATCGTACTTTTCGAGTGGCATAAGGCGACTCCGTTTGCCCAAGTATGCTCGTTGGTCACCGAAATCGCAGAATCAGACCGAACCACGAATACGCGCCCTCGAATCATTAGCGTGGATGCAATGGTGATTGTTCACAAAAGAGGCGAGGTTGCTGATCGATACGGTTGCATTAAAGCCTCTTAAGATCACGAGTTGGTGGTGTATGAGGACAGGGGAGAAGATCTTAGTTTTCTTAGGCTATCCCAAAATTGTACCGTGCTGGAAACAGCAGAGACTGGTCAGCTAACATCCTCGAGGTCAGTCCCAACAACCCCATGCGGATCAGAGAGACTACAGCAGAAGATAGCAGCCGAGAGGGCCATCTCCGAAGAAAAAATCAGCCGCAGTTTAGAGAAGAAGATAAATACCAAAGATCGATGGAAATCGGTCTCCAACTTTCTAAGCAGGAGGCTGGGATTTGGTGCGAGGCCCTGTCATATCAGACAGATAGATGCAGTGCAGGAGTTTATCAGGGTCATCCCAGAACCACCGAAACAAAAGCGACCAACATCAACAAGAGCCGACAGAGGGCAGGTCACCCCGCCGAAATTCAGGACGGTAACAGAGCCAAGCGATCACGTGGCGAATGCGTTTCTCGAGTTTCAAGCGATAACAAAGGCAACCAACTCGGTCAGTCTCATGACTTGCCAGAAAATTATGCAGTCATACCAGAAGAGACTAGAGACCGAAGAGTTGCTTCAGGAGAGACTGGAGGAGGCAGCGGCAGCCATATATAATAATGCTACCTCCCAAGTCATCAAGGGAGAAATGACTGGTCAATATGGCTGCATACAACGCCACGTGCAGGGACGTGCGAGCAATACAAGCCAAAAAGCCCGGGCTTGCCTACCACTACCACACACCTAAATCATAGATCACGGCTAATCAATTAAATAAAACAAAAATCTAAACTTTAAACTTCGCGCGCCTACGCGGTTACGCTCAGTTGCCACTTAGTGCGAAATTCAAAAATTCATTAATAAGATACGATACTATAAGCGAGGTTGCCAATCTGACCGCAATCTCTCCGATCTCACTCTAACACTTAACAAAAGAAAGAGATGAAGACTAATGTATTCCTGTCTCTTTCTACCACAAATGCTTCATATGAGGCTTGCTTTTCTGTCTCTCTTTTTGCTATAAAAACATAAAATTTTGTGTCTGTGTGGGTAAAATATGAGAGATTCATCGAACATTTTTGTATTAAAATAAAGCTGGGCTTTGGAAAAGTTATGAATGAATATTACGAGAGACCTCCATTTTTACGCATGGAGGCGCCCTCTATGACGCTTAAAGTACGAACTACGAACTACAAAATACAAATTAGTTTAAATTTGCTGTGATCGGTTAACAACACGTAATTGTTTTGATAGTTATTTTTTTGTTTTCTGTCATTTAACTTTGTTGTGTGTAGCGTATTATGTGCGGAATCGATATTGTTTAGGTAGAGTTTGAGTTTTAGAGATAAATATAATCTTGTAACTTTACTAATTAGAATATTTCTCTGAAAAGTAAATCACATAATAGGCAGTTATTTTTTCTCAAACGATAACAATGCTTGGAATACATCAGGTATGACTCAAATAACTTCGCTGGTGCCATGAAAATGCATCAGTATTCTCAATAGCTGTTGAATGCTATTTCATTTATTCTGTTTTGGTAAACCGAAAATAGAAACTTGATTCTCTTTTTCGAAAGTTAAGAGTTATGTGTGTGATAAAGAAGAACTAAAAGCTAGCTGTTTAAATTGTGAGTATTTTCCAATAATATTACATTTCGTAAACAATTTTATTTAATGATAAATTTTATTAAATACTACGGACGGATTAATACAATCTTTTGTGCGCCATCTAGTGGATTTTTCTGAAGTCAACTAGAATGTTATGAGCTAGTTGCCAACAATATCAATAGGTGGCTCTTTTTCGTTTTTTTAAGTACCAATATATATTTTAATAATATCTATCAGTAAAAAAAATGTACCTATTAAAATCAGCATTATACCGCCAATTTTTTCGGGATATTAGGTGTAGTGTGGGTAGGTAGATGAGTTAAGATTCCTTGGCTTGCCCCCTCTAAAGGCACCTGGCACGCCACTGGCCACGTGTGGGTTTGTACCGTTGGACGAGTCGATAACGTCACGTTCTGGCCGTATTACTTTTGTGACACCCGAAAGTGACCCAATTGTAGTGGTAGCTCGATGCACTAAGATTATGCTGGATGACAGGATCCTCGAAGAGGCGGAAACAATCTCAAGATCGATAGACCAGCCTGGAGGCTGGGCTTTGCCGGGCATCAGCTGGATAAACGGTGTCCCAGGGTGCGGCAAGACCACTTGGGTGATCAATAACTTTGATAGGGACCGCGACGTCATAGTTACTACAACAACCGAGGCGGCGAAAGACCTGCGGCAAAATTTAGCGCACAAAATTGGTGAAGACAACAGAACCAAGGTGCGCACGATGGCCTCAATTCTATCGAACGGGTGCAAAGGATTACAAAAATGCAATCGCATTCTGGTAGATGAGGCACTCAAGAACCATTTCGGGGCCATCGTAATGGCAGTCCGATTGTCGGGCGCTAGTAGCGCGGTCCTTGTCGGAGATATTAATCAACTGCCCTATCTGGACAGGGAAAATCTTTTCCCTATTAGTTACGCTCGTCCGGACTCAGTAGTGACCAGCCACGAACTGCCCTGCTCGCACCGGAATCCAATGGATGTTGCGTATGCCCTAGGGGAGGTGTACCCTGGCATATATTCGTCAAAAAACCAAGTCCACTCCCTACAGCTAAGGATTTTCACGGGCGCGCATATTCCCAACACTCTTCCCAACACGCTTTTCCTGGTCTACACGCAAGGGGAGAAAAAGACCCTCATTGACCAGGGTTATGGGGCTGGGGTTGGATCATGCGTCCTAACCATACACGAAGCTCAAGGGCTTACCAGCGAGTCAGTCATCATCTTGAAGACAAAATCCACCAACATCCGGATTCACAACAGCGTCCCCCACGCAGTGGTGGCAGTCTCCAGACATACTGCCCACTGCGTGTACTACGCTGACAACGCTGACGACGCTATTGGAAGGTTTGTGAGGAGGGCACAGGAGGCGCGGACCAGTGACATTATCAATAACAACATGAAGAACGCCATGCGGCATCGGGACAGAGCAGTCGTCGAGGCACTGATCCGCCTACTTAGGCAGTGATGAGCTGAAGTAGCTTTGGATGACGCGGGTATTGCTCAGGGCGGTTGGTTCTTAGCATGAAACAGTGACCGGTCTTGGGTGGAAACCCATAGTTATAAATTTAACGTAGCGTTACCTAACTTAGTAAATAATAAAAAAAAAATACATATATACATAAAAAAAAATATATATATAATAAAAAATAAAAAAACTACTAAAAAAAAAACACTATTTACAGCATATTGTAGTTAAGTTATTGATATTTAAGGTTATTAATATATATTATATAGAATTAATTATAGTTAAGTCTGGAGCTGGGGGGCCATTTGATGCCCAGAAGCAAACAATGTGAAATCAAAAAAGAGCACGGACGCCATGTCTGTGGTGGTCATGTGTAGGTTTATGTCTGTGGTGTGGTTGGTGTCTGTGGTTTGATGTAAGGCAGGAGTGCGGTTTTAGTCAGTAGGAGTCTGACACTGCCCAGACTGGCTCGTATGTAAAGAAGCCTGGCCGTCCATGAGGATTTCCCACTCCTGCCAAAGAAAAAAAAAAAAAAAAAAATAAAACCGTCTATACTGAACTGAATAATAAAAGCCTCAGCCACATGAGTAGACTCTGTGGAACGCTGAGGCACATGAGTAGATAAACCGTACAGAAGCAAAGCTGAAGCGACGCGACGAATAGGCAACAAGCGGACGGTGGTCACTCACACGTTCCCCGCGCGCTTGTAGTAGTGCAACCGATTCGCGCGGTTGTTTGAAGCTTTGCCTCTTTAGGGTTTATCTACTCATGTGCCTCAGCGTTCCACAGAGTTCCTCATCGTTTGTGAGGTGACGATATTAATAAATCTCCGGTGGTTAGCTTTATTCATAATTGACTGGCCTGTTGGTCTAGTGGTCAGTGACCCTGACTACTATACCAGAGGAGTGGGTTCGATTCCCACCCAAGATAAATGTTTGTGTGTTGAGCGCTATCATTTGTTCTGTGTCTGGGTGTAATTTTTATGTAAATATATATGTTTACAAGGTGTAAGGGACAGCCTACCGCAAACTTTAAGGGCTTCTCCAGTAGACGAAACTGAACAATCTTTTACAAGATATTATTATTATTGCATCTGTATGGCTGTAACTTGAATCATCACTTTAAATCAAACCCTAAGGTTGATTTAAAATTTTAAAGTGATGATTCAAGTTACAGGGTTTGAATCCGGAATGAATAATATGTCTTTACCAATCTTTTGTGCATTAAATAACCCCAGTTTTTTGTAAATCAATGATAGCAATGCAATGCTTACAAAGTGTCAATACCAGATAGTACATCCCGGTAAGCCGGTGTCCCGATTAATAAAGCGTAGGCGGGTGCAACAGTGTAAGTCTTTACTGAACCGACTCACTGTTCCGAAACATTGGCACATCGGTCATGTTTTTAAATGCATCATTTGGAACCATAAGAACACTGAAACACTCTTTAAGTGACCAGCAGTCTTTTTAAAATTCAAATTAAAACGTAAATAGAGAAAATATTTCCGTTTTAATTTGAATTTTAACCATAACCATAACCAGCTGTACCTTACATTAATTACACCAAAAACTTCTGCTTTAAATTATTCTTAAATCAAAATTCAATTAAATAAAACTGTTGGCGTAGGTATATAGCGCAACGTACCAGACCACAATTCGTAACAGTCAGTGTTTGTGTTTGTATCTTTTGAGCTGATGTTCCAAATGTTCTGTCTGTATCTTGTGAGCCGCTGTTCTAAATGTTCTGTTCTGTCTGTGTATTTTGAGCTGATGTTCCAAATGTACCGTTTGTATCTTGTGAGCTGATGTCTGTTCCAAATGATACATATTACTGTTTCGGAACATTTCAGTGATTCAGATGCAAATGTTCCAATCGCAAAGATACACTTTGCTTATGATTTATAATGCGTATTACATTAGGTAAATGTTATATTTAAAACAAAACTCACCAATAAGGAAGGTAAAGTAGAGGAGAGTGGAGAGAAGGGTGCGCGTGCGGCGCGCGGGGCGAGGCCAGCTCAGGCGCGGCCAATCAGCGCGCGGCATGGCGGGGGGAGGGGCGGGCGAGAGGGACACGCGCGCAGGGGCGAGCGAGACGGAGCGTGGCGGCCAACGGCCCACTCATCTCCACGGGCGCAGCATCTGCAACAAGCAACGAGGAGCTTTACACCTGCGGGAAAGAAGTAGAAGAACAGGGCAAAGCTTTATGTTACAATGTCGGCGTGTGTCGTGGCGCGGGTTCAACAACAAAACCAATCTGCTCAAGCCTTTGACACCATTTACAACCAGTTTTGTGGCCTGAACCGAGGCAAAAGGTGCCAAGACAAAACAATAATATGTACCCAGCCGGCTTGTGAAGTGTTGGGTGCAATACATTCTTAATAAGTCTAGTTTTAAATAAGTGCCAGACCACCCGATGCGTTACGGTGCCGCACCGCGAATATTTGACGAATCGGCGGGCACACAAGTGATGCCACCCCGCTCGTACGGCCCAACGATTCATCGAAATAATCAACAGTGCGGCGCGGCGCCGCAACGCATCGTGTGGCCTGGCCTTAACGGGTTGGCCGCACAGCTTATCAACAACAGGCCGCCCATTTCCGAACTTAAATTGATGAAACTAAAACAGAAAAGCTTTTGACAACATTTTCAAGCGATACTATATCATAGGTTACTGGGAAACAAGAAAAAAGATAACAGTTGTTTAATGCTATAGAAAAATCAGGAACGCTAAAGTGACATCAACGCTTTCCTCTTCCCCACCTTGCGAACTGCGGATTTGGCTGTCGCGCGGAGCTCGCTAGTGTCGGTAGCACCACTACACTATCAACAATTTTTCTATTTCACGCCATTGATACAATCGGCGGCAGGAGACAAGGCGTGTTTTGGTGGGGGGAAGTTGCATTTGCTGATATGCCACACATGACATGCATTGCAATCACTGCACCAACCGTGACTTCAAAGGAGTATTATTAAGTCAAATATATCGGGGGGCACGGCAGTGCCCCCGCCAAGTCGAGCGCGAAGCAAACACTGCCGTACCATCCTTTACTGGAACCATTTCGCCACATTTTCAGGCCTCACTCATGATCATCAAAATAGAACTAGTACTTCCCATAAACTCAGAGAGCTGAAATTTGGTACAGAGTTAGGGTTTAATGGCCACATAAAGGGAAAACTATAAAAACTAGGATAATCGAAGATCTGGAGTACCTGGTGGCCCTGACTAGATAACACAAGAGTGTACCAACAGTATACCCTATTTCACTCAGGAATAAAGCCGTTTTGTATCGGTGATAAAATTTGCGCAATCGGACTTGTGCTTTCAGAGATTATCTCCTATGTACATACTTACAAAAAAAAAAAAAAAAATGCGTGAAAGAGTAACAAACATACATTCATCGGGGGCATACAAACTTTCGCGTTTATAATATTTTTTTTAAATAGTTTAACCAGACTGGCTGGTCCATTCTAGCCGTCAGATTTTAAAAGATTAAATAATTAGTTCAGTGTCAGTCTGGTTGTCAGCTGAATTTTTTCAGTAACATCAGTTAGTGAGTTGTAGTTGGAGTAAAATTAACCCCTGATTGGAATAAAATGAAGTAAAATGTTGTAATCGGCTATAAGAAGGAGCGTCTTCTGCTGCTCCGGTCTCTACAGGCCTCGACCATTCGTGCAAGACCTGTCCGCCAACCCGTGTGAATATCTCTTGCTGCTCAAGTCTCTGCAAGCTTCTACAGGCCTTTACTGGCCCCGCCATATGGACTTTTTTTCGATTCTTCTGGTCTTTGGAAGCCTCTACCAGCCATGCGAAACCGGTCCGCCGCATTCCTGCGAGCCTTTGAGATCCGCATGGGGCTTTTTCACTCAGCTGCTGTGAGGACCTCGCCGAACCGCGTCTGCTGACTTTATTCTACGTAACATTAAAGTTTGTGCTACATCTCCTTTAGTGTCTGAGTTTGGTGTTAATTGTATCGCGTAATCGGATAAACTCTTCCAAACGCAGTTTCTGTTATTTTTTTACTTGTTTGTTTTCTATATTTTAGTAGTTGTTCACGTGTTATAAATAGTGAACTAATACCACTTTGTTTTCTTTATAAACAAAAAGGTAAGATAAGGTGTATTATTATTTAAGGTGTTCCGAAATTTCGCATTTATTCTTTGTTGCCAAACATAGAATGGTTGACCGATTAGTAGAATATACTTTTAAATGGCTCGATATAACCGTAAATCGCAACGGTTCTTCAACCGCACGCTGCGGTTGCGAATGCGGCTGCCCGCGAGCCGGCTGGCCGCTTTATCAACCGCATCCTGCGGTCAGCCGGACGGCTAGCCGCATTGCGGGTAACCGCATAGTGCATATGAACTCTAAGTCTAAAAAATGCCCTCATGGACATTTGCACCTCCATATTCTCTTGTGGCCAAGCCTACGGGGTTATCCGAAAGGAAACTAGAGCCCCGGTATGAAGGCTAGAAGGAACGGCGCGGGGTTTTTGGTCAGTAAGACTCTGACACTGTCTCCCGCTCCACCCAAGAGCGGGTTTCGTCAATGATGATTTTCCCCGTTGACAGAAAAAAAAAACCTACGTGGCGCTTTCACGAGTAACCAATCTTCATGGGGTGCACCTCATAAACGTTGAATTCAAGAGTAAAAAGCTCAAGCTTCAGCGATCACCGAATACAACCACCTCAGGCGTAAATACCGCGCCGATCTTTCAGAAATCAAACTGTCTAAACCGTCTTAAAGAATAAATAATGAACGCGAATGGGCAATACGAAAAACTGTTGCTATTCCACAAGAATCAGAACAGGAAGAAAGAAAACAAGGATTTGTAATAATAAAGAAAACTACTCCCAAAAAGAAAAAAAAAATGTGCCAAATAGGAAATCTAATAAAATAGATCAATATGCTCACGTTTCTACAAAAAGAAGTGAAATCCCACCAAAAACATTCTGTAAAAAACTAGCCAAGTCTCGATGGAGCTGCTTGTTTATCTCTAAAAAGTAATGAAATCTAAACAAAGTCGTACCAAGTCTAAGGTTCCTTACTGCGATTTCTTTATTATTATAGTTAATGTTGTGTGACTTGGCCGTTGAAAGGTACACAAGGGTACAAAACCAGTTGCTCCATGACACCATTGCACCAATGTGTCGTCAGAACCGCTACCCATTGAAGATGGAAAATTGCCACTTGGAAAACGTTGATTCAATAACCAGTCAATTTAAGGCTTGATAAAGCTGCGTATTTCAATAGTACTTATGTATAGGCGAGCCTGAAACAAACAGTATAAAAAATATTTCCAGTACAGACGGACTTCTAATCATTGATAGAAATCCATCTATACGTCTATTTTATGTTAGATCAGTGGTCGATTTGACGCTCCAAAAAGAAGAGAGCAGAAATCAGCATTGTCAATGCTGAATGTGCAACACATTTGCACAATCAACAACAGCCTGAAATGAGACACTAGCGTCCAATTACCAATACCAGTATGGGCTATTATCTCGCTTAACAAACATAGGTAGTTACAACAGATATAACATTACATGTAAACCAAATTGACTTGTACCCACTAACGTATAAAGAATGTTCAACGGCCAAGTCACACAACATCTATATATATAAAAATGACCCCCGTTTTCCGTTGTCACGACTTGGCATGAAAACGGCTTGACCGATTTGGCTGATTTTTTTGTTGTTGTGATTGTTATTGTGAGGAGAAGGTTCTTATGGAAAAAAAATTAGGGTAGTGTAGGGTAGAGTAGGGTAGACTAGGGTAGAGTAGGGTAGAATAGGGTAGAGTAGGGTAGAATAGGGTAGAGTAGGGTAGGGTAGGGTAGAGTAGGGTAGAGTAGTAGGGTAGAGTAGGGTAGAGTAGGGTAGAGTAGGGTAGAGTAGGGTAGAGTAGGGTAGAGTAGGGTAGAGTAGGGTAGAGTAGGGTAGAGTTGGGTATAGTAGGGTGGAGTAGGGAAGAGCGGGAGCGAAGCCGCGCGGGCAAAGCTAGTTAACTATAATAATAAAGAAATCGCAGTAAGGAACCTTAGACTTGGTACGACTTTGTTTAGATTTCATTACTTTTTAGAGATAAACAAGCAGCTCCATCGAGACTTGGCTAGTTTTTTACAGAATGTTTTTGGTGGGATGGTATTTAAGCCTTCCACTTTATTGTACTTAGTCAAATTATTATACAAGTACATTAAGATCCACCCGATTTCGGCTGTTCACGACTCTCACTAGTGCTTATATTCATTTTGGATGTCATAATGCTAATGTTATCATAAACTCTTTCTGTATTTATCACGTATAAATATAGGTACAGGAAACAATTGACCAAACTGTTTTATCAATTGAATTGTTCTATGTGTACTTTCTGAAATAAACTATTATTATTATTAAGTACTATTATTAGTTAAAAAAAAGGTCGTTGATGATGATGATTATTAAAATACAGGGTTATTTGTAAAACACTAACAACCTTGCAGGACTGTATTACTAACACCATAAACCACAACTTTTGTTCTATCTACAATCTACAAAACAATACGTTTACCAAAAACAAACCTTCAATATTTCGTTGTTCTATCCAACACATTTTAACTCTGTATTTTGCCGAATCTAGTTACGCCTCCCATGCACTGTTCTCGTAGTAATAGTAAGCAGGCTTTCGAAACATTGTCATCACACCTAGCAAGCATTCGCACCATTTCCGTGTACTCGACATTACATTATTGATACACCATCATGTAAAGATAATTTTTACGTCTGCACTGCCGGTGCCGAATACGAACGCAACAAGAAAACGTATGAGCGTATGACGCGACGCAAGCGCCTGAAGGCGTCTACCGACTAGTGAGGGCTGCCCGTAAATAGGTCAAGTTCATGTTCAGCTACCCTCCGCTATTGTACTAGAATTCGTAATTTTCAGAACGTTCAATTTAAATAATTTTATGTTTGATGTATGAAAGTCTGATGAACTAAAATATGACCAATTTTTAAAAGTCATAGAAGAGAAGTTATTGTTTAAGATGTTAGTAATAGTCCCGAGAGGTTACTAGTGTTTTACAAATAACCCTGTATATAGTGCCATACTTAGGCATTGCTAAAGTATTAACAATACAGCTACAGAGACTTCGATAAATAAAACTCTTTAATTCGTTCAGTAAGGCAGGCATACGTCCCTATGGATGTTGCTAATGCACCAGCCGGTGGGTTCTAGTACGTACTAACGTGACTCAACTCGATATACCTCCATCAAGTTGAGTCACGCGCCGCGCCGCACCGAGCGCGCTGGCGGCTCTGGCGGAGACCACAAACTACCAGAGGAAGAAGCTCCACTCGCACACCGGACTATGCATGCATTTTCTGAATGAATCTAACTATTACTTTCAGCACGCTCCATCATCGACCACATCATCGCTAATCGCCATCAGGTGAGATGGTTGTCAAACGCAAGCCTATCAATAAAAATACTTAATTAAAAAAAACATCTGTGGATCTCTTCACACGTGTTTAAGAATCAAACTATTATGACTGAGCTACTTGCTAGTGAACTTTAGCCGAGCTGTGTGTGTCGCTCCGCTGCAACATCCATTCATTCTGACGAACTGTTTTTAAGATTGAATTTTGGGACGTTTAAATTGGGAAGTTATATCTTAGTAATTCAATGACCGATGCTTTCATTCGGTGTAGTAATTATCTAAGTGCTTATAATGTGAGTTGCACTTCTGAACCCTTGTCTGCATAGTGTCAGTGTATCTAGCTCGGGGGTGTGTGGAGGGGTGCGGGGGATGCTGTCAGGAAAGGGGCAAAACTGATCGTATTTCTCCGGATCGAGTGGAAGGAAGTGTTTAGCGAGCTTCCTCTGCTCAGCGCCAAACTACGGATCGGAAGCGTTTGGGAATCGCCGAGCGTTGCCGGCGGCGCTTCCATTGTGGAGGGCGCGCGACGCGAGGAGCGCTCGACCCGCTGCTGCGGGACGCGGCGGCGGCGGCGGCGGCTGGGTGAATAGCTCCCGGGAACGAGTGCGTCACGCTTTTTAAACAAGCCTAAGAGCAATCAGGTTATTTAGTCCCTTCGACTGATCATTACAACAGTAGAGAGAGAAATTAGTGACCCTAGAAAACACTCCTGTGTCATGATGAGTGCGTTCACAAACACTTAAACTCACACACACGCCATACCCAGCCAGACCAACTATCTGTATGCCATACAAATATGTGCTCTGAGCGAGAATCGAACCCGCGACATGCACCGCATCACTTTATCGCTGCGCCAATCGAGCCGTTAAACTTGTGTTATAATCCATACTTAACATTATAAAAAAGAAAGAAATTCTGTCTGTCATGATACTACACTACTGCACCGATTTTGAAGGAATTTGGTACGTGTACCCCAACTTAGCCTTTTCTTTTGTTTGGATTCGGCTTCATATAAATAAACTTACGTCTCTATCCATGGGGTATACACACATTTCGAACGCCAGCTGCTGCGACCCTTACATACTTTTCCTACTTGGTTTACGATTATACATCTAGATGTAATGTAATGCATACATAATATCATGTTTAACTTTGTATGTAATAAAATCAATCAATTCGTATAGGTACGCTCTTAGACGGATTAAAAACGTGACAAACATTAAACAGCTGTAATGTCCTATCGTGCACACGTTGAGTCCTCGCTGCAATAAGGGCTAATTTTATGGGGCAACAGCACCGACCGTAATAGAGCTTTCATCGCTCAAATGAAAAGTATTCGAGCAATTCATGCTCGAACACTTCATGATAACTTCGTCTATGATTGCACAAACAGCAGGTGAGAGGTGCATCTTGGTTATGGACGCTAATACCCTGATACTCTTGTATTATGAACTTAATCTTGAGTTTTAATAATAATAATTTTATGTGACAGCACAATATAACCGACTGCGGAACCAACCGAGTTGACTATCTCTTCTGCTACACTGTGGTAAATCTATACTAATATTATAAAGAGGTAAAATTTGTAAGTTTGTAAGTTTGTAAGTTTGTAAGTTTGTAAGTTTGTAAGTTTGTATGTAGGGGGTAATCTCTGGAAGTACTGGTCCGATTGCTAAAATTTTTTCACCGATAGAAAGCTGCTTTATTCCTGAGTGGCATAGGCTATATTTTATGTACGCGGGCGAAGCCGCTGACAAAAGCTAGTATTAAATAAATATGTAAGTATAGAATTCATATTTGCTACACAGAATGTTATATCAGCCTATTTAATTGAATAGATATGGGCACGTATCAGATGTATGTGTATAATAACATTAGGGCGCCCCTGTTCCGTTAAGTCTCAGGCCGCGCTCTCCTTGATGTTGTTAGAGCAATACGTAAGTTGGTGGAAGCTCCATTGAATCAGTTTGAAACTCCTCGAGGGGATAGGGCATGAACCATTCGTCTTTAATCTCACGTCTTTGTGCGACGCTAACGATTAAAGATGCTTCATACTTATACTAACCTAATCACATAGAGGTAAACCTGTGTGTAGTGTGAGGGACAAATGAAATTGAATACAGGTTCTCATTATAAGCCGAGAATAAGCGAGGTTGTTCAATAACTTGGTGGTTAAGAAAGTGAAAAAGATAGCTGCGTCAATATAGTTAGTTTCTAGGCACGCCACAATCACAGGGCATTTATTCACCACTATAGGCGCAGGCTTGTGGACGACGAGCAATGGGTAGCTCGCTGTCCGACCTTCCGGTAACCGTCTGTACCAAGCCCAAGCCGTCGACGCTGACGGCGTGTAGAGTTCCACGCGCGCCTCGAGGAGATGTCACGCCGTCCTTAAGCCCGCGTCTACGTTGGAAATCAGGATCGGAATCCCGGCGGCTGGGGCGTGAGCCGGCTCGAGTGTGCGACTGTCTTCTTTGTTAGAATTATTGCTTCGCAGAAGGAAGCGACCACCTGCGACTCCTCCTTGCCTCGGCCCCTGGCCTGTACCCAGACCCGTCGCGAGCTCACCATGTCCTCCGGATGGTCCATACAGTGGTGACAACCGGGCGGTTCTTCCATGTGAATCTGGTGCAAGAACCTTCCGAACTGAGCGTGCGCGGTGAGAACCTACGTCATGTGGAAGGTGAGGACGCCGTGGACTAGATCAGCTACGGGAACGTTTGAAAGAGTGATACAAGTGGGTTTAAATCAGTAATAGTCTGACATGCCCTTTCGCTTTCCCTTAAGCAGGAGAAGAGAAGTCATTTGATAATTGCCCACCAGTTATGATGTATATAATGTTTAGATTGTGACCTCTCCGTCTGCTCAGTCCAATCATTGCCTCATTATGTCACGGAGTAACAGAAATGCGTGATCATAATAATATTTTAAATGTTGCTTCATCAGTTCCCAAAAAAAAATTTTACCTGCTATGCGGTACTTTAGCTGAAAATAACTTTGTTCGATAAGTCCAGTAATTTTTTTGGGAATTGTCTGTGAGCACCTGACCACATCTAGAAGAATATTGATCATTACACAACACGAGCAGCCGGCAGATGATGAGAAATGGCATTGTACACTACTGTACGGAGTCACATTTGTTTTAGACACTCAGACTCGAGAAAACCAATTGTAGGCCACAAAAATATTTGTTTCGAGCGGGAAACGAATCTGTGACAGCGCAGCAGCAAATAGCTCAACCACCAACCCTGCTAAGGAACAGTGCAGCCTACTCAGTAGTGTAAGAGAACACTCAATCCGTTGCTACCCCTCTACCCGCTCCCCCCCCCCTCGGTCTTCTCAAACCGCGAGCACATTATGAGGTACAACTTGTAACACTTGGTGTTCAACTTTGAGTTGTGTTCGGGTACCTCCCCTCCACCCTCTTACATCCCTGCTGCCACTTTCTAAAAATACACGCATTACCTGTGAAGTTAGCTCGTAAACACACTCGATGTTTCATTTTCATCGCTTTATCGGAAACTCATGATTCACTCGATAACTTTGTTTGAGGGCTCCAGTAACGCGTGCTTCTGGCTAGCACTTACGCTGCCTGTTCTCTGCCTCACGGGATCGCTTCTAATGCACTAACCCGTGGTAATGTCTATGGGCGTTTTTTCAGGCCGGCTGGCTTCAAGTAGATGTTACGTAATATTCGCAGGTCCTTCGATGGACTTGGACGAATATTATTGCTGGCTCAATAATAATCTTTTAGGATTGTTAGGTTTATAAAGGCAATGTGTCATCTGGCTCCTGGAAGCTATCCTCAGTAATGAAAGTGTTCAGTATTACACCTCAAACTCATTACTAAGGAGTCCGCAGCGCAGTAAGCTACTGGCAATAGGTCGCGCCCGGTAATGAGTGCGCGGCAGAGGATTACGTCGTCCGTTTACGCACCGTCACTCGAGGTGGTCGCGCTCCCTCGCATCACTTTCTATCCCTTGCCCTCTAAAGCTTCAATCCTTTGTCAATGATATGCACCCTTCACGATTACTTTTTACTTCTCTTTCGTGTCCCGCGGCATCGGCGCTGGGGACAGAGGGGCGGCTGCGAGGTGCGGGGGGAGGCGCCGCGCTCGTGCTTGATAAATGTCAACGACAGCGCGCTCAAGAAAAATTCTAGTAATAACAAGTTGCGACAAGCTGGAGGGCGCGACGCGACTGGAGCCGCGCAGGAAACGGATATTAGGAATTTATCGTTCCACTTTACACAATTTTATTGTTTCGCAACTTTCGCTTTCCAGTTTTCATATTAGCTCTGTTTCACCGACACCAGAGTAATGTGCTGCCCCAACTTCGTCCGCAACAACCAACTTCCATTTATCGGGAAGTTGTACGTGAACGGGAATGTACCGACGCGACGGTAATAAACCGGAGTTACTGGAAGGCGCGGCCGTCGGCCATCACTCACTAACTGACTACATTACTTCCCCGCGTCTACTCTGCTTCCATAATTTGAAATTAAATAAGCTGTATCACGTGAACAACTATAAAAGTCGCAAAAACCACTGAAATCACAGTATGCTAAAAAACCCAGGGTTCGTTGAAGCAGGACATTGCTCAGGGATCTTAAAACTCACTAGTGTCAAAGTGAGTATGTCAGGACGTACTCAAGAATACTATTCACGTAGGTAACTTGGTGCTCTTGACAGCTAACACGATAACAATCAGGAAATTTAGATCTGTGACGAGAATTATTTGTATTCTAATATCAATCTCAAGTTTGGAATCAAATGTCAGAGCTAGTTAGTGCTACGTCCCTGAACATTGAAACTTAGATGAACCGAGCTGCCGACACAGATCACAACTGACATTATTAGGCGTAGTATAGTACCCATCAATTTTCTGGCTTTTCAATGATTGACTGACATTTCATTCGAAAGGTTTAAATATCTTAGCAGTCGCTCGCGGTCTGTTCAAACCAATGATGATTATGCTTTCACTAACTTGTAACTATCATCTCTATACCAACAACCTACAGCTATATCGCTGCTTCAAAGTAGATTAACTCACTGAGACTGTAGCTACCATCAATGATATCCTTGAAAGGTGGCAGTTACAAGCTCAACTTACTAGATCACCAGTAGCTCCGGCCTGGGGTGTATGGTTCAGAGCCTATATCATACTCCAAAAGTCTTGGCGTTCATATTAACACTAATCTCTTGGGAGGTTCATCTTGCCAATGTGAGTAAGGGGTCTTTTAATTTTTTCGGTCTTCAAAATTGAAAGATCTTTCTCGGGTCAAAAAAAAAATCTCAACATACATATACACTTTAAATGCAAAGTAACTCTAGCAATAACATCGTGGGCAGTCTCGATCCGTCCCATGGAATATCTAGACGTCATTTGTGAGCTGTGGCTGCCAAAGATTTTATATATCCTACTAGAGTAGACTAGAGTACTAGGATATATAAAATCTTTGGTGGCTGCTTACTGATGGTTTTGTTGTATGTATAATTTATAAACCCCAATCCCTAACTAGTGAATCCAGTGAACATCACATTGGTAACGAGGATGTATATTGAGGATGTGCATTTGAAAGTTCATTTTTTTATTTTTTAAATAATATAAATGCTTGACTGCGAACCCACCTGATGGTAAGCAGTGATACAATCGTTGATGGTGAGGCGCACTAGTTTATTAGAAACATTTTCACTCTTGCCTTTAAGATATTATAGTCGTACGTGACGACCGCAGCAGGCAAGCTGTTCCAGTCCTTCGATGTATGTGGTATAAGGGATGAGGTGAACGAAACGCTTAGTACGGACCGTAAAGGATTCAAAAATTTAAGGGTGGATGTGTACCACATGGCGGGTTGTCCGATGGTAGAAAGGAGATGGCGGAATCAAGTCATGAACACTCTCAAAAATTATCATCATCATCAAAAATGCATCCTATAAAACATCGAAAGGCTGGCTGCCATGTAAATTGGACTTAACCAAATTTGGATCTATAATTAACCTCTTCGCAGGCTCAACCACTATATCGAAAGCTGCTAGATGGCATTTTGTAGCGTCAACCCACATTTGTCTTCAGTACTCATACGCTAGCGGGCCTGTGCTTTGTACAACAAACAAGTTGTCCTGGTGCGAAGTACCGCCAGACCTTGGCAAGATCTGAGGAAAGTTCAACTCTCAAGAGCTAAAGTCGGTCGGTGCGCTCCAGGGATACATTTTGAAAAGCAGGAGCCAAGGTGAACGGGCTCCTTTTGAATAGCAAACAGACTCGCTTATATTTTGGCGGCGTTGAATCCCACCAGATTGGCTTCGCCCCCCTTACAAAATGCCTGAATGAGACATTCGTACGCTGGATTAGCTCGTCGCTAATCCGAGCACTTGCCAGGTATCTATCTACCTGCGCTATCACATAGCCAGGGCATTAGCAGATCAACAAACAACAGAGAGACTATGTAGGTATAGTATTTTTTATTATATAATATTAGACTTATTTATGTGTAGGTTTGTATTATACACTGGATTTTACCTAGAATGTGATTTCTTACAGCACGCAAAAGACTCAAAAGTTTGTTAGGGGAAATTATTTTTTTTATACATGAACTAGCTGCTCCCAGCGACTTCGCCCGCGTTATAGCAGAAAATTATCCCAAGGAAACATACTTCCGGAATAAAAAGTATCCTGTGTCCTATTCCAGGATATGGTCTATCCGTATACCAAGTTTCATCAAAATAGGTTTTGCCATTTAGGCGTGAAGACGTAACAAACAAACTGACTTTCACTTTTATAATATTAGTAAGGATTGTCAAATCACTGTCTAGGTAGGTACTATGTTAAGCTTTTGTGTAGGTACCTGTGCCATTTTAATACAAATATTTGCACCTGATAAGCGATCACGCCGTTCAAATGATCCATCGAGAATTTATTTTGTAAATCAATTCTGACAAATTAATGAATAATGGCGTTTATGTCACATTTGTCATTAAGTTTTTTTTTTATAGTCCACAACTAACACACAACGCCGTCTAGTCTCAAGCTAAGCAGAGCTCGTGTTATGAGTACTAGACAACTGATAAACATACTAATATATTTCTAAATACATACATATACAGATAAATTACACCCAGACACAGAACAAATGATTATGCTCATCACACAAACATTCGTCCTGAGTGGGAATCGAACCCACGACCTCCGGCATAGCAGTCAGGGCCACTAACTACTAGACCAACAGGCCAGGTAGTCAATTATTTATGATATGACAATATTTATGGATGCTGAGCTACTTATAAAGAGATCAACTGATATTATGAGTGTTTTTAACAGAAACACTTTAGGAGAATACTTACTTAACCCTTCAGATACCGTCAATTAGAGACAACCGTCAATTAGAGACACAATAGTAAGACAATAGATGCGCGGCCACCGGTGGTCGCTTGGGGATTCATGAATTAATGATTGATTCGTGAAACTGAGATGATAGCTGAAGTCAAGGCCAGCACGAACGAGGCGAACGTGCTACAGAACAATACACAGAGGCGTGCTAATGTGGTCTATGTAGAGACAATAGCAGCGCGGTAGTGACACGTTCCGTGGACACTGTGCTGTATGCACATAGTAATATGTCTACAGGGCGAGACATTTTTACTTTCAACATTTCAATTTATTTTTAGTAGTCATTATTGTGTAGGTAAAGGCTCGCGTTTGATCATATGACACCCAAATAGTACCTAAGCGATGATGATTTGAGACCCCCAAATAGTAGCATCAAAAAAACGCAACTTCTAGGCGAAGCATTTGAACCTGGTCTTGTATTTTTTTGATTTTCTTTTTTGTGTATTAGTAGGCTCCCTATTCATTTTAAATAATATAATAAAACAGTTAATTGATGCAAATAGTTACAAGTAGGTACGAAATAAATTGAATCCTTCAGCTGGCCATCAGTGACGGTGCCTACATGGGAGCCCATTTAATAAACACTCGAGCAATATTCAAGAGTCGTGCCTCGTCAATCAGAAGACGTTTCTTATTAGTCGTCTCGTAGGTATTTAATGTCAATTGATACAGAGAACAAATGTATATCGCAATACCTTATTTTAAGGATATTTTAATAGATGCTTTCAAATTCAACGTTACTACTGAAGAAGACAAGTATTTCCTTATAAGGCAACAATGAGATTTATATGAAATAGTGAAACCAACTGGAATCCAACGGCAATTTAAGTAATGAGCATCGCTGAAGATGTGTACAATTCACTGGAGCACTATGTTGTCATCGTATAACACTCACCGATGTCGGGACGCAGATCTTTTCGACACTAACACACACACACGGAGCGCCCTCTCTCGCCAGGCGCCGCGAGTCAACTGGCGCCTGCTCCCCGCGCCGTGAGCCAGCCGCCCGCCTGCCCCGCAACGTCGCGGAAGCGCACCCCGCGCCCTCACCCGGTGGCAAGCCATGCGACGCACAAAGAGGGATCAGCCGCTCCCGAATCCTAATACCGGCGATACCGACCCAACACTGATATGCTAAAAACTAATACAACTATTGTAAACAAAAAAACCTGAAACATTCAGTCAAGTGCATTTGTGAGGACGATGACAGTTGTAGATTTGAAACCTGTATTACAGAGAGCTTCTCACCACTGACGTAAGTGTATATTTACAAATAAAAATATATAACTGCCGCTCATCCTATGAAGAGTCAGGGACAATATACGAGTAGTAACTTAAATAAGTTTGGCAGAACACACAGATTATCTCTCTAGCTTGGAAAGCGGGATTCGTAGATTTTTTGCATTTTGCAGAAGAAGTGGCAGGCGGTCACCTCCTTCTGCAAAGCAGTAATGCTAGTAAAGGAGGAGGCAGACCGCATCAGGCACGTGGGCTTGCGGACTACGAGCCATGGGTAGCTCGCGGTCCAACCGTCTGGTAACTGTCCGGACCCTGCCCAAGACGTCGACGGCGCACACTGTTCCCGCGCGCTTCAAGGAGTTGTCAGCAACAGCAGAGGCCCAGCTGGATCGAAGCCTACTGGGGCCAGGGTTATCTAAAAAGGAGCTCAAGCCCCGGTCTGAAGGCTAGAAGGAATGGAGTGGGTTTTTAGTCAGTAACAGTCTGTCACTATCTCCCGCTCCAATCAAGAGCTGGGTTTGTCATTGGATGATTTTTGTCCACAAAAAAAAATATGAAAAAGTTGTACCAAGTGTGTGGAATGAATGAAGAGATGTGACGATGTGAGTCGGAGTTTATTACCTACTAGTTTGTACAAAATCTGAAACATTGTTTACAAAGACCATAGCCAATACAACCTCAACCTGTATATAAGAACGTTGTTGTGCATCGCGGCCACGAACTGTCTCGAGCATCCAGATTGAGTTCAGAGTAGCCTTCGCCTAGAAGCTGCATGGACGCGTGACATTGTCGCGCCGGCGTGACGCCGATTGTGTACGCTCATCGATGCTATGAATCGACTGTAACGGTGATGTGTGCTCCAGCGGACGCAGAAGCTCCACTCTGCACTACTCGCCATGCGAGCGCAGACACGGTGTTGCATGTTACGATCAACCGTTGCGTTGTTTCATATGTCCGTTATAATATTAGGCCCGAGTTCTAGTTTCGCTAACTTTGAGTTAGAACCTATAATTGAATCGTACCTATCTATCTAGCAGTAATTTGACAGTTCATGGCAAAAAATGTTGCCATGATACAATTATAGGGATAGTGAAGGAAAAGTGAAATTGTTTATTGAATTTCGCTTAGCTATGTTTTTGTATCCCGCCTGTCATTGCACTGATTGCGATTGTGGGTCAAAGTTTAATAAAAAAACTAAAGTAAAATGTGGTGAACAGAAACAAAAATTTTTTTTTTTCACTTTGATACATATACAGCTTCTAACAAAGCATCGACTTTTTAAAATATCAATTCATTAATAAATTGATAATATATTTAAATGCTGCAAAAATATTCAAATATCGTGAAAATACCCTTTGAAGTTTTGTTTCTATTCACCCCATTTTACCGAAATCGAACACAATCATTCCTTGCCAGTATTTTTATTATGAGTGGGTCTTGTGGCCGTGGCTGTGGTGTGCGCTACGAGGCGGCAGGTCGCGCGGCGCACGCGTCGTATTCAGATGGTAATGTGCGCGCGGTATATTATACGCTGTTGAGCCAGCTGCATCGCCGCTTATCCGCCGCCGCCCGCTCAGCCGCGTTTCGTTAGCTTTTTGTGCATACTACATCATGTGGTGTCTGCCGCGCTTCTCTTGTGTCGCGATGCTGCTGCCCGCCCTGCTGCTGCTCGTGAGTCTACTTGATCGTAACTGTCATCACCAAGCGCCAATTGTCGCCACATCGACACAATTGCCGTCAGATATAACTCATTGGCCCTCTGACCACATTACCAAGACGCGGCGTTGTTAACGTGAAACGGCGCGGCGCCTGACCATGGTACATTGAGAAAGTATACGATACTTGGTACGTTGTCGCGCCGTGTGGGTATATATAGGTAATGTAACTTCGCAAAAGTGGAAACTTTGGTGGAAGAATACTCGTAAATTTCTTATCGACGCATTGCCTGAACATCACAGTGTCGAGATGGGACGTGGTGCCCCAACGGACGCTGGGTATCCCGCAAGACGCGGGACCGTGCTGCGCTCAGGCGCCGCTCGTGCCACGCTCAGGCGCCGCTCGTGCCGCGCTCAGGCGCCTCGCGTGCTGTGAACCAGCGTGCTGTGCACCGCACAGCGCACTGTACTTGTTGTGGCCTATGCGATACCGCGCGCGTAAATGCACGATTTGGTTACATGAGAGACACGGATTAGATTCTATAATATGGTACCAATGAAAAAATACAAACATACATGAAGATACGTGTGAAAAACATAACCCTTCTTTGGCAATCGAGTCGGGTAAAAAACTGTAAAAAAACTTTAATTTCGTTCGGTGTTTCTTCGTATTAGATAAATTTTATTGTTATAGATTGTATTTTTTTTTTTGTAAATCAACATGAGGAGACCATTTTGTTATCTCTTTATTTGTTCAAAAGCCGCTTCATTGTCATACTGAGTTACCGACGCACTGCTTGTCCGCAGTGGTGCGGTGCGGGCACAGGCGGCGGCCAAGCAGACGCCGCGCCTACCTTAGGCCTTCTTAATCTCTTCAGCACGTAAGTATCACTACACGATGAAGTAATATGAAGTCTTGTTCCTCACTACTTCGCCTTGCGTTTATTGAACGACTGTAGTGCTCACTGACGAGGAACACTCCTCACCTTTACCACCAACATCACATCATATATCTAACAACATGTAACACATGTCTGGTGACATCTGTCTAACCGCATCTGGCATGCTCCTGTGCTAGCGACCGTTTTTAGAAGCCTATAGGAGAAGGCACCACTACTCATCTAAATCACATAATGTTATCACAGGCTTCGAATTAATTATGAATTATTATAATTGTTACATGTGGCAGCTCAAACGGCACCAACCTCATCACGGAGCTGCTACTGGATCACGTGGAGGCGAAGATCAATAAGCTCGAAACCATTGCCGACTTCCTCGCCATCATCGGCAACTCTACCAGCAGCGGTGAGTATATCGTTGTCGACTGTGCCTCGCGTTTTCCCAACCATAGTTGACCCTACATATAGGGGTCGGCTTTCAGTGTAACCGGGCGCAGCAAAATACCAGTATTTTACATGGAGCGACTGCCTATGTGATGTCGATCAATATACACCTGTGACCAGACCGGTGTTAGATTTACTGGCTTTCGTTTCACCGTTTCAACTATGGAAGACCAGCAAAAGACCGACAGAAGCAACAGCACGCTGGGGGTTGGCTATGTAATGTACAGTCGTCCCCTGCTCGACCTCAGCGAGTGTTGCTTGTCTTGGTAGATGAACGTAAGCGGCTGTTATTGTATAGCCACGAGCTCCTCGATACACTGGCAATAACTACTTATTTAACATAAATTTAAAATGCCACACGAAATACCTATGTGGAAAACCACAACTCAGATTAGTGCGTTTTGAAAAGTTATAGGTTTTATCCATACTACCAGTTTGTATTTAGCTGGCGCCCGCTGTTTTGCCGGGTAAAAGTAAAAAAAATTCGCAAGGAGATATAATTCCCCAATAAAATGGTCTACCCGTGTACCAAGTTTCATTGAAATCCGTTCCGTCGTTCAACCGTGAAGAAGTAACAAACATACATAAATTTTTACCATCATCTGACCTGGGCCTCAAGTCTGCTATTACAATAGTGTCAGAATGGTCTATCATTGACTTCATAATTGTTGATTTTGACAAGTTTCGGTAATCTACTAATATAATGGCGTCATTATGACTTTCCAATGGTCAACCACTGACACTTCATTGAAAGAGGTGGCTTGGAATGGCAATCTCGTACATAATGACAAATGAATATCTGACGTATGCGGTAATTTGCAAAACTTTTGACAGTTGTTTTGATCAGTGACCTACCATTAGAACGTTATTATGAAGTTATTGGTTTTAATAAGCTCGATATTGTTATTCTACCACCACTCTATTACGAGACCATTAACCGATCAATGATCGATCATTATGATTTAGCAGATTACGAACTTTTAGCAAAATGACAATGGGATCGTGTTGGAATGATGAATTTATAAAAATAGCAGACTCGGGCCCCTGATGGTAAGCGACGATGTGGTCGATACGTTTTATGCACACTACCTACTGAGATAACCTTACAATGATTTAGTATTGCAATTATTATGTTAAATTAATACTGTATACTCTATGGTATACTCCGTCAACAGCTCTTGACGAATCTGTGTTTATTTTTACAGGATAATAATGCAAACCTGACGCCGACCCTGAGCTCACTGGACCACCAAGAACACACACTACTCGGTCAACGAAACGTAATCTAATATGTGTCTAGTGTTGTTGTTGTTTATTTAGCATAATAAACCATTTTCCAATAAATGTTGTTTAACTGGTACGTTGTACCTATTTGTTTTATTTCAAACTTAATGTTTATGATTACATGATCTGCGCAAACGTACTCCTCCTCCTCCTCCTTCAAGATTAATAAGAATAAGCATATCTACTAATTTTTCAATTGGTTGTTTATTGAATTCTGTTTTACTGTTTTTCTTTTTTGCTTTACGACCTCGCGTGTAATTTTTGGTCTCATTGAGATGGTAATGCGCGCGCGCTATATACGGTCTGGCCGCAGCTGCCACCGGCCCGCATTCGAGCAACACTCGCCGGTGCGCACTGTCGCGGTCAACTGAGCCGCAGCTAGCACACTCGCACTCGTCATGTGGCGCTACACGTGTGTCGCGGTGCTGCTGCCCGCGCTGCTGATGTTTGTGAGTAACTTCCTTAATGTTAGATTTCGAAGAAGAAGGGAGATAGAGCACCGTAATGTGGGTAAAGACCCAGCAGCGGGACAGTAATAGTTACAGAAAAAAATTATTAAAAAGATGTATGGATTATTTAAGAAGAGATATGAAAGAACAGGGAGTCAGTGATAGCATAGGTAATGGAAGATGGGACGGAAAGCAAGAAAAAACCGTATTTCATTGACGCGGAATACGTTTGGATTCACGCACTTCCGTTGTTGAACACAGGCACCTTGTTCGACGATACAACTTTCCGCCTAGCTGTTTCCCTACACCTAGGCTCCTTGCTGTTAGCTAGTAGGCTGTCTTATAGCTGCCACAGCGGCGAAGTTGTCAACAGCCTCAGTCACCACGGCTTGTCAAGCAGTCGAAGCGCGGGACGCATAGCGCGGCACGCGAATAGTAATGACATCATCCGACGTGCCCTTGTCACCGTCGGCATTCCAGCTGTTTTGGAACCTCATGAGAGACCAGACGGTATGTCTTTATTTCCATGGAAAATGGGTAGGCATTTAGTGTGCGACGCTACCAGTGTCGACATTCTTGCGCCATCGCATCTTCTTAGCTCGTCGTGTAGTGCTGGTGCCGCTGCTGCAGCCGCGGAGAACCTCAAGTGGAGGAAATATTACAACTTCATTGGCAGTTATATTTTTGAGCCGTTTGGGGTTAAATCTCTTCGGCCGTGGGATCCGAGTGCTCATGCGCTTTTTAAACAATTATCCATACGCCTTGTTGAGACTTGGCGTGACCCAAAGGCTGGCTTTTAGCTTGGTCAGAGATTAAGCATTGCATACAACGTGCCAATGCCGCCAGTCTTTTGGGCACACTTCCATTCGACAGCGATGCGGAAGACTTTTTGGACGGCATATTTATATTTCATAGGTAAGAGTTATTGTGTATATAATAATAGATTTGATTAGTTAAGTGTTTTTATTTTTCATGTTCATTCCACTGACCAAGTAATATGGGATCAGCGCAGGAAAATGACGATGATGATGAATTGAGTTTCAGTCAGAAATTAACATAATCAAATTCCCACGATAGATTATAACCAATTATAGCAATGGTTTAAGTATATCCCTCATATTCTAAGAAAACATTTTCCACTGCTAAGAATTCATCAAGTCATGGAACTTACTGTTGCGTACTTTCTTTTATCTTCTCGCCAGTTTCACTGATTAGGGTCACATTCCAGCTCCTCTTCTGGCGTTAGACGTTTCATTTTTCCTAGGAATATTGATACAGTTTTCAGTCTCGGTTATTTTTTCCCAAAAATAAGAGATACAGCGAAACACCAGCCTCCTGGTCATGATTGCACACAGGCTGGACTGCTGGCTGGTCTATTGTGTTTGTTCATTGTGTCACTGACATAGTTAGATAAGTTTAGTTAACAGTTACTAGCACTACGGACACAAGTATTAACAAGACTCAAGTCTTGTTGATACTTGTGTCCGATGAATGATGATATAAGTTTGAGTAGACCATCCTCCATCATCACCACCCCCATTGAAAATGTATATTTTTGTCACTTATTTAAAATCACCGCCCTGTTTAATAAAAATATGCAATTTATGTGACATAATTAAAATAATGCGATAGATTTTGTTCCATACGATATTTAAATCCGCAACACGCAGCGCAACAGCCGATTGCTCAAACACTGCGTCAACCGTTCCTCTGTAAGAACACCGGGCAGCACGGTCTAGTTTACATATTGTGAATAACATTGTCTGCCTCACACAGTCGCGTCCTCGCGGTGCATGCTTTTTGATCTTGACCCGCTTTACTAACGAACCGATCAATGTTCGAGTTATTGACACATCATTCCAGAAATCTATTCATTTTGTTACGAGTATGTGTTGCTGCTGCAGTCAGCGTACTGACGTGTTTTATGTCCACAGTGGTGCGGTTGTACGGACTCCAAACCGATCTTCGGCCTCTTCGGCGGGTACGTACCTTCTGTACTATATATATAATATATATAACTGTACAATTATCATAATCATCAATATTTAACGGACTTCAAAAAGTACAAAATAATTTTAATTTCGGAAGGCGGTGTTAAATAACGAAGAGACAAAATTAGGTATCTATTATAGAAACACCGACTTCGAAATTAAAATTATTTTGTACTTTTTGAAGTCGGTTTAATTTTTTTTTGTAAAAAGTTTTTTATTTTTCACTTTTTAGTTATGGTAGCACCACTAAAAAGTATCTACCCTTCAGCTAAACATAAATTACCTTATAGCCAGAGTGCATCTCATAACGATTCTAATAAGCCCAAATACGGTTATATTACATGAATTTACCTTCCGGCTTTATCACCAGATCAGTTCAATACATCCCCTCCCCCTTTTCTTTCAGTCAGTCATCGACTACACGTATAAACAAAGCAATTTTACTTGTTACGACAATTCTGCTTTGATTCTATGAGGAGTTCTGTTCCATATCTTCGAAGTTCATGATCAGATCGTAACAATATTTCTATGGGATCAACTTGGAAGCATAACCTTTCAATCAAAAAAATTTTTTCAAAATCGGTCCACAACTTACCGAAACATCGGTGAACATACATACAAAAAAAAAAACATACCTTCAGCCGAACATAGAACCCTCCTCCTTCTCGAAGTCGGTTAAAAACGAATGCGCCTCACCATCAGAGATTGTATTACTGCTTACCATCAGGTAAAATCGCAGTCAAGCACTAGTTTAAATCAATTAAAAAAATGATAATTACAAGTACCTTCAATGTCGGAAGTCAGTGTTTTAACTTTTATTACCGACTTCACAAAAAGGAGGAGGTACTTTGTTCGGCTGTTTATATGGTTTTTTATTTTTTTGTATGTTTGTTCATCGAATACTCCGCTAATTGTTGACGGATTTTCAAAATATTTTTTTTGTTCGGAAGTAGATAGTTTTGAGTCCCATTGTCCAAATCAGGAGCTGATGATGGGATCTCGGAGAAATTGAGGGCAACCCTCAAATTTTATAGGCTCACTTATTGTTTTTCGCATATTTTATGAAGTATCTTGTGTATTTGCGTATGGTCGTCACCATCTTAGTTAGCTGGGCTGATGATGGAAGGTACAACTCCTTAACAGTAAGAAGTTACTCGAACAGGCAAGGACTGTTTTAGGAAATTGTTTTGATGTTTGATAGGGCATTTGCCACATTTGGTCTCGCCACATGATCATCAAGTCATGAACTGATGCTGCAGTCAGGATAGTCTGCAGAGTACCTAGGTCCTCGACAACTAACAGCAGATATATCGAGTTTAGGCTCATTGAAAAGGGCTCGATGTGTGGATACACGTACTGCTAATAAAGAACATCGAAGTACACAGAGACCTGATGCTGAAGCCAGGAGCATCAGAATAATTACAAACCTTGAAATTACAGCACCGTAGTCGTGTTTGGGCTCATTTTAGACAGGACTAAATTTTAAGTTCAATTCAATGTTGACATAAGTCTGGCCTGACGCTACAGCCGGGATTATCAGCATCTAGTCTAATGACTGATTGAAAGAAGAGGGGGAGAGAATATATCGAACTGATCTGATGATAAAGCCGAAAGGTAAATTAATGTAATGTAACCGTGTTTGGTGTCATTAGAACCGTTATGAGATGCACTTTGACTATAAGGTATTTAAGTTTGAGTGAGAGGTACTTTTTAGTTGTGGTAGCATAACTAAAAAGTGTAAAATAAAAAACTTTTTACAAAAAAGAATATAACCGACTTCAATGTTAAAAAAATACTGAAAAGTACCAAATAACTTTAATTTTCTTTTCTTTCTTAAACATAGTAAAGTACCAATTTTCAAATCAGGTAGTAAGAGTGATCCCCCTAATTATAGACCAATATCTGTGCATTGAGTAAAATCTATGAAAAAATCATGCTTGACCAGATGTTGTCTCACTTTAATTCCAATAGGATTTTGCACAGTCATCAGTTTGGTTTCACGAAAGGAAGGTAAACGACGGATGCAGGAGTGAAACTCATCAGTCACATTTTGGAATCCTGGGAGAAATCCCAGGATGCCATTGGCATATTCTGTGACCTCTCTAAAGCATTTGACTGTGTTGACCATAATACTCTAATCTGTAAATTACATCACTACGGAATTCGTGGACGAGCTGCTGATCTTGTTTTTTCCTATTTATCTTACAGGCAGCAAAAAGTATCCATTAATGGGGCGACGTCCTCGGGATCTCTAGTAAAGATGGGCGTGCCTCAGGGTTCAATTCTTGGCCCTTTCCTTTTTCTAGTTTACATTAATGACCTTCCTTACATGATGGCTAATTTATCCGATATAATTCTATTTGCTGATGACACCTCTCTTATTTTTAAAGTCGATAGAAAAGATGGGGATGTCTTGCATGTAAATGAAAGTCTGGCAGTTCTTTCGAAATGGTTCGAAGCTAATAATCTCCTATTAAATGCCAATAAAACTAAATGTATAAAGTTTTCATTACCTAGTGTCCCCCAAGTTGGCGTCAGTCTAATTCTTGATGACAAAAAACTTGATTTTATTGCGAACACCGTGTTCTTGGGTATGACTATCGATTCTAAACTGCAGTGGGGCGCTCATATTAGAACTCTCTCGGGAAGATTAAGCTCAGCTGCATATGCAGTTAGAAAAATAAGGCAATTGACAGATGTAGCCACAGCTAGGTTAGTTTACTATGCTTATTTCCACAGTATTATGTCTTATGGCATTTTATTGTGGGGATCTGCAGCTGATGTAGACTCAATTTTCATATTGCAAAAGAGAGCTATCCGGGCTATTTATAGGATGGGTCCTCGCGAGTCCCTCAGAAATAAATTCAAAGAAATCGATATTCTGACTCTGCTTTCTCTTTATATCTTGGAATGCATTTTGTATGTTCGTAAAAACTTAGGACTCTTTAAAATTAGAAGCGATTTCCACAACAAAAATACACGTAGTAAACACGAAATTGTATTACCCAAATGGAGATTAGCTAAGACCAGCAAGTCATTCCTAGTAAACAGCATACGCTTTTACAACAAGCTACCAAAGGCGGTAACTGAACTTAGTGAGGGAAAATTCAAAACGCATATTAAGCGTGTCTTAACCAAAAAAGCATATTACAAGGTTAAAGACTATGTCGAAGACACGCTTGTTTGGCAATGACTACCTCTGCACATGTGGCTCCCTGGTAACTCACCAATATTGTGTCTGTTAACTGCTCCACCTCTGTTTTAATATATATACATTTTTTATTTGTATTTCTTTTTTCTCTATAGGACATTGCTTTTGCAATAAGTACTTTTTTTTAATTTTTGAGACTTCAACTACCTTAAACTCGTTGATAATTTATTTTGTTAACAATTTATTGATAGTTGCAATTATCTATATTTCTCTTGCTTTTTTTTTTTTATATAGCCTCTTTTTCGTTTTGTAATGTGAATGTGAGAACACTGTATACCTTACAAACCTTTAGATTACTTCCTATTTAAATTACTTTTTTTTATTTTTTGCTTTTGTGTACAGTATTGATATACACTATTCTTACATACTATCATATTGTAACACCTACCACTTTTTTTTAAAAGAGTAACCATGGAGTTTCTTGCCGGTTCTTCTCCATAGGAAACGACCAATTTGGAACCGTGCATTAGCTTCTGACGTTTTATAAGTGCCCATGTAGGCCTATGTGAAATAAAATATTTTGACTTTGACTTTGACTTTGACTTTTGACTTTGTTATTTAACAGCGACATCCGAAATAAAAGTTACGCCGCTTCCTTTAGTATTTTTCAGTGTTCCTTACCTCAAAATAAAAACGGAACCCTTATAGGATCACTTTGTTGTCGATATATCTGTCTGTCTGTCAAGACTTTTTATATCGAGAACTCGTGGAGGTATCGAGTTTAAATTAAAACCACGTACACAGCAGACAAGTTACAACCGTTTAGCTTCGAATTTGTTTCGTCGATCGCCTCGAGTCGGTAACGCCTCCGATTCCTTTGTACTGACCACGTGACTGAGCATTGAAATCAAAATCAAAACATTTAATACAAATAGACCATTTGCAGGCACTTTTGAATACTTATTCAAATTTCGGACAGTCCAAGAAAAGTGAAACTAAATTGCACGTTCCAAAGCGTAGATTTCTATGGAGAAGAACGTGTAAGAAACTCCATGGACACTCTTTTAAATGATATTATGTGTTACATATAATGTTTGGTTACATATTTCTTGTTGCTTCTATTATGTGAGCACAATGTAGATAATAAAAGAAAAATTAAAAAATAATAATTAAAAGATAGAAACTGAATTAAGCAACTGGCAGCTAAGAGATGACCAGTCTCATCTGACGGCACCCGTTCACGAGCATGACGCGTGCACAGCCCCACTCAGCTCAACCATTTTGAAGGGTACTGAATGACCCAATAACACGGGCCACCAACAGCGAGACATTTAAGCGAGCATGACAAACTCTCAACTGCTGGTAATGTCAAAAAAAAAAGTTGTAACCTAATAAAAATGCTCCATGGTACTTGTGACACAAATGATATCATTCCCATACATTTGAAGTATTCTACTAGCGTTAACGATTCTAGGTTATCAAGTCGGTTAAGCCCTCAGGTCTGCGGTCCGTTGAAGCTGGGAAAAAAAAGATACAGCCGTTTATGTCGCAAAAAACGTATATTTCGACACTCTCAAGGGAAACCAAATTCATAGACTGCATAAATCCCCGATCTGCTGAAATTCCCGTTGATCCAAGTCCTGAATTTTCAGGACTTGGATCAATGGGCAGTACCTCCTGAAATTTGGTATGAAGCAAGATCTAATAGCACAGGTAGAGGAATAAATTTGGAAACAGTAAATTTGTCATTACGTCACAAAACAAAAAAACTACTCTTTTTGTTAAAATTTATAATATTACTAACAAAAACTTTTAACTTTAACTTTTTTAAACTGTAAACGAAAAGTTTATTTAGTTGTGGTATCCCTCAGCCAATCTTAAATAGTGAGCAAGTTCTATAAAATGTGACCCATCCTTTCTTATATCTATGTGACCCATAGAATCCTTACTAATATTATAAAAGCGATAGTGAGTTTGTTTGTTTGTTTGTTACGTCTTCACGCCTAAATGGCAAAACCGATTTTGATGAAACTTGGTACACGAATAGACCATGTCCTGGGATAGGAAATAGGATACTTTTATCCCGGAAGTATGTTCCCTTGGAATAATTTTCTGCTATCACGCGGGCGCAGCCGCTGGGAGCAACTAGTTAATTCATAACAACAACTTGTAGTAAACTTTCAGAGTGCAGCTCATCATGAGAATTCTAATAAACTCAAACACAGCTAGGATACATTGATTTATTACGGAGTTCCGATTGAGCATCGGAACTTCGTCTGGTTTCATCATCAGATCGTTCAATGTACGTGTAGGAATTGACTAAAAAATAGGGAGGTGGTGTACACACATAAAAAAGTACATACAGCTGATCATAGAACCTACTCTTTTTTGAAGTCGATTAAAAATGTAAAGAATTGTTGGTCATATTCGTCATGGTATGTGTGTGGTTGTAGCACGAACGGCACGAGCCTGGCGCAGACGCTGCTGTTGAACCACGTGCAGCACAAGATCGACGCGCTCGGGGCGCTCGTCAACCTCATCACCGTCACCGGCAACGCCACCGGTCAGTACACACTCTAAGAAGATCTCATGATAGAACCCTGCGGAACACTATCATCTACAACATTATATGAATACCTGGAAGAGAAAAGTGTTGCATGGCCGACATCCTCACGACTTAGAACAACCCCACGTAAACAAAATAGCTTCAAACAAATGGCTTAAAATAGGTAGTCTGTTCGCGGAAACTGAAGGATTTATGATTGCTATTCAAGACCAGATAATTAACACTAGAAATCACAGAAAATATATCATCAAAGATCCTTCAGTTACAGATGACAAATATCGTAAGTGCCACATCCAGCCGGAAACTATCCAGCATATCACAGGAGCGTGCACCACCCTCACGCAGACAGATTACACTCACAGACACAACCAGGTAGCAAACGTAATACACCAAAGTTTAGTGGTTAAGTACACACTCATACAGAACACGAACACTCCTTACTATAACTATACACCTCCAACTATACTAGAAAATGATACATATAAACTTTATTATGACCGCGCCACACTCACCGATAAATCAATTTATTATAATAGACCAGATATAACCCTTCAAGATAAAATAAATAAAGTTACTTACGTATTAAATAGATATTGCTATACCCAACACACATAATATAAAGAAAACAATAACTGAAAGAAAGAAAGAAAAAGAGTTGTTTTGCGTCCAACATGATATCCTAAAAATAAATAAATGTAACAAGTAACAATATCGTAGGTACTTAAAACTATAAATTAGCTAGATAGCAAACACACACACACACATAACACACACACAAAACACACACACAGCGCAAACGCGCAGCGCGTTTTGTCACATCAGCGCAAAACGGCTGGACGGAAACTGAGAAAATAAGCAAATACGCAGAACTCAAGGATGAAGTTACCAGAATATGGCGACAAGAAAAAGTTTATGTAGTCCCGATCGTCCTTTCCACAACAGGCGTTATTCCAAATATTGTCTACTACATAGTCTAAAACTACTCAACTTAAAAGAAACTCTCTATATCACCTTACAAAAAGCTGCTATCCTGAATAAATGTCGAATTGTTAAAAAGTTCATGCAAATAGATGAAAACGCATTAGGTACCCATCATAACACACCCTCAACGTAACACACCACACGCTGCATTTACTTGGTTTCGGCCCGTAAATGTAGTTAAAAACCAGCCAAAGAGCTGAGAATAAAATACATTTTCCAAAAATAATAATAATAAATCCGCAGGGCAGTTTTGTGGCGAACTGTTGGGTATTAGCGACCCCACGGAGCCGATCTCCGGGGAGAATTCTTGTTCTTCATCTCCGGCTTACCTTTATTGGCCGGCCGTAGTGAATACTGACGAGGAACAGAGCTCCCACCTCTCTCTTGCCTTTATTGGCTAGCTTGAGTGGAGATTCGCAAGAGCAAACATGCTCGGGAGTGCTGGTAGGGATCTTGACCGTGATTCCGGGATTGTCCTGATAGCCGTGGGATGCCTCTCCACTCCTCAAGCGCCTCAGGATATGTTGCCCTCTTGTTGCTACGTCACTTCGTGCTAGCGGCTGTTTTTAGGGGCCAATTTATTGAGTGTGCAAGTCACCCCCTGCCTTTTATCGATGGATATCAATGACATTGTTCAGGCAGGGGCCATGGTCTTAACATAGTTCCATGATACCAGTCCACTTAAGACACCAAAAACCATAGCCCTATTATTTTGTTTTCCATATTGTATCGCAATAGTTTTTCAAACCGAGGGTTGTCCTTGGGTGCACTAGTATAGCGCGTACAGGGATAATCGTCGGTTGGTATCACGTCTCATTATAACAACCTAAAGGGCCTCTGTGAGTTGGCTTCGGCTCCTCGTACGCCTTCCAAAGGTCCAGGCCCTCTGGGTCCTGAGATAAATAAACAAATGAAAATAATATAATAATAATAATGTTATTTATTCAGACATCATTGATCCAATGGTTAGTAGAAAACTTAACATCTAGATGTTAGTTTTTGTTATTATCAATTGTATAGAGCCGGTGCGGTGCGGTGTGCCCCGCTTAGGAGAGGCATGCGCAACGAGCAATGGGTAGCTCGACGTCCCCGTCTGTTATAAATCGGGCCCGCGTTTTCGACGGTGCGTAGTGGTCTACGCGTGCCGCAAAGAAATGTCAGCAAAGCCGTGGAGACTGGGGACTCAAAAGGATCGATGCCCGTCTAGGGCAAACGGCAACCCACCCACACACCCGAACGCAAACCAGAACACAAAAGGCAATTGCCTTAAAACTTTTAGACTGAACTGTGCTCAACTTTACTAAAAGCATGTCATAAATCTGTTTTTTTTTTCCACAGGGTGACCCAATAGCACTTCGACTCCCTCCTCCCACTGCCACTAAACATGCTGATATAGTTTAGTTTAATTTAGATAAGTATGTTAGCTTAATCTACGTTATCAGGTAATATAAAATGTTAAAATTAGCTATAGTTTTAAAATAATTAATAAAATTATCGATTTGTATTACATGAGTCATTTTAATTTCATGGCTGTTTTATTATTTCTTTTTTTCTTCTGGTGTGATTTCCAAATTACAAGATCCACATTAGGTTTTCTCGTTTAATCATATTTAAGTCTAGTGGAAGCATGAAATGACGGTGTGACTGTCTGTCACTTACGCCAAATTAATAACAGAATATTATATTTAACTTTATACACCACGGCACTTTAAACATGTGGCGTCAAACGAAGGGGCATAAACTGCCTTTTTAATGTGAAAGGAACAATTACAAAAAAACACTTCGAAGAAATATTTTAGCACAATTGCAAAGAAAGGACCAAAAGAGCCCTTACATGTGCAAGCCAGATAAGTCCTTTTTTTTTTTTTTTTTTTTTTTTCTTTTTTTTTTTTTTTTTTCCCGATGGGGAAAATCATCTTATGACAAAACCCGCTCTTGGGCGGAGCGGGAGATAGTGTCAGACTCTTACTGACTAAAAACCCCATCCCGTTCCTTCTAGCCTTCATACCGGGGCACGAGCTCCCTTTCGGACAACCCTGTCCCCAGTAGGCTTCGGCCAAGCTGGGCCCCTCCTGCTGCTGACAACTTCTTGAGGCGCGCGGGAACAGTGCGCGCCGTCGACGTCTTGGACTCGGTCCATTACCGGACGATCGGACAGCGAGCTACCCATGGCTCGCCGTCCGCGAGCCCCCGTCTACGGTGGCCGGAAATCGGGATCGGAATCCCGACGGCGGCGGCGAGGGCGCCTTTGCCTGATGCGGTCGGCCTCCTCCTTTGCTAGCATCACTGCTTCGCAGAAGGAGGCGACCGCCTGCCACTCCTCCTCGCTCCGGACCATGGCCTCAACCAAGGCTCGGCGCGAGAGGTCTCCGCCGCCGATCGCCCCCACGAGGGCACGGCGTTGTTCCGCCCAAGCAGGGCATACCTCTACTGTGTGCTCCACCGTGTCCTCCGGGCGTTCCGCACAGTGGCGGCACCCGGGCGTCTCTTCCGCTCGAATCCGATGCAGGAACCTCCCGAACTTGCCATGTCCGGTGAGGACCTGCGTCATGCGGAAGGTAAGGACGCCGTGAGGTCTTTCCAGCCACGCCTCAAAGAGGGGACTTACCGCCATAATTGTGGCGTGCCCAGCACTGGGTTGCGATAGTCGCTGACGCCATTTCACCGTGAGATCCCGCCGGAGCTCTGTCCGCCATACCTCGACCTGTCGCGGTAGTGGACTTTCACCCCGGCGTTGCATCTCCACGCGCTTATCGTGCATGTGTGCAAGGACTGTTGCCTCCAGATCCCACGGTGGTAGGCCAGCCAGAAGGCTCGCCGCTTCGCGGGAGATCGTGCGGTAACCCCGCACCATCCGTATTGCCATGACCCTCTGGCAGGCGTTCAGTATGGACGCCGGTCGCTTTGCCAGCGACGGCGAAGCCAGATAAGTCCTGAGAATGGCGACCCAAACCCCCTTAGAAACAATTAGGAGACTATACAAAAACTAGTTAGCAAAGCGTGGGAATTGACCAGCGATACTGAGCTGTAAGGGAGGCAAGCGAGGGTGTTGACTCGAGACGAAGGGACACTTAGCTTTAGGGCCCGGTAGAAGACACACGTCAAGCGTCAGGGCCGCGTAGAGGACACACGTTCAGGAACTAGCCTAGCTGATTATTATAGAGCCCGTTGTAATTCTTAGGAGTGCCAATATTGTGATACAGTATTAGATTTTATATGTAGATGGACCGAGTCCAGTTTAGGTTTGACTAGGAGTACGAGATTGTGATCTAGTAAGTAGTGTGTAAGTAAGTGAGTGAATCTCAGCGACTGTGGTGAAGACTGAATGGGTTAGTGTTGTCTTTTTTATCTTTCCTAATTACATTCTATGACAAGGTGACCTGAGCTTGCAGTTGGTGTTAAGGACTCGGAGTAGGCCTTCCTTTGGAGTGAGCTTGACTCTGACTTTCCTTCGGGTGGATTTGACACTTCCCGTCATACTTGGCGCAACCATGACTGAGGCACTGCCAATTGAAGGTTGAACCGAATAAATATTCGTTACATGTTATGGCCAGTTTGAGCTATACTGAGATCACGAACCACCAAACGTTAGCGATGGCTACCTCCCCCTAAGAACTGACTGACAGTAGACTGATTTACATTGCTCTTGTTATACGCACACTTCCAGGGAGCGAGGGTAGGCTTTACCAAGAACCCTAAACTGAATTGATAGTCGTTCTAAGGAACGTTATGGAACGTGTCTCGTTAAAACACACCCGGCCCCCGTATGCCACTTACTGATACAAAAAAATAATATTTAGCGAGACACGTAATTTGGACTCATCTCTGGAAAACTTCGCAGCTAGAGGTAGCTCGGAGGCATAGGTTATGATGTCCTTATCTCTGGGTAGAGTAAGGAAGTGAGAAGTGTCGATTATGAACCACTTCGGCGTCTAGCAAGGCAACTGTAAATAGTTCTGCGACCGACTGACAATGCGTCACGCTCGTTTAAGTTTTGTATGGTCTTAGTAATGCGTGAGTACCTAGCAGATAAGGAGTCAATTGTTAAAGACAGTGTGTCTTATCCAATAGCAGAGGCCTCACAACCCTTTGCCGTAGGATTGGTCAGGACACGCACGAGCGAGACGGATTAAAGTAATTCCTAAAATAATTTAATTTGCAAATACAAGCGTCACTTACCCTTTTGCAGCTCTCTCAGTCTCATAATATTCATAACGTAAAGAAAAGTAGATTATCCTTCCTTATCTCCTTACCAATGGATTTCTAACCCTATTTGATTTTAACTTTGTTTTCTTAATTCCCCACCTAATCCCCTAGCTTTCTAAGTCGGGAGAAGGTGACATATTTTTTGGATGTCCATATTAGTCGGTGGAGGCTTGTCCAAGTTAATAGGCTGAAAAGCCACAAGGGCGAGTGAAGGCAGGGCTCGCCCTCTCTCCCTTAAAGGGGAGCCGACTTTCATACCTTCATGTAGGAAAATCAGGAAAAAATATTTTATCACCCTATGGTCTTATTGGAACAGTCACAACGGCATAAGACTACACGAAATGTTAATGACGGTGAGGATTTGGGATTGATTGCATAACGTTATGAATCGCCCTTTGTGCACGCTCTGCTTGAAGCAGAAGGTTTGTATACAGGAATGCAATACATGAGGATCAATGCACATGAGCTTTGGTAAACTTAGGACAATTTTAATAAAGCCTCAAAACGTGGACGCCGGGAAAGTTTTGTACCTTAAGTGTTTGATACTTGGGACGAAAGATACAGTCACAAGAGTGGGCTTTTACTACCCTGGATTTAGTTGGTGAATGTAAGATGAGCTGAATAAAGTGCTAATTGTAATCAGTATCAATCATAAGAAGAGAAATAAAATAATATAAAATTTCACCACTTTCAAAACTTACGGTTGTCGTTGAGACTCGAGGTTGCCAGACAAATTCATTTGTCCAGATTGTTATTCTCAAAAAGTCGATTACTGTTTGTCTCTAAGACAGATGTGATGTTACTCTTAAGTATGAGCTACTAAGAGTCTCTTGAGGGTAGCAATCAGGCACACAGAAAAGACTATGATGCAGTCAGAAAACACTTATTACAATAGTAGAATAAAAGAGGTTATTTGCTTGCGTCAATATGATACAGTCGTGAGCAGCGCCACAAAGATGTCATTTCAATGCTTATTTCCTTGTAAATGTATGAAAGTACAGACAACAAACCTTCTTCAATCAGATGTATTATAATGATTGTGGAGGATTTGCCAGATGTATTGTACGTCGCGTTTTCAGTACGGGACTCTTTGAAATGGTAATGTGCTTCCAGTATATAAGAGCACACCGGGCCCGCTCCATATTCATCCGCTCCCCTGCACAGCTGCACACGGCTGGTTCAAGGCTCCTACACTGCTACCACTTGCTCCGTGTCCCCACGTCATCCACTCGTCATGTTGCGTTCATCTTGTGCCGCGCTCTTGTTGGCTACGCTGATGATGCTTGTAAGTTGCCATACTTATTGTTTCCCATGCCCATGTCTATATCTTTGTCGGTTACTAGAAAGTTCTAATAACCGCAGTCTAATGTTCACTAAATTATTATAACCGAATATGTCATCTACTTCCGACGTCTGGCTCCCAATCTAAACCGGACTGGGGCAGCTCTCAAGCGGCTCCTGCCCAACGGGGTCCAGACGCCTCCTGGCGGAGGCTCTACGCAGGAATCGTCTGCTCCATGGCCCTTTATGGGGCGCCATTGCGGGCGCCAGTGCGGGCGCCGTCGCTGCGTCGGCAACCGAAGGCCCAGCTGAACGCAAAAAAAATTAACGATATTATACTTATATTTTCGAATAAGTGAGTTCACAAACGTAGGCATTTATCACTACATTATAAGTTTATTGGTTAAATAATGACCTCGCCTTTTTCTCGAGCATCTATTACGCCTTGACTGCAATGCCACATTTTCCCACTAGCATAAAAATGTACTCTTCTTCTTCTTCTTCTTCCTGCCCTTATCCCATATTACTTGGGGTCGGCTTAACACGTTTTTTTTCTTCCATTCTGTACTGTCACCTGTCAAACTATCACTAACTAGAATCAAAATGTACTATTGTTATATATTAAGCATGTTATATGTTTGAGTGTTTTGATAACCCTCCCCCTCTCAGTGAAGTGTGCTTGTCGGCAGTGGTGCGGCGCGTTTGAGGTACACGCGGCGCCCACCTTTGGCCTGCTCTTCGGCCATCAAGGGTGAGTGTCTCATTGATAGGTATCTTGTTCCAGCGAATTGGTTCGATGACGATTTTGCCGACCAAATTACAGTCACAGAGGCCATTTTTAATGGTGATAGGAAAGAACGCAAGAAATATAATAATGGAGACAGCAATACATCATGACCAGAGATCGGAATAGGTAGGGCTGTTTTACGTACTTGCCATAGGTTAGAATAATATGGATATTTCCCGAGTCCCGGGATTTGGTTTTAAAGTGGAAAAATTATAAAAAAATAACTATTAAAAACAAGTTATTGTTAAAAAATTGAACTCTAGTAGCGCAGAAAGAGACAAAAACAGGTGCGTCACTCTAGCACCAGAAACACCCTGCTATTGTTTTCTTTTGTTCAATGACGACGATTAGCTCGCCAATGTATGCAATGCGCAAAACGATCACCACTCTGACGCTGAGCGCTGACGCTGGTGCATCACGACACACATTTTCACTGTTTTTCATACAACCGCTCATAGCCGATTATGACGTTATTACACATTTTTCATTAGATATTTTGGAAACACAGTATCTTGTGGATATTATCTAGGCTTCTGTTGAAATCAATTTCTAAATTTGTGTAAAACTAATCCAGTAAAGACCGCTGAAAATTTCCTATTTTGTATGAACTTTGACACTTCATAATTTGCCTAAAAATAAAAAAAAAAAAACAAAAAAGTAAAACTATAGAAGCCTTGCAAATTTTATTAAGACTAGTTTAAGACTAGATTTCTTTGTCTTAGACTTTTTTTAAGTGACGTCAACTTTTAAGGGTTTAAAAAACAGCTATTTCCTGGAGCAAGTTTTGTGAAATATTTGAGTAAATCTCGGAGTTACCGAATACTAACCGAGTTTTCAGGCGTTATCTCTCTTTTTCGCGTTGCCTTTGATCGCGTAGGATTGTGTTAGCCATTTTCATGTTTACGATAGGCGAGTGGAAAAGGACCCTCTTAAGATCTTTACTTGCCTCAACAACATCAGAGTCAGAAAGCCCTATATTTAGAATACTGAAATGTAGTTTCTATGTGGTTTAAAAAAAAAATAACAGTGGAATCCGAGCATTGAGACTTTAAAGACGCCATGGTAGTCTCAATATTGTTAAGCTCTAACAGGAGTACGAAAAACAATCTGTAGATTGTTTCTATTATTATTATTTGATTTTTTACTCCATTATATATAGCATTGGACAAGCTAAATTTACTTAATTATGTATAATATGTCATTTGGGTACATTATTTCGTTATTTTTAATGTAAATTAAAGTAAATATTTGTTTTGTTAAATATTTGTCGGCGCATCCGCTTCTCAATACGTCAGCTGTCACCTTATGTCAATGTCCATAACGAACACCGAGCACTGGAGAGGCGGCCATCTTGTAAAAGTGACAGTCAAGGTTGAACCATAGTGAAGTGCGCACGCAGCCACGTGCTCGGTGGACGTTACGTCTTAAATCCACTTTAATCTTATTCATGCATAATTAGTTTGTGAAACTATTGATTGTATTATCGAGAATTATAAGTGAAGTGATTATTGCAATAGCGATTTATTGAAATACCGTCTCCCTACCCGCCAATCCACGCCTACCAGGGGGCCAACCATAAGACCTTAAAGCAGTATTGTTTTAATCTTACTTAGGCTTTTCGTACCATGACGCCTTCAAAACAACCTTATTACAATCTTAAAACAAGCTTGTTTTCTTAACGGTTTTGTGACGTCAATCTTAAAAAGTTCATTCTTTTCGTACTCTGACGGCATTTTTGACCGCTAGCGGTATTGTTTTTACGTCAAATTAGCTGAAGTAAAAAAGTTGCTCGGACGCAGCGGATTTATTATTGTTTTCCAAATAAATACTATTTAAAGTGGTTTTTCGTGACTTAAAAAGTATTTAAAACTTATTTTGATGCCTAAGGCCTCATTTACGGAGACGCGGGGCGTCGCGCGTTGCGTTGAACGGCGCGGCCCGGCCCGCACTGAATATAAATATATGGCGTTGAAGCGATTTTAGACGCGTTTGTTTGAATTAGGGAGTTTTTTGCGGCCGAGCCCGCGGATGGCACCGACGCGTCACGCTCGGCGTTTATCGCGGCGGCGCACGCAGCGGCAATTCTCGATGAAGCGACAACAGTCGACACGTGCGCTCCCATCTCTCGCCAACATAAAACTAGTCGATTTGATCAAGGCGAGCGTGCGCCGCCGCGATGCCCGCCGCGTGCTTCGCTACACGCTAGAGGATTCGCCGCGGGCGCCGCGGCGGGCACCGCCACGCTTCCCGTCTCGCTTCTCTATGAACATGGTCGTATATTGCTATAAGTTTGTGTTTACGCGTGCGATGATGCGTGCCGCTTCACGCGCCGCCCCACCGTAAACAGAAAAAACGTCCGACGCGCCGCGAGACGCCACGCCACACGCGACGCGAGACGCCCCGCGTCTCCGTAAATGAGGCCTAAAGGTGTCCATTAGTGCACGAACAACAAGTTTAGTTCACTGGAATACACTGTTTAACTTTATCTTGATTCTATGATGTCCATTTACAATAAGTTTTTTAGCTTATTCGCTTCGAACACCAACCACTTGAAGGCAGATTACTCTAAATATAAGCACTTGAAAACTATTTTAATAATTTAAAATCGGTTCGTACTCAAGAATAGGGATGAAACGTATTTACGCTACCAGGTTTTCATACCAGGTATTTACTTCCAAGTACGTACACCAGGTGCCGACCCGAAATACTTCCAAGACTTTAAAGTATTTTATACGGCTACTCGGATTCGGTCCGGTCGGGGCTAGACGCGCGCCCGCCCGAGTCCCTGATTCGGGAGTCATGACGTAACTTCGAACGTTGCGCGTCGGCTCGCTTCGGCCGCGTTTGGGTCTCGATTACTCTCGAACGATTATGCTCCTTATTTGTAAGGTTTTACGACACAATGTGGCATGAAAGTATTTTACTTTAATGGTTTGTCTTTGCAAGTATTTATTTGTATACGGGGTTGTGCCCCAAATTAAATTAAACGCTATGGCCTCTAGCGTGCCATGTGAACGATTGTTTTCTGTTGCCGGGAACATATTAACAGAGAGAAGATCCCGACTGGGAAGTCGCAAAGTAAAGCAACTCTTGTTTCTACAACAAAATAAAAATAATTAAAAAAATATATAAATCTTTTAACTACGCCTGCTAAGCCACACTACATTTTTAAACAAAATCATGACAAAATATCTTAAAAACTAAAACAATCGTAAAAATAATTCTCTTAGCAGCCAGTCCTAAGCATGTGATTAAAGTAGGAAGGAAAGATTTCATTTTCATGTACAAAAGTATAAGAATGTCGTATGGTACGAACTAGAAATATACTGAAATACGCACTTGGGCTTAAAATACTTTCAAGTATTTTAATACCTGGATTTCGTCCCTGGTATTTTTACATACTCGTACTTGCAAGCCCTGGTATTGATACTTGCAAGTATATCTCATCCCTACTCAAGAAATCAACACTGACAAGCACTGACAAGAATCTTGTTATGTAAACATACGTTCCGATTCACACTAGCGTGCAACTAAATTAAATGTTAACGTAGTCCCCCGTAGCTATTTTAAATTGTTTTCCTACTTTATTAATGTAAATTTTTGAAAATTATTACTTCCTTTTTATAAAAGTTACTTAGATCCTTTTAAAAATATATTTTAACAAGACCTTTTTTGAGTTAAATGTATTCTATTGGTTTACAATGAACTTGCGATACGGACAAACATCTGAAAGAGACAACGTTATACAGATCTATATAGCGCTTATCTTTTCTGTTTAGCAGGGAATAGACAAAATCTTTAAAATCGTTCGTTCTTTCCTAGCCCCTAGCAAGAACACAATCATACTGAGTGATTAAGTTCATGGTACGAAATGAAGTAATATTACTTTATTATGGAAACAAAACGTTCCTGCAATAAGATTGTTTTGTAAATCTTTATGGTCGGCCCCCTGAAGATGTCTAACCATTCTGATGATAGTCGAAAGACTTCATATTCATTGTACCTTTGTCATAGATACTACAAAGAAGGTAAAAAGTGAATGACATAAACAATGTATTTATGATCATTTAATGAAGATGACCTTGATGGCCTATTATCGTAAATTCGTCTGTTTCACTACATAAAATAAGCAATGATTACTGTAGGAATTCGTATTAATATATTTGTACGTTTTATGTGACAGTAACGGCACCAGCTTGTTAGAGAGCATCGTGCAGGCGAAGATAAACGCGCTCAACATACTCGCCGACTACATTGCGATCGCCGCCGCCGGCTCCAGCGGTCAGTGCATATACACACCAATACACGCAGGGTCGAACCTTGACGAACTAGACTGTTTAATGATAACAACTGATACCTTATAGCACAAAACTATAATTGCGAGTGTGAACGATTTGACCTGTCTCATATATCCTTTATCATCCTTTCATTATCCTTTATCTGTGAGCCTAAGATCTTCTCTTTTTACAGGTTAAAGGATAACGTGTCACTCTGGTCCGGCCACTACCGCACAATAAGCTTAGATTATTATTTAAATACACAATATTAAAGTGAAAACGGCATTTTAACTCTACCTTGTTTCTATTGTGAATCATTCACATGATGGCATTCATCAAGTTCTTGTAGAGAAACTGAAAATATTTGGGGTGACGGTGACAGGCACATACCTAAAGTTATTCTTTGACAACCTCATAAATAGTTTGCAATGTTATGATAAATGTGTGATTATTTATTTACCAGCTGACCCAATGTACGTCGTACTACCTTACAGGACAAAAAACAACGGCGAGGAAATTGTTGATGAAAATATTAAGTGTCTACATAAGTTACCATGATATTATACACCTAAATAATAATTGACTTAGTTTTATCAAATCAAGATTATGGTCTAAGGATTGCAAAAAATCGTTATAATTGGAAACTGCATTGACTAAATTTTATATGAAAATTTTTTGCAGGCTAGCTAATTGCATAATTTTTGGCTAAACTGAACTTTTACTGTTGCTACTAATCTGTACTTATAATAAATCTATAGAAGTGAAAATTCTGTACATCTGAAAATATCAAAAAAATAAGTGTTACTAAATCAACACGAACCCAAAAATGTGATTAAAAAAAATTTTGCCTGTCTGTTTGTTTGTTATACCTCACTTTTTATCCCGGAAAAGTACATACAATAAAAAACAAATTTAATTTTGCGGTTCGATGTCTAGACCCGATTATTGTACCAACCGCAAATAATAAGTTTGTCGTAGGTTACATCACCCGCAGTGGAGTTCACTAATGCGCGCTACACATGGCTAAGATACAATAATATTTTATCTTAAGATACAATATCGCCCGCCATACAATTCAATGGACTATTGCACACGACGAAGATAATAAATAATATTTCATATTTTAAGATGAATTTGTATAGCGAGTGATATTGTATCAATATATTATAAAACAAAGTCCCCCACCGCGTCTGTCTGTCCGTCTGTTCTGCTCTTATTTTTGCTACTCTTTCATGCAAGTTCTCGCTCGTATGCCTCTCGTACTTTTATTCTTCATACTTTGTCTTTCTTATATCCATCATATCTTTCTTTCTTTAGGTCGGGATAGACCATCTATTCTCTAGCTTATTTAATCTTTATTTTTAATACAACACAGGCTAAATAATTTCCTTAAGAGGGTCCTTCTCCACTCGCTTATCGTAAACATCGAAAATGGTTTAAAAGCTTGTTACTTCATTTAATGCAATCCAACGCGATGTTTGACGAAAAGGCAACGCAAAAAAAGAGAGATAACGCCTGGAAACTCTGTTAGTATTCGGTAATTCCAAAATTTACTCGAAAATTTCACAAAACTTGCTCCAGGAAATAGCTGTTTTTTTTAAACCCTTAAAAGTTTCTGGAAAAAGTTGTCGTCATTTAGAATCTTAATAAAATTTGCAAGGTCTCTAGAGGATTACTTTTTTGACTTTTTTAATTTTTAGGCAAATTATGAAGTGTCAAAGTTCATACAAAATAAGACATTTTCAGAGGTTTTTACTGGATTAGTTTTAAACAAATTTAGAAATTGGTTTCTTTAGAAACCTAGATAATATCCACAAGATACTGTGTTTCCAAAATATCTAATGAAAAATGTGTATTAACGTCATAATCAGTTATGAGCGGTAGTACGAAAAACAGTGCAAATGTGAGTCATGATGCACCACCTTAACGCTGTTTTACGTTTAATGCACATTTGTCACAAATACATACCAAAAAAATATATTTTCAAAAATAAAGCAAAAATAATAAAGCAGCCCTCACTGGGCGTGTATCTATAACTATACAGCTACTCTCCATACACGTAGTTATCTTGGCACCTTATTTCTCGCAATGCATCTTTTTGCGATTGCTTTGCAGTATTTTAAAAATATTCCCCTTGATTTTTTATCCTTCATTATCTGGCTGAAGTTGTCCGCCCTGACCACGGTTTCCATTTCTGCTTCTACCTGTAGCCTATCGATGCTATTTATAGGGCGCTCTACCAATAAATGCTCAACATTTTCCACTTTGTCATCAAAATCAAAGTCAAAGTCAAAATATTTTATTTCACATAGGCCTACATGGGCACTTATAAAACGTCAGAAGCTAGTGCACGGTTCCAAATTGGTCGTTTCCTATGGAGAAGAACCGGCAAGAAACTCTAAGGTCACTCTTTTAAAAAATGTGTTTATTACAATATTGATTGATTTATGTAAGAACAGTGTAGACCAGTCAACACTGTACACAAAAGCACAAAATTAATCATAATAAAATAAAAAAGTAAGTCGTAACAGAAAGTTATCTAAGTGTTTGTGGATAATACAGTGTTCTTACATTCACATTCCAAAAAGAGGTTACATAAAAAAGCAGGAAACATTTAATATTTAATTTAATAATTAGAACTGTTAACATAATAAATTACTAACAAATTTAATGCAGTTGAGGTCTAAATAATAAAAATAAAAAAAATAAAATATTGCAAAAGCAATGCGTTAAAGGAAAAATAAATATACATTCAGTCAAAAAAGTATCGGGAATGGATAATTTGTTTATGGTTCCAAATTCAAATTTTTGTTTTTTTGTAGTTGTTAGATTGGCGTAACTGTTTTCCATTTTGGCGCGGAGTTTGAGTTGCATCTGTTATTTATATTAAATACAGTGCTGGTTTTAGTAATATCATATATAGTGTGTATTGCGAATTTCATCATGGACAAAAATATCAAACAAAGAGTTTGTCTTAAATTTTGCATCGCCAATGGAATTTCGTGTTCGGAGTCACTGAAAATGTTACAGAAGGCTTACGGTGAATCGACTTTATCAAAAACTCGTGCTTATGAGTGGTTCAAAGCGTTCAGAAGCGGTCGAGATGTGATGGAAGATTTGCCTCGCTCTGGTAGGCCGTCAACGTCTGCAACTGAAGTTAACATCGCAAAAGTGAAGGAAATAGTGACTGAAAATCCCCATTCAACTCTGAGAGAAATAGCCGCCGAACTTTCTGTATCTCACGAGTCGATCCGTACCATTTTAACTAATCATTTGGGTATGAAACATGTTGCTGCTCGGCTAGTCCCAAAAGATCTGAATTTTCTCCAAAAACTCAATCGCATGAAAGTCGCTGAGGACATGCTAGAACGAGTCAGTTCGGACCCAACATTCATGAAACGCATTGTTACTGGTGACGAGACGTGGGTTTACGAGTTTGACATGCAAACTAGTCAACAAGCTTCGGAGTGGCGCCTTCCAACTGATCCGAAACCGAAAAAACCACGCCAAAGTCGATTAAAAGTCAAAGTCATGTTGACTGTTTTCTTTGACTATCGCGGTGTTGTGCACTCTGAATTCTTACCGGAAGGTCTAACGGTAAATAAAAAATATTATTTGAGCGTTATGCGGCGTTTAAGAGAGAAAATTCGACGAAAAATGTTGAGCATTTATTGGTAGAGCGCCCTATAAATAGCATCGATAGGCTACAGGTAGAAGCAGAAATGGAAACCGTGGTCAGGGCGGACAACTTCAGCCAGATAATGAAGGATAAAAAATTAGGAGGAATATTTTTAAAATACTGCAAAGCAATCGCAAAAAGATGCATTGCGAGAAATAAGGAGCCAAGATAACTACGTGTATGGAGAGTAGCTGTATAGTTATAGATACACGCCCAGTGAGGGCTGCTTTATTATTTTTGCTTTATTTTTGAAAATATATTTGTTTGGTATGTATTTGTGACAAATGTGCATTAAACGTAAAACAGCGTTAAGGTGGTGCATCATGACTCACATTTGCACTGTTTTTCGTACTACCGCTCATAACTGATTATGACGTTAGTACACATTTTTCATTAGATATTTTGGAAACACAGTATCTTGTGGATATTATCTAGGTTTCTAAAGAAACCAATTTCTAAATTTATTTAAAACTAATCCAGTAAAAACCTCTGAAAATGTCTTATTTTGTATGAACTTTGACACTTCATAATTTGCCTAAAAATTAAAAAAGTCAAAAAAGTAATCCTCTAGAGACCTTGCAAATTTTATTAAGATTCTAAATGACGACAACTTTTTCCAGAAACTTTTAAGGGTTTAAAAAAAAACAGCTATTTCCTGGAGCAAGTTTTGTGAAATTTTCGAGTAAATTTTGGAATTACCGAATACTAACAGAGTTTCCAGGCGTTATCTCTCTTTTTTTGCGTTGCCTTTTCGTCAAACATCGCGTTGGATTGCATTAAATGAAGTAACAAGCTTTTAAACCATTTTCGATGTTTACGATAAGCGAGTGGAGAAGGACCCTCTTAAGGAAATTATTTAGCCTGTGTTGTATTAAAAATAAAGATTAAATAAGCTAGAGAATAGATGGTCTATCCCGACCTAAAGAAAGAAAGATATGATGGATATAAGAAAGACAAAGTATGAAGAATAAAAGTACGAGAGGCATACGAGCGAGAACTTGCATGAAAGAGTAGCAAAAATAAGAGCAGAACAGACGGACAGACAGACGCGGTGGGGGACTTTGTTTTATAATATATTGATACAATATCACTCGCTATACAAATTCATCTTAAAATATGAAATATTATTTATTATCTTCGTCGTGTGCAATAGTCCATTGAATTGTATGGCGGGCGATATTGTATCTTAAGATAAAATATTATTGTATCTTAGCCATGTGTAGCGCGCATTAGTGAACTCCACTGCGGGTGATGTAACCTACGACAAACTTATTATTTGCGGTTGGTACAATAATCGGGTCTAGACATCGAACCGCAAAATTAAATTTGTTTTTTATTGTATATACTTTTCCGGGATTAGGTTAGGTTAGGTTAGGTTTTTTTTTTTAAATCTGTTATCTCCAACATAACTGGAGTCTATGCTTGGCTATCGCAATCATACTAGTTCTCGCTTGTATTCCTCTCGCACTTTCATTCTGCATACTTTATCTTTCTTGCATTCTTTCATCTTTCTTTCTTTAAGGGTACGACGCCCTTTCTATTTTGTTACTATTCTACACTACTCTATCCTTTTTCCATTCTTTATATTTTTACTAAGGGTAAGGGGTAACAACAACACATTTCTTATTTATTTTCTTCCAAGGAGTATCTTATTCCAACCGGTTTTTATTTATTAATCATCTTATCTTACAATCGTCTTATAACTAATTGCTTTTATGTTTTTACATTAATGTGGCTTTTTCTTGCTTTACAAAGGCCTCACGACAATTTCTTTATTGTTTTTTACAGTCTTTTCCTTACTTATATCTATTTCTTATGCTATTACATATTGTATTAACTTATACAATTATCTTTACTTTTATTATATATTTCTTACTTATATTACTCTCTTTCTTACTTTTTCCCCTAGATGCACCGTGTGATTCCTTTAATAGCTTTTTAACAACTGTCTTTTTACTTTACACGTTTCACGATGTTTCAGGCGACTTAACAGCTTTTGTACAGATACACAATTTATACTCAATGCTTGACACTAATATCATGCATGATATTATGTAAACATTTTTTACTTAAACACTTTTATTTCTTTTTATGACTCTTTCACATATTTTAACCCTTAATTTGGCAAGAGGAAAAATTTACAAAACTCATGTTTTTTTTCACATTATCGGTTTCACTAGGAGTTGTTAGGACATGAAAAAATAATTTAAAAAATCTGGTATTACCTCATTTCCTGAAAATGCATGTCCAGTATACTGGACCTTGCCAGGTTTGCCATATAGTTATCGATAATTTTGATGTGCTGTATATTACACATTGCCGAATTATTACTTCCTAGGACTTATTTCTATTTTGTGCAAATGATAAAATAAAATATAATAAAACGCAAAAACAATGACATGTTTTGTATTGTATTAGAAAAAAATATTTTTTTATGAATACAATGAGGAACATTTTACTTATTCTACATGAGATCAACAATATAATCAGTCTGAATGAAAAGATACGTAACAATTATTATTCTGAATTTCAGATAAAATTTAACAACTATAATATTATATAATCAGTCAACATAGTTAGAAACTTTCACTTACTATGATAATCATAAAAACAATTTCTCTTACGTACTAAACACAGTCTTTGGTTGCACTTTACACAATACACATCAGTCTTATTTTTGATACATAGTTTGCAGCGACCGTATGACTCTCCAAAACTAGGGAAATGGCCAATACTATCATAGCGGACACTGTCATCTGTTCGACAGTTGTTGTTTACAGATATACGAGATCTACTTTTATTCTGTAACTCTCTTGCTAATTGGCACCGAAAAGACTTCAAAGGCATGTGCTTTACTGCCCGATTACTGCAATCTCTGCGATAAACTAACCATGCGTTGTTCACACAAATGTCGAGCATTTGAGCAAAGATTGCAGTATACCAACGACGGCTCTTATACGTAGTCCGGTACAACGCAACCAACATATCTGCGAGATCGACGCCTCCCATGTGATTATTATAATGCTTTATGAGTTCTGGACAGTCCACATCAACTCGGGCTTTCATTTCCTTGCTGTACCTCTTTATTTTTCCTACAGGGTAAGCATCAGCGTACGTACTGATTAGAGTGACCACCTTATTGTCGTACCATTTAACTATTGCTATCTTATTGGTATTATCAACGACTTGGCAATAAGAACCTCTACCTTTCTTTTTTAAAGATTTATCACTCATCAGTAGTTTGTCACAACCTTTTAGCCTGTTTTGGCGTATAGTGCCTAAACTAAATATACCACATTCGTCTCTAAGGTGTATTGCCAAATCTAGAGTCGAGAAATAATTGTCAAAATACACGACGCAGGCTCTCGTCTGTATTGTCTTGCATAAAGCAACGACAACTTTAGCTCCTAAGGTTAAGGTTTCTTCGGCTTGTGAAAACTGGATATATCTAAATGTATCTTCACCTCCATAAAGCAGGAAGTCATATACGATTCCCGACATGCCTGCTCGGACAAAGTTTTTGAAACCCCATTTATTGGGTTTCATGGGATTGTACTGTCTCCTGTTACCCGCTTTTTTGCCTTTATACGGTATGGTCATCTCATCAATACTATATCTCATTTCCTCTTCGGTGGCCAAGCAGTTTTTCCTTACCTTCTCTACAAAAGGTCTTACTTTGAAGTAGCGATCTGAATCTGGACAAGAGTTATCAGCAAAATGGATGTATCTGCGTATGGTTTCAAACTTTTTCAGTGACATGATTTCAGCAATAGCTGGGTAGCGTAATTCTTTTGACCAATAATCTACTTATGATGGCAAATTTACCACACCCATAAGTAATAAAATGGCAATAAAATCTTTCATTTCGTCCTCAGAGATATTGATGGATCGGCCGGTAACTTGAACTGCATAAAGGTTGGTATTATGTACTATATCTTGTAAGATATCCAAAGAAAAGTATTTCCAAAAATAATCTATAGGCGTAAAATCGGCATGTAAATTATTCTTAAATTCATAATTAGTTATTTCGGCTTTGTGCAGGAATTTGCCTTTTTTCCATTTGTAGTCTGTGTGTTTACGTTTTTTGGGCCTGATATTATGAACACGAGAGTGAGTGTTGACATAGCGCCTTCTCTTAGACCTGGTATTCACGGCACTGGGTATCGGTGATATATCTTGAACAGACGGTATAGACTGAATGGACGACAATGTTGGAATATTATCAAAATTTACCTGACTGGTCGACGGCAACACTTGGTTGATTATTGGTGTTAAAGGCACTGCTAGTTCTTGATCTTCTGGCTCGCTATTGGGTATCTCATCACCAGAAGTATTATTCCTATCTTCATCGTCTTCGGAAATATTCAAGTTTTCTAATGACGACGGTATAGATGGTGCTTCAGAGGACAAATCGTCACTGTCTTGGCGGCATGTGTTTATAACAACGTCTTCATCCGAACTTGTTTGATTTTCTACGTCTGATGAAGCGTTAATTGGCGGCACTAGTGCCTATAACTTTGATGCACGTGATGTTTGTTTGAACACCTTTTTTTTTTCTTTTTTTTTTTCTGTCGACGGGGAAAATCATCATTGACGAAACCCGCTCTTGGGTGGAGCGGGAGACAGTGTCAGAGTCTTACTGACTAAAAACCCCGCGCCGTTCCTTCTAGCCTTCAAACACCTGCAAATAATACAAATTGTTAGAAAAAAACATTACACATAATTACTAAATACGCATCTTAGTTTATAAAATCATATTAGCAGTTACTTTTCTAACTAACTGGCAGTGTCCAATATACTACACATCCCAAAATCGCACTAAAACAGTACCTACTTGGCAATGGGAAATATACTGGACACGCAAATTTAATTGAATATTACGGTAAATCCGTAACAGCTATTATAATTTTAGTTTGTGTACACAAATTCATAGGTTTTATAAAATGTATTTAGAAAAGATGAGTAATCATTGCAAAGTAAAATAACAAATAAATCGGGACTTACCGAGAGCGGTCGCGGCACGTGCTTCCTTCCAGACATTTCGGCGGCGACTAACCAGCAATGAGCACGCGCACCTTACGCGTAATTTTATATACATTATATTAGTTTACAAATAAACTAATGGAATTAAAATAAATACAATATAGTTTAAAAAAAATATTGTATATTTTTTTTAAGTTGATGTCCAATATATTGCACGTTATCGAATTAAGGGTACACAATATTCCAATAAAAACTCTCTGTTTTGCTCGCTATTATTTGCCACATGTTCTCGGCATCAAGTTTACAGTTTATGATAATAATATGTTCAATCTCTAATCTTTCCCTATCGAAGACAGGACAGCTGAACAATATATGTGGCACCGTTTCGTCTATAGCAGGGTCGCAGATGCACGATGGGCTCTCTTTACACTTGAAGCGATTCAAGTATTCCGAGAACCCACCGTGCCCCGTCATGATTTTTGTGATTACGCTGCTGATTTCAATTTTCCTGATTATTCGGTAAGCTGCCACCGCATCAGGGAAAAACAGTTTCGTCACTGAAGCAGTCCCACCCGACCCGTATCTTCGGTTCCATTCGTCCAGTGTTGCTGTACGAATGCTCCGTTTAACGTACGATACCGGGCACAGGTCGTAGTCATGCGTTTGGAACCCTCAGCAGCCCTTTTAGCCAGTTCATCGGCCCTCTCATTACCGTCTAATCCCGCATGTGCTTTGATCCAGAACAAGGTCATGGTCTTGTTCTGGATGGATAGAGACCTTAAATTGGCCCTTGCCTCTACTGCCAATGGGTGGTGTCGGTCGTAATTTTGTATAGTTTGGAGGGCCTCCATAGAGTCGCTGAAGATTCCAAACGATCGCGCACTGTGTTTCAGCGTCTCCCTGGTTGCAACGCATATTGCTAAGAGCTCAGCCTGGTATACAGTGGAGTAATGTGGGAGAGCAAGTTTGAGGGTTTTAGTCTCGGCGTTACCCCTCCATATGGAGAGTGCCGCCCCAACTTTTCCCCCGATCTTACTCCCATCTGTAAAGATGCGAACCTCAAGTTCGCTCTTGGCATCGAGTTGCTCTTGATTTACCAGGCTTACGAGCTTCAGCTCAGCTCGCTCCGCAGGGTGTGGGGCCTCCATTGCCGAAGCAGGTTGCTCAACCTTTCTGTCGCCGAGTGCTGGCTGAGGTACCCCCCTCCTGGCTTCGTAGAGTAATGCCGCCTCCCGGACACGAAGATCGAGTGGTAGTATCCCAGCCAGCACTAGCGCGGAATTTAACGAGACCGTCCGGTACGCCTTACACAGCTTCTGAGCGATACCACGTTGTACTGTTCCCAACTGCTTCGCGACGCCCAACTTTCTAGCTGCCGGAGCCCATACGCTGGCAGCGTAGAGGACAACCGGCTCTACGGTAGCCACATATATTGTTCTTATGACTTCGGGGTGAAGTCCCCAGCTGGTCTTTGCCGCCTTAGCTAGTTGTTTGTATATTCCTATTGCCTTCCTGCATACATTTGCGACGTGTGAATTGAACGTCAGCTTGTCATCGATGGTGACGCCCAGGATTTTGATTTCTTGGGACATGGCAATGTCGATCCCGCCCATGCTCAGGCGTGGGGTGTCATATTTTAATTTGCGTGTAATGACCATTGCATTCGTTTTCTGAGGTGCAAATTTTAACTTATTTTGTACCCCCCACGCCCGAACATGTTCGAGAGCAGCATTGACACGTCCCTGGATCTCCAGTGAAGTGTCACCATCGAAGACCAGCACAACATCGTCTGCAAAGGCCTGGCAATAGTCGTCCCTAGCTTCCAGACTCTTTATAAGTGGGTCCAGTATGAGGTTCCAGAATGCTGGTCCTCCTATGGAGCCCTGCACGCAGCCCTTATTTGTGGATTTGCTAAACTCCTCGCCCGCGTATCTAACTCTGACCATCCTATTTTTGAGATAGCTGTCGATGACCCTCCTCAGGCCGATTGGACACTTTTCCTCAGCCAGCCGGACTCTTATGACTGGCCACCAAGCGCTATCGAAGGCTCCCTCTATGTCCAGCGATACTACGACTACGATTTTCTTCAGCTCGAGTTTGCTGCGTATGTGCTGCACAAGTGTATAGAGGGAGTCCTCCGTGCTCCTCTGGGGCATGAATCCGTACTGGCGAGTACTCATCCTAGGGATCAAGTGGAACCTGAGGCGGGCCACCAACATCTTCTCGTATATTTTGCCTAATATTGGCAGAAGACCGATAGGTCTATACGCTTTTGGGTTGCCATAGTCGTCTTTCTTTTCAGGGAAGTGGTGGCATTTTAAGCAGCTATTTAGGAGAGCAAGGGCTACGTCAGGGGCCACTCCGATGGCCTGACCACAAATGTCGGCGGTGAGTCCATCCGCTCCAGGAGCTTTTTTGGCGTTAAAAGATCTATACGCCGCTGTCAATTCGGTCATCGCAAATGGTGGATCGCACGAGTCATCGTGTTCTCCAACATTCACAACATCGGCTTTTTCCCTAATAAAGCGGTGGTATGCGCTGTCACTGTCCATATTGTCTTCAGGGTAAAAAGTATTGGCCAATAATTCGACTGAACCTTTCGCATCCAACACTACGGCGTCCTTTACAAGAGGTTGATCCTCTGTCCTTCCCCTAGTCCTTCCTATCACCCGGTAAATCCCTTCCCAAACCCCTTCTTTATCCTGTTTGGCGCAGAAGTTCTTCCAGCTCTCGATTATGTCCTTATTTGCTTCTGTTTCATACTCAACTTTCTTTTTCAGGTACTCTTCCACGACCTTTGACCTTCGGGTTGGTCCAGCCCATCTGATCCTGCGTTTCCTGGTGGCGACCTCCCGCTTCAACTTCTCAAGTTTCTCGGACCACCACGGCAATGTAAGTACTTCTTTACTCTTCCTCGTAGGCATTGATGATGTGCATGCATCTCTAATTATTTGGGTGTATTTATTAATTATTATATTTATTTGGTCAGCTGTTTCTATTTTTTCTATTTCTTCTAGGCTAATTTTGTTTTCTTGCATTAATTGTCTGAGTTTCTCACGAAACTCAGGCCAATTCACTTTCTTTGTGTTGAAAATCCTAGTGGTTCTATTTATTTGAATGCCTTTGGACCTTCGAAGTTTAATATTGAATACAATGCCGTTGTGATCCGAGCTCGTGAGGCCTTCATCTACCTTCCAGTCGTCCACCAGATCCAGAATATCCGTTGAGCACGCTGTGATGTCAACATGGCTGCAGTATCGTTTTCCCCCTCTGATCGTATCAAAGGTCGGGATTTCCCCTCTGTTGAGTATGTTCAGGCCCAGTTCATCGAGAACTCCGGACACTTCCTCGCCCCGGCCATCAATTGCCAGACTCCCCCACCAGGTACTTTTTGCGTTCGCGTCTCCTCCGGCAATCCACCTCCCAGAACCTACTTCTTCTTCAACTCGTTTGAGGTGCTCGAGGTATGGGCCCACCGGCTGGTCCGGCTCGAAATAAAAGGATGCCAGCTTGATCCTCTAGGCACTGGTCTGGATTTCCACCACGGCGATGTTATTCGTAGTGAGATTTGGGCACTGTATAACCGTAAGGTTTGGATCAAAGACCGCTATTGCGGCCTTAACAATCCCACTTCCAGTGCCAGTGCTCTGAAAGATCCGAACACCCCTGTAGTTCCTCATAACTCCAGCCCCCCCCACGTATGGCTCTTGGAGGAGAGCGACGGCAACTCTTCGCTTTACGGCTTCCAGTAGAAGCTCGTCTGTCGCCAGTCTCTTTCGCTGGAGGTTTGCTTGCATCATCCTGTAGAGGTTTGGAATGCCCTGGGTGCCCTTAGCAATACGCCACAGTTGATCTGGCGATTTCATCCCACTTACGGCGTGTTGGGCAATCGGGATTGAATGCATTGTGATCCACACTGTCCAGTTTTGCTCGTGTGCAGTTCTGGCATTTTGGTAGGACACCGGCAAGCCAATCGGCACATTCCGATTTTAAATGTGGACCGCCACAGTGGCTGCACAGGTCGGCTGGTTCCTTACAAAATCGTCTACCATGCCCATAGCCCAAACAGCGCGTGCACTGAACCAGCGGGGTTTGGTCTTCAACCCTTACGCGCTGAAGGTCCACGTGCAGGCATCCGACTGCCGTAGCCCTTCTCCATATGATTGGTGAGGCGCTAATCACAATGTGGTTAGTATGCGGGTTCCTAGTTTTCCTCCTGAATTTTACCTCCAATCTGTCCTCCCCTTTGTCGAGGTCTTGAAACATATCCTTATTCTGGTTTCTGATTGCTTTGAGAACGTCCTCATCTGAATTAACAGAGAGAACGCTCCTAAGGATCAGCAGCGGGTCCTTGTTTGAGATCCTGTCTTTCTCCTTCCAATTTGTTTTTAATTTTGCTCCTTTCTTCCCTTGTCCTAAATCCCATTATAATTTTTCTGTCTTTTGCCTTTCTTACTTTCTCGACTTTGACCCAGCCCTCCTTTGCGTCCACCACCCTTCGTATTTTATCCAATACCATGTTCCCTGATTCTGTATCGTCCTTCGAGGTAACTACGATGGAGTGTAGCGTACTTCGCACTGGGCTCGCTTTTCCACTGTGAGTCGCCGTTACACTCGCGTACGTTGGCGTCATACTCTGCTCCATAGTGGCCTTTAGTTCCTCCATTTTTTTGTTGTTTTCCTGTAGTAACTTTGAGTGTTCCTCAATTCTTGCTACCAACAGGCTTTGTTCGGCATAAACCGCAAAAGTGGCGTCGACAGAGGTAGTCATATCAGGAATGGGTAAAGCCTTATCTTTCTCCTCACCTAAGCTTTTTTCTTTGGCTTCCTTTTCCGCTTCTTTTACTAACTGATAGAGCCGGTCCAGAGCTTCAGTGATGCCATTTTTAATTTCTGTCTTAGTATTCCTTGAACTACTAAGATGGAGTTTTGCTTTGTTCAAGCAGGCCCTAGCTTTGGTCGACCTATCCGCGTACTGTACCTTTGGCGGCGTATGGTCTTCTGTCCTTTTTGAGTGTGTGGAGAGGATTTTGTTCTCCTGCGACTCTAGGGATTTCCGGGTTACTTTTGAAGGGCCAGCCTGTGTCGTCTTGATGGATGGGGGGAGACTTGGGTTTGTGTTGGGAGGCTTTACCGCTTCCCATTCCCCGATACTGCGTCGAACACTCGTTGGAGGTGATGTTTTAGTTTTTGGTGGCGATTTCTCACTGTCCACCTTTTTTAATGGGGTCCGTATTCCAAGCATGTTGGAGATATGCGTCAATAATCAAAAGAAGTAAAAGTAAATATAAAAGTGTAAAAAAAGTAAATGTGTATATAAGAGAATATGGTGCGCTTAAGATCGTTTGGATCTCCCGTAATTTTTACGTGGGACAGACCACGGTCCAAGTTTACACGATCAGTCTTAAGGTTCAATAAAACCAGTCAAGCATTGAGCATTTACGAGAAGTCTTGCTTCTATTGTCTAAAACTGCCGCTTGAAAGGGAGAGTTTGCAACAATCTCATCAATGATTGAATCCCAGACCTTAATCTGGTGTCAGGAGGTTTCCACGAACCAATTTAGTCTATTTTTCTGAAAAAAAATTTTGAAAAATTTTGAGACTCTATGTAGAGTCAATCTCTACATTCAGCTAGACAGCTCTCGCCGAGCCCCCCAAGATGAACCCAAACACGGCCACTCTAGCTCAAAGGGTTCCCGAGAAAACCAAGTCCAAAAATCTGGTTGCCAGAGCGAGATGGCGCCAAAAATCCGGTTGTCAGTGGTTTCCTCCGGAACCGTATGTCCGAATACCACCGTGCTTAGGCTTCCCTGAATGGGCTCGTCAAGATCTATCGAGTGATGTCAGTTTCAGGCCTGAAAAAAGGCCAGCCGATGCCCTAAAAGAAAACCCGAGCTCTCCACGATCCCTGGTTCGGGAGCTACCCAAGTTCAAAAACTGGTTTGACAGTTCGAGAACTGTCAAAGTCAATCTCCAAACCAGTGCAGCTTACCCTTTCCCAGTCGGAAAATACTCGAGTTTGGGCTCGTTTGGCTTGGCTCGTCCTGCTCCGACGCGTAAAGCAGTTTTCAGGCGCCTGAAATTTTTCAGCTCCAATGCGCCCGTAACCAGGCGGATCGGATAGGATTCGTCTCCCCAGACACCACTGTGAAGTCGGCAACCCTCTACGACCACCAGCTCCAGAGCTACAGTGGGCCAAAGTTTTCCAAGATGGCCGCCCAGCTGTCAAATGCTTAATTAAATTGACTATAGCTTCACAACCGTTTGTCCCACAGAGCTGCGGTTTCCTATGCAATGTCTAGCTTGACTTCCCCTATCCGCCCAATATGGCTTCAGGCCTGAAAAATTTCAGACCTCCGAATCGCCTGAAAATCTATGAAAAGTGTTTCCTGAAGCAATACAGTAACAGCTGTGAAAATCCGGTCCTTCTAGGACGTCTAGTTCGGGAGCTATAGAACTCCAAAGTTCTTAACCAAAAAACCAAGATGGCCGAAATTGGACTTTTTTCGCGCAACTTCGCCCCCGGTCGACCTAGGAACGCGAGATTTCAATCAATTAAGGTGTCTATAGCTGGTTGAAGACACCTACGGTGGAAAAAATATGGAAATTTTATTATTTCCTATTTATTTGGTCAAAAATCTTCAAAATTCCACAGCTCAGGAACCAATTAAAATAAAAATTTTCTAAAATATGCTAAAAATGGGTAAAATAAGTGTCTTTAAGACAACAGAAGAAAAATTTAATAATAATATTATTTGCGGGGTAAATTAAATAAAAACCGGTTTTTTAGGTTAATTTAGAATATCTCAGGAACCTGGTGAATTAAAATTGTTACTAACTAACAATTTTAGCGCGCAGCTAAATCAAATTTAAAAAGTGTGGGTACTCACTGTGGTTTCCGAGATAAACCGTGTCTAAGTTGAGATATTCTAACTATTATTACTAATTAACTATTAGGCTTAAAATTATTTTGAAGGTACCGGAAGTCTTCTCTGTTTGCAGGTTAAGCAGCTGTGAAGAACGAAGTCCCTGCGACGGCTCCTTCCACTACCTCGTGCGCATATGCTTTGATGATTTTCGCTGTTTTCTCGGAATTTTTCCAAGGGAAAATTCCAAAAGTCGTCTCAGATTGTAGATCTTCTTAATCCGCATGTGATGGTAAAATAAAATTGGGTGGTCACCGCTTTCAATTTCGCAGCGTACACAGTTTAGTGATTTTTCACTACTGGAAATATAACCTAAAAACGGTTTTTCCTTTTTCCCACTTTTCCACTGCAATCCAGGTATTTCAATTTCACTAAATCGCGTGGCCCGACTCTTTCTGCATCGATTAACATAAATTTCACTCAGATCGGTCAACTTTTTACCACTTTTTCGTATTTTTAAGTGCGGAGCTACATTAAAAATGATCCGACCGCCACGAGGGTTGGGGGGGTACTGGTTAGGTTAGGTTAGGTTAGGTTTTTTTTTTTTTTTTTTTTAATTTGCGTTCTCTACCCCGGACAAAATCTGGTTCTATTACTAATCTAGTTCTCTTTTACACCAGTTCTCGCTATTATTCCTCTCGCACTTTTATTCCGCATACTGTTTCTTTCTGTCATTCTTCTCTTTCAGTCTGTTATGGGTGGGACTCCCATTTTGCTTACTATTTCTTCTAACTACTATCTTTGTTGACTATTACTATGCCCAACATTATTTTGTTCTTTCTTTGTTTGCATCTAGGGTTAATAAATACTCGGGTAAATCTTTATTCTTACAATTACAGGGAACTTATAGACTACAGTACATTTTATTATTTACACTTCTTGCCTTTCTGTTTTTTATCATATTCTAACATTTTATTACTTACTTATCTATTTTACATGTTGCTTATTCTAACATATTTATTGCTAACTTTATTTCTATTGTATACATTTTTCCCATAAGGGTGATAAATACATCCTTGAGTTTAAGTCTTATATTTATGGTTTTTCTTACATACTATGGTTAATTTAATACAACTGGTTTTATTTGTTTCTACGTTTCTATTTTCTCGTTATTACTACGTTTTACAAAGTTTTTAATGAACTATATACTATTTCTCATATGCACAACGAATATATTCTACTATATTTTGGTTGCATACTCTACCGATCGGTTCTATTTCTTCTCACTACTTTTTTCGCTATTTGTGCGCAGTAATCCAAGAATTTGTCTCTCTTTTTCCCTGACATTATCACCCCTATATTTTCCTCGTTTATGTCTGAATCGATCTCTTGTTCTACCTGGTTTCTTTCATAGGCGTGTGCAGGGCAGTATATCAGAAGATGTGGAATCGACTCTTCAGTATTTGGGTCACAGATGCACGATGGACTCTCCTTACACTTGAAACGGTGCAGGTATTCGGAGAATCCACCGTGCCCCGTCATGACCTGAGTCAGGATCCCATCTAGCTGTAGCTTCCTGACTATCCTGTACGCCGCCACCGCATCTGGGAAAAACATCTTTGTGACAGAAGCCGTTGTACCGGTTCTGTATCTGTTGTTCCACTCGCCAAGCGCCGCCGAACGAATGCAACGCTTGACGAATGATACAGGACAAAGATCGTACTCCGGCTTCTTTTTGCTCAGAATGGCAGCCTCTTTTGCCAGCTGATCCACCCTCTCGTTACCCTCAATCCCTGCGTGAGCCTTTATCCAGAACAAGTCGACTACCTTGTTCTGGAGAGAAACAGCTGTTAAGTTCTCCCTCGCTTCCACAGCCAGGGGATGAAGGCAACTGTGGTTTTTCACTGTCATGAGGGCTGCCATTGAGTCACTGTAGATGCCGAAACTGGATGCCGCGCTCCTCCGTATTTCCTCAGTTGCCCTGCATATCGCCTGGAGCTCCGCCTGGTAGACCGTGCAGTAGCTTGGTAACGCCAGCTTGAGGGCACGTGTTTCGGCCTCGTTGTTCCACAAGGACAACGCAGCACCGACACGCCCCCCAATTTTGCTGCCGACGGTAAAAATCCTCACCTCCGGTTTGGCGCTGGCGTCAACTTGCTCCCGGTCCACCAGACTCTTGAACTCCAGGTCGATACGCCTGGCGGGGTGCGGGGATCTCGACGCGGGCTCTGGCCGCTCCACCTCTCTGTCTCCCAGCATTGGCAGTGACACTCCCCTCTTGGCCTCATAAAGTGAGGCCATCTCTCGAGCTCGGAGATCCAGAGGGAGTATTCCTGCCAACAGAAGTACTGAGTTAAGAGAGACGGTGCGGTACGCCTTGCACATTTTCTGTGCTATCCCGCGTTGCACGACGCCCAGTTGCTTTTGAATATTCAGCTTGCTCGCTGCTGGAGCCCATACGCTGGCGGCGTACAGGATAATCGGCTCTATCGTGGCCACATAAATGGTTTTAATGATGTCGGGGTTTAGTCCCCAACTAATCCTCGCTGCCCTGCACAGCTGTTTATAAACCCCGATCGCCTTTTGGCAGACGTTCCTAACATGCGTGTTAAAGGTCAACTTGTCGTCGACGGTGACACCCAGAATCTTGATCTCTTTAGCCATAGGTACTTCGACCCCGCCCATGCTCAGCCGTGGGGTATCGTATTTTAGTTTTCGCGTGATTGTTATCGCGTTGGTTTTTTGTGCTGCAAATTTTAACTTATTATCGACACCCCACGCCTGGACATGTTCGAGGGCGACGTTTGCCTTACTCTCGATCTCCAATGCTGTGTCACCGTCGAAGACAAGGACCACGTCATCTGCAAACGCCTGCACATGGACCCCTTTATCAGTCAGACTTTTTAGGAGGGGATCCAACAGAAGGTTCCAGAAGTCCGGACCTCCGATGGAGCCTTGTACGCAGCCTTTATTCGTGCTCTTGGAGAATTCTTCGCCCGCATACCTAACTCTGACCCTTCTGTCCGTCAAATAGCTGTCGATGACCCTCCTCAAGTTGAGCGGACACTTTTCCTCAGCGAGTCGGACTCTTATTGCTGGCCACCAGGCGCTGTCGAAGGCTCCCTCTATGTCCAAGGATATTAGCACGACAGTCTTCTTAAGGTTAAGTTTGTCCTTAATGTGCTTTATCAGATCATAGAGGGAGTCCTCGGTGCTCTTCTGGGGCATGAATCCGTACTGGCGAGTACTCATCCTCGGTAAAATATAAAACTTGAGGCGAGCCATCAACATCTTCTCGAATATCTTGCCCAAGACCGGAAGGAGGCCTATGGGCCTATATGATTTTGGAGTGGTGTAGTCTCTTTTCCCATGTTTCTTTAGCACCACCACCGTGGCCTCCTTCCAAGACTTGGGAAAATACCCGAGTTTTAGACATTGGTTCAGAAGCGCCAGGAAGGCATCGGGCTCCTTCCCAATAGCATGGCTGCATATATCGGCTGTGAGGCCATCTATTCCTGGAGCCTTCTTGGGATTGAAGGATTCGCAAGCAATACGCAATTCTGTCGGCGTGAAGGGTGGATCTTGCTGTTCGTCATCCTCATCTTTATTTACCGCTTCGGCTTTTGCCCGGATATTTGTGTGATGGTTGGTGTCGGCGCATTCGAGGTCTTCAGGGTAAAAGGTTTCCGCGATCAGTCTCACGGAGCCCTTTGCATCAAGCACCTTGCCGTCTTCCACCATAGGCACATCCACCCCTCTTTGCGTCGTCCTTCCAATGACCCTGTAGATCCCCTCCCATACCCCTTCCCTATCCTGTTTAGTGCAGAACTCTTTCCAACTCTCGGTCTGAGCTCGAGCTGCCTCTGCCTCATATTCCCTCTTTCGTTTGAGGTACTCTTCGACAACCATCGGTCTTCGGACTGGGGCAGCGCATCGCACTCTTCTTTTATGGGTAGCGACGCTCCTCTTCATCTCAGCGAGTTTCTCCGACCACCACGGCAAAGTAAGCTTATCCTTGACTTTTTTAATAGGCATTGCTGCGCGACACGCTTCCTGTATGATATTTGTGTAGCTATCGGTGGTAATATCTAAGATTTCTGTATTATTAATTTGTGCTATTGTTTGTTTTTGGAATTTACAGTCTATTTTTAATTGGTTTAATTTCGTATGAAATGTTTGCCAATTAGCTTTTTTGGTATTGAAGATGCGCGTGGTTCTTTCTGTTTGAACACCTTTCGCTCTCTCCAGCCTAAAGTCAAAGAGTATGCCATTGTGGTCGGAGCTCGTGAGACCCTCGTCTACTCTCCAGTTTTCCGCCAGTCCTAAGATGTTGTCGGAACATGCGGTCAAGTCGACATTGCTGCTGATGCGTTGACCTCCCCTGATGGTGTCGAAAGTTGGAATTTCCCCTACATTAAGGATATTCAGCCCGAGCCCGCCGAGAGTTCCACACACATCCTCTCCCCTGCGGTCAACCACCATGCCCCCCCACCAGGTGTTTTTTGCGTTGGCGTCCCCTCCAACAAGAAACGGTTTTGTGCCGTTAGCCATGCCTATTTGCCTCAGTTGATTGAGGTAAGGCTCCACCGGCTTATCTGGCTCGAAATAAAAAGAGGCGAGTGTGATCTCCCAAGCACTGGTTTGGATTCCCACCACGGCAATGTTTTCCGTGGTGAGTTTCGGATATTGGACAACTTTTATGTTTTTGTCAAAGACAGCAATCGCAGCTTTGACCACACCGCCTTCGGTACCAGTGTCTTGGAAGATCCGCACTCCCCTCTGACTTTTCATATCTTTTGCGCTTCCGACATATGGCTCCTGTATGAGCGCCACAGAAATTCCCCGTTTCTCTGCCTCCAACAGCAGCTCGTTGGTTGCTAGTTTTTTCCGTTGGAGGTTGGCCTGTGCAAATTTAAGGGCTATTTTTTGTCCTGGTGCGCCCTTAGCAATACGCAGTGGTTGACCGCGCTATTGCGTCCCATTTACGGCGGACAGGGCAATCGGAACTGAAAGCATTGTGCTCTTTATTGAGCAAGTTCGCTCTCTCACAGTTCCTGCAGACTGCCGTACCCCCAGCAGACCAGTCTGGGCATTCGGTTTTTAGGTGAGGACCTCCGCAGTGGCTACACAAGTCCGCTTTCTCTGTACAGTGCTTTCGCCCGTGCCCGTAAGCCAGGCAGCGAGTGCACTGCATGAGTGGGGTCTGGTCTTCGACCCGAACTCTCTGAAGGTCTACGTGGACGTAGCCTCTTTTCGTCACCCGCTGCCATAACTCGGGAGACGTGCTCAGCACGATGTGTACAGAGTGCGGGTTTCTCGTTTTCCGTCTATACCGTACTTCCATTCTATCTTCCCCATCGCGGAGGCCGCGAAAAACGTCCCGATTCTGGTTTCTCAGGGCTTTTTGGACGTCTTCATCGGTATTTACTGCCAAGACGTCTCTGAGTATCAGCATCGGGTCCTTGTTTTTCACAGCCTCCACAGTGAGGTTGACGCTATCCCTTTCTAATCTCTCTTTTACCTTGTCTCTCTCACTTTCCGTCTCGAATCCCATAACTACCTTTCTATTTTTAGCCTTTCGCACCCTTTCAACCTTAACCCATCCATCCTTAGCCTCCACTGCTTTCCTCACCCTTTCCAGCACTTCCTCCCCAGTCTCTGCTTCGTTTTTAGAGGTGACTACTACAGAGTGCAGCGTGTTCCGTCTCTCTGACGTCCCACTGCCGTCTCTCCAGGCTGCAGCCACCTTGGCGTATGAAGGTAACTCGGTCTGCGATTTTTGCTCCTCTATCGCTATTTTTAGGTCCTCCATGCGCTTATTATTCTCTTCCAGCAGCTTGGAATGCGCTTCTATCTTACTTATCAGGAGAACTGTATCTTCTGTCCTGATTTGTTCGTTGGTTAGGTAAAGTTAGGTTAGGTTAGGTCAGGTTTTTTTTTTTTTTTTTGATATGTGACGTGGACTGCTAGTTGAAGGCGGGCCGGATAGTGTCGGACTCCAACCGACTGAAAACCAGTCCCCGTCAGCGCGGTTTGGTCTCCCATGTGGTAGTGGGAGAATCTTTTATACTTCCTTCTTTTATCTTTTCCAGCGCTTTATTTTAAATCTATGAAAGGTGACAATAACTATACAGTACTTCTAGATTATTATATACAATTATAACATTTTATTTTTGTCCTTTATAGGCAGACCCATTACTTATTCCTCTTGCAGTTGATGGCTTAACTACGCTTACACTTCTTACAAAACTACACTTTACACTAACTTCTTACGCTACATATTACATGTTTTATACATTGGTGACAGTTTAGGTGGCAATTTTTTTTTTTTTATATATATATGAAATTATATGTACATATATATATATATTTTTTTTTTTTTTTATTAGCCTTCTCTTATTACTATTGGCTTACATTTCCCGTATGATTATCATATTGAGATGTACAGCCTTACGTAGCATACTTATTATTATTGTTCACAATTTCGCATATGTCCTTGCAGTATTTAATGAATTTTTCACGGCACTTTTTATTTTTTATGATTGCCGCCATCGACTCTTTGTTTACCCCCAACGTTCATGGGGCCTATTCTGAGCTGTACGTTCATTCCAGTTCTCGCACTTATTCCTCTCGCACTTTCATTCCTCATACTTGATCTTTCTTTCATACATCCGCATTTGTGTCTGTTATGGGTGGGATTCCCAGCTATAAACTAGCTAGCTATCTATCTTTATTTATTTTATTGAAAAGCCAGGGTCAAAACTTTTATTTTTACATTTTTTACTACATTTTTAGTATACTACTCTATCTAGTACATAATATACCAAGGAGCGGTTCATTTACCGTGGTATTAACATTTCACACTTATTGTTAGTTGGACTTTTTACGTTCTTATATATTAACTTATATATTGCATTTTTTATACAGGTCCTACAGAGTAGGGGGATGCATCTCTTATATATATAGAACTTGTTTTTAACCTATTGCACTAAAACTATTTTCCAGGTCCTTTACGGACGGGAGCAGTTTTTGTTTAATTCTATCTTTAATTATTACCACGAAAATTTACAAGTTTACGGTCTTATCCTTAAACTACTTTACAACTAGTTTCCTATGCTGTTCTTTATATAACGCAGTATATAGTGACAGCATATTTACTTATTCGGTTTTGTTTCTTTTGACAACTATGGATGCTATTTGACTGCAGTAACTTAAAAACGACTCTCTGTATTTCCCCGTCATTAGATGCGGTGCCTGTTGAACATTCAGTTCTACACCAAGTTGTTGCTCAGTCTCATATCTCAGCCTTTCAGTCATTGGGCAACTGAATAAGATGTGCAGAACCGTCTCCTCAACACCAGGTTCGCAGGCGCACGATGGGTCCTCCTTACACTTGAAGCGTTTCAAGTATGCGGAGAACCCACCGTGCCCCGTCAAAATTTGCGTAGTCAAACTATCGTGGGTTATCTTGCGTACCACTCCGTACGCCGCCACGGCGTCCGGAAAAAAGATTTTGGTGCCCGAAGCTGTGTCACCCGATCTATATCTCCCGTTCCACTCACCAAGCGTCTCCAACCGAATTACTCGCTTGACGAATGAAACGGGACACTGATCATAGTCCGGCCTCTTCTTCAACTTTAGGGCGGCTTCCTTCGCGAGCTGGTCGGCTCTCTCGTTCCCCTCCAACCCCGCGTGGGCCTTTATCCAGAACAGCGAGACGCACTTGTTCTGGAGTTAACAGCGGCGTAAAGCGTCTCTCGTTTCCACTGCCAAGGGATGGGGGGAACTTGAGTTGGTCACCGTCTGAAGGGCCGCCATAGAGTCGCTGAAGATGCCGAACGTAGTTTCACTGTGCTTGAGCACCTCTCCCACCGCCTTTTGTAGAGCCAGCAGTTCAGCCTGATAGACGGTACAATAGGACGGCAATGCAAACTTAAGGGCCTTCGCTTCGACTGCGCCACTCCAGAGGGATAGCGCCGCCCCGACTTTGCCCTCAATTTTGCTGCCGTCGGTGAATATACGCACAGCGTAGTTGCTGTGGTTAGGTTAGGTTAGGTTAGGTTAGGTTGGGGGGGGGGACCACCCCACAGTGCTTACGTCCACGTCGTGTCCCCTGGAAACGACCCAGTCCTGACCACCGTAACGGAGTGGCAGGCTGGGCTCGGCCAAAGTGCACTGTGCTTCGTAGCTATCACTATCTTATTTTATGCGGGTTTTAATTTTATTGTTTGGAGAGCTACGAAAGTTTGCGGGCTATGCCTAAACAGCCAGCGCGGGACGCCTCCGGGCGGTTCCTTAAAAAAGGCCCTTCTAAGGGCCAACCAAAAGGCCCTTCTCAGGGCCAACAGGACGCTTCGGCGTCAGAGGCTAGCCGCGCGCCGTCTGCGGCTAGCTTCTACAGCAGGGCGGACGACATGTCGGACTCCGACATCGAGTCCATCGAGCGGTTGTCGGACGCGATTGCAGCCGAGGAGGGCGACTCTAGATCGCGGAAGCGGGCCTTCCTGAAGGACGGGTCTGAGGGCTCTTCGGGTTCGACAGTCCAAAAGAAGAAGTCGAAGGCCAAGAAGGCGACGACGGCGGCGGACACCCACGATGTGGGTCTCGCGGACGCCGAACGCCAGCTTAACCTGGCTCGGCGGGCGCAAGTCCAGGAGGACCTGGAAGAGCGGGTTGCGGCCAAGGAGCAACGGGCGCGCGTCGCCCGGGCCAAGGCCGGGTACGGAGCGTCCCGCGTCCTGTACGCCGACCACTCCTTGGTCGAGCTGGAGCGGATGGCGGAGGAGGACGCGGAGGAGATAGCAGAGGTCGCTTCCAAGTCCTCCAACCTCAAGGGCACTTTCCAAAAGTCCCTTAAATGCAGGGCTGCGAGCTTGCGCAGCATCGTCGCGGAGCTGGTGGAGCGCAAGGCTTCGGATGAGACGCGACAACTGCAGGCGAAAGTGGATCGCCTGCAGCAGGAGGTCAGCCAGCTTCACCAGAAGCTGGCTGAAGCCACGGCCCGGCCAAGCCAGACCGAGCCAAGACCGGTGGCAGAAGGCCCACCCTCCAACCTTGAGGACATCCTCCGCAAGGTTGTGATGGAGGAGAGGGCCTTCACGCGAGCCTGCATCGCAGGCATTGAGGACCGGCTATTGCCAGAAAAGCGCCTGCGACCGCCGCTTGCCGCGGACAAGAGGCGCAGCGAGCCGGGGCCATCCTCCGCCGAGGACGCCCTCCTCCCTTCCACAACCCCATCCAACCAGTGGACGGAGGTGGTTGGGAGGGGGAAGGGCAAGGCCAAAAAGGCAGTGGCAACAGTCCCTGCCGTCCCCGCCACCGCCCCTCCCAGCCAGTCGCAGCGGGCGACTGGCAAGGGAAAGGGGAAGGGGAAGGGGAAAGGGGGGAAAAAGTCGGCCCCCAAGCCCGCTGCCGCTGCTGCAGCTCCAGCGGCCAAAGGGGCCCCCGCCGGCACGAGGAGGAAGTTGGCTCCTCCTAAGTCCGCGGCCGTCGTGGTGACGCTCACCGCGGAGGCTGCGGAACAGGGGGAGACCTACGCGTCCGTATTGTTACGGGCGCGAGCTAACGCCGATCCCACCCAAATGGGGATCGGCAAAGTCACATGCCGCAAGACCCAAGCTGGTGCTCGAATATTCGAGTTCCCGGGGGCCGACGGCGGTGCCCACGCTGATCGGTTTGCGGCCAAATTGCAGGAGGCAATTGCGGACGTGGCCAAGGTTGCCAGACCTGTCAAGCTGGCGGCCTTGGAGATTAGTGGCCTGGACGACTCTGTCTCCAAGGAGGAGGTGGTGGCGGCGGTCGCAGCTATTGGGGGCTGCGAAGCCACAGCGGTGCAAGGCCGGGACATTAGGCCCGGTCGCGGCGGCATGGGCACCATGCGCATTGAGTGCCCAGTCGCCGCTGCCAAAGCCGTCCTTGACAAAGGACGACTTGCCGTCGGCTTCAGCTCGGGTGCAGTCCGGGCACTTGTGGCGCAGCCCTTGCGGTGCTACAGGTGCTTCGGCATTGGGCACACCCGGGCTCTCTGTCCGTCCACGGTAGACAGGACGGACAGTTGTTACCGCTGTGGCAAGCAGGGCCACAAAGCCATCACCTGCCAGGCCGCCACGCCGCACTGCGCAGTTTGCGCTGCCAGTGGCCGCCCGGCGGGTCACGTTATGAAGGGGAGGAATTGTAATCCTCCCCCTAAGAAGGGAAAAGCGCAGGCCACGATCCGGCCTGCCGCTACTACCGCCGTTCCCGTTCTTGAGGCGGGAGCGTCGACGTCTGCGGCTGCGGAGGGGGGTGCGATGTCCGATTGATGGCTACAGTCGAACATCGCATCCTTCAGGCGAACACCAACCACTGCAGGGCTGCCCAGGATCTGCTGATGCAGATCATGGCTGAGTGGTTGGTGGACGTGGCGGTGGTCGCCGAGCCTTACTCGGTCCCTGGCCATTGGCTGGGCGACCGGGACGACTTGGTGGCGTTGGTGACGCGGTCTTCCTCGGACTCCCCTCCCCTCTCGCTTTTAGAGAGGGGACCGGGATACGTGGCCGCCGCGTGGGGAGATATAGCTGTTGTGGGGGTTTATTTCTCCCCTAACCGCCCTCTCGAGGATTTCGAGAACTTTCTCGGAGTCCTCACCGCAGTCGTCGGGAGGGCGGCGCCGCGCCAGGTCGTCGTGTTGGGCGACCTGAATGCCAAGTCGGCGGCTTGGGGCAACCAAGCCGCCACGTGCAACGTCCGGGGACGTGCCGTCGAGTTTTGGGCGACTTCGTGCGGTGTGTCCCTCCTCAACAGGGGGGCGGTCCACACGTGCGTGCGGCAACGGGGAGGATCGGTGGTGGACGTCTCGTTCGCCACCCCCGTGCTGGCCGCGCGCATCGTAAACTGGCGGGTGGAGATGGTGGAGACCCTATCGGACCACCGCTATGTGCGGTTCGACATCTCCACTCGGGGCCCGCGGGAGGCTGTCCGCTCTGGCCAATCTCCCTTCCCGCGGTGGGCTCTGACCCGCCTGGACCGAGAGGCAGCCCAGGAGGCAGCCTTCCTCCAGGACTGGCTCTCGCCCCCTGTTGAGGTACAAGACGTGGACGCTGCAGCAGCCCAGCTGCGGGAGTCCCTGACCGAGGTGTGCAACGCCAGCATGCCTCGGTCTCGCCGTCCGCCTCCCCGACGCGCCGTCTATTGGTGGTCGGAGGAATTGGCGGGGCTCCGCGCCGCTAGTGTGGCGGCCAGGCGGGCCTACATGCGGAGCCGTCGACGCAGCGCCCGAAACCAGGCCGAGGAGGACCGCCTCTACGCCTCTTTCCGGGAGGCGAGGAAGGTCCTCAAGTCGGCAATAGGCGCTGCCAAGGACGCGGCGAGAGCCGAAATGCTGGAGGGTCTCGACAGGGATCCGTATGGGAGACCATACAAGGCGGCGCGCAGCAAACTGCGCCCACATGGTCCCCCATTAACGGAGACCCTCGAGCCGGCATTGTTGGATGGGGTGGTCCGGTCCCTGTTTCCACGCAGGACCAACTTCACCCCGCCAACAATGGACCCTCCAGAGGGAGCCGCTTCACCGGAGGAGGAGGTCCCCGCGGTGACGGCTGGCGAGCTGTACGCGGGTGTACTCCACCTCAGCGGGAAGAAGACGGCCCCAGGGCCAGACGGCGTTCCCGCACGCGTGGTGGCCATCGCCGCCACGCAAATGGAGGAAAGGTTTCGGGACCTCTTCAGCGCGTGTTTTACGGCTGGGAGGTTCCCGAAACTTTGGAAGGAGGGCAAGCTTTGCCTCCTCCGCAAAGAAGGACGCCCGGCGGACTCCCCCTCGGCTTACCGGCCCCTCGTTCTGCTCGAGGAGGCCGGTAAGATGTTCGAGGGGATCATCGCCGCCAGGCTTAACAGCCATCTGCAGGGAGTGGGGCCGGACCTGTCGGACGCCCAGTTCGGTTTCCGACAGGGCCGGTCCACCATCGACGCGCTGACCCTGCTCAAGGGCCAGGTGAAGGAGGCGACGGAGGCGGGGGACGGAGTGTTGGCGGTGTCATTCGACATAGCCAACGCCTTCAACTCCATCCCCCATTCGGCTATATTGGAGGCACTCCGGTATCACGGAGTGCCCCAGTACTTGCAAGATCTCCTGGCCAGCTACCTGGAGGACCGCGAGGTCCTCCTTGCGGACAGGTCGGGCTCGGTCAGGAGATACAGCGCAGAGTCCGGTGTTCCGCAGGGGTCGGTACTGGGGCCTCCCCTGTGGAACATCGGCTTCGATTGGCTCCTGCGGGGGATCCTCCTCCAGGGCACGAGTGTCATCTGCTACGCGGATGACACTCTCCTCATTGCCCGGGGGAGGGATTTCAGGGAAGCGGCCTGTCTGGCCTCGGCTGGCGGATCCTTAGTGGCAGGGAGGATCCACCGTCTAGGGTTGAAGGTAGCGCTGCACAAGACCGAGGCCGTGTTCTTCCACGGGCCTCGGCAGCGCTACCCTCCTGACGCCCACATTGTCGTGGAGGGCGTCCGGATAGAGGTAAAGGCCCAGATGAAATATCTGGGCCTGATGCTTGACAGCAGGTGGCGCTTCGGTCCGCACTTCAGCGGGCTGTCGACGCGCCTGCTGAAAGCTGCGGACGCCCTCTCATGGCTCCTCCCGAACCTCGGGGGACCCAAGGCGCGATGCCGGCAATTATACGCCGGCATTCTGAGGAGCATGGCCCTCTATGGGGCCCCAATCTGGGCGGACTCCCTCCATAGGAGGGAGAATGCGACCGCCATCCGCAGGCCACAAAGGGCCATTGCACTGCGGGTGGCGAGGGCCTACCGGTCGGTGGGCTTTGCGGCGGCGTGCGCTCTGGCCGGCACCCCTCCTTGGGAGTTGGAGGCGTGGGTGCTCGCCAGAGTGTACGAATGGACGGCGCGGCGCAAAGCGCTTGGTGAGCGCCCCGTCGACCAAGAGCGGGAGGCCGTGCGGCAGGAGGCGAGGGACGCGATAGTCCACCACTGGACGGAAGACCTCGCCTCCGCCGCCTTTGGCAGGCGGACCTTGGACGCGCTCGGCCCAGTCTTGAGAGACTGGCTCGAGCGGTCGCACGGTTTCCTCTCGTTCCGTCTGGTGCAGGTGTTGTCCGGACATGGCTGTTTCGGAACGCACCTGCACCGGATCGGGCGGGAGGAGACCGCGGCGTGCCATGACTGCGGCGCTGCGGAGGACACGGCCCAACACACCCTCGAGGCGTGCCCGGCCTGGGGTGAGCAGCGCCGCAGTCTTATTGCGGTTATTGGGCAGGACCTCTCGCTCCCCAGCGTGGTCGAATGTATGCTGGGGAGCGAGGAGGCCTGGACCGCGGTCGCCTCCTTTTGCGAAGATGTTATGTCGCAAAAGGAGGCGGCGGAGCGTGAGCGGGAGGACGACCCTCTCGCCGCACCGCTCCGCAGACGAAGAAGGGGAAGGAGAAGGCGAATGTTCGATCGCCTTCTCCCACCCCCAGGTGGTGATTAGCGGGCGACAGGCGCGGGGGCGCCTTCGCCCGCATTGCACTGATCACCACCACCGTCGGGCGGGAATGGCCGAGCGCTCGCGGCATTCCCGGGCCCCTCCTTGCTGAGAGGGGCGTGTAGGGCCCGCCATCAAGGCGGGCGATCGTCGGCGAAGGACTGGACGTAAAGGCTCTGCCAGCTGCCCAGTCCTCCGCCACTCACAGACGATGCGGGAGCGCCGCTGGGTCGTTTAGTGGGTATACCGGCTCCGACCGGGGAGTCCCACATACCCCTCCCTCCCCCGAGGGAGGGTATGCGTAACGCATTTTTCCCAGCGTAAAAAAAAAAAAAAAAAAAAAAAAAAAAAGGTTAGGTTGGGGGACCACCCCACAGTGCTTACGTCCACGTCGTGTCCCCTGGAAACGACCCAGTCCTGACCACCGTAACGGAGTGGCAGGCTGGGCTCGGCCAAAGTGCACTGTGCTTCGTAGATACCAATATTTTATTTTATTTTATGCGGGTTTTATTTTATTGTGCGGACTGTCTACGATTGTTTGCGGGCTATGCCAAAACCACCAGCGCGGGACGCCTCCGGGCGGTTCCTTAAAAAAGGCCCTTCTAAGGGCCAACCAAAAGGCCCTTCTCAGGGCCAACAGGACGCTTCGGCGTCAGAGGCTAGCCGCGCGCCGTCTGCGGCTAGCTTCTACAGCAGGGCGGACGAGATGTCGGACTCCGACATCGAGTCCATCGAGCGGTTGTCGGACGCGATTGCAGCCGAGGAGGGCGACTCTAGATCGCGGAAGCGGGCCTTCCTGAAGGACGGGTCTGAGGGCTCTTCGGGTTCGACAGTCCAAAAGAAGAAGTCGAAGGCCAAGAAGGCGACGACGGCGGCGGACACCCACGATGTGGGTCTCGCGGACGCCGAACGCCAGCTGAACCTGGCTCGGCGGGCGCAAGTCCAGGAGGACTTGGAAGAGCGGGTTGCGGCCAAGGAGCAACGGGCGCGCGTCGCCCGGGCCAAGGCCGGGTACGGAGCGTCCCGCGTTCTGTACGCCGACCACTCCTTGGTCGAGCTGGAGCGGATGGCGGAGGAGGACGCGGAGGAGATCGCAGAGGTCGCTTCCAAGTCCTCCAACCTCAAGGGCACTTTCCAAAAGTCCCTTAAATGCAGGGCTGCGAGCTTGCGCAGCATCGTCGTGGAGTTGGTGAAGCGCAAGGCTAACGACGAGACGCGACAACTGCAGGCGAAAGTGGATCGCCTGCAGCAGGAGGTCAGCCAGCTACACCAGAAGCTGGCTGAAGCCACGGCCCGGCCAAGCCAGACCGAGCCAAGAACGGTGGCAGAAAGCCCTCCCTCCAACCTTGAGGACATCCTCCGCAAGGTTGTGATGGAGGAGAGGGCCTTCACGCGAGCCTGCATCGCAGGCATTGAGGACCGGCTATTGCCAGAAAAGCGCCTGCGACCGCCGCTTGCCGCGGACAAGAGGCGCAGTGAGCCGGGGCCATCCTCCGCCGAGGACGCCCTCCTCCCTTCCACCACCCCATCCAACCAGTGGACGGAGGTGGTTGGGAGGGGGAAGGGCAAGGCCAAAAAGGCAGTGGCAACAGTCCCTGCCGTCCCCGCCACCGCCCCTCCCAGCCAGTCGCAGCGGGAGACTGGCAAGGGAATGGGGAAGGGGAAAGGGGGGAAAAAGTCGGCCCCCAAAGCCGCTGCCGCTGCTCCAGCTCCAGCGACCAAAGGGGCCCCCGCCGGCACGAGGAGGAAGTTGGCTCCTCCTAAGTCCGCGGCCGTCGTGGTGACGCTCACCGCGGAGGCTGCGGAACAGGGGGAGACCTACGCGTCCGTCTTGTTACGGGCGCGAGCCAACGCCGATCCCACCCAAATGGGGATCGGCAAAGTCACTTGCCGTAAGACCCAGACCGGTGGTCGAATCTTCGAGTTCCCGGGGGCCGACGGCGGTGCCCACGCTGATCTCTTTGCGGCAAAACTGCAGGAGGCAATTGCGGACGTGGCCAAGGTTGCCAGACCTGTCAAGCTGGCAGCCTTGGAAGTTAATGGCCTGGACGACTCAGTCTCCAAGGAGGAGGTGGTGGCGGCGGTCGCAGCCATTGGGGGCTGCGAAGCCACAGCGGTGCAAGGCCGGGACATTAGGCCCGGTCGCGGCGGCATGGGCACCATGCGTATTGAGTGCCCAGTCGCCGCTGCCAAAGCCGTCCTTGACAAAGGACGGCTTGCCGTCGGTTTCAGCTCGGGTGCAGTCCGGGCACTTGTGGCGCAGCCCTTGCGGTGCTACAGGTGCTTCGGCATTGGGCACACCCGGGCTCTCTGTCCGTCCACGGTAGACAGGACGGACAGTTGTTACCGCTGTGGCAAGGAGGGCCACAAAGCCATCACCTGCCAGGCCGCCACGCCGCACTGCGCAGTTTGCGCTGCCAGTGGCCGCCCGGCGGGTCACGTCATGAAGGGGAGGAATTGTAATCCTCCCCCTAAGAAGGGAAAAGCGCAGGCCACGATCCGGCCTGCCGCTACTACCGCCGTTCCCGTTCTTGAGGCGGGAGCGTCGACGTCTGCGGCTGCGGAGGGGGGTGCGATGTCCGATTGATGGCTACAGTCGAACATCGCATCCTTCAGGCGAACACCAACCACTGCAGGGCTGCCCAGGATCTGCTGATGCAGATCATGGCTGAGTGGTTGGTGGACGTGGCGGTGGTTGCCGAGCCTTACTCGGTCCCTGGCCATTGGCTGGGCGACCGGGACGACTTGGTGGCGTTGGTGACGCGGTCTTCCTCGGACTCCCCTCCCCTCTCGCTTTTAGAGAGGGGACCGGGATACGTGGCCGCCGCGTGGGGAGATATAGCTGTTGTGGGGGTTTATTTCTCCCCTAACCGCTCTCTCGAGGATTTCGAGAACTTTCTCGGAGTCCTCACCGCAGTCGTCGGGAGGGCGGCGCCGCGTCAGGTCGTCGTGTTGGGCGACCTGAATGCCAAGTCGGCGGCTTGGGGCAACCAAGCCGCCACGTGCAACGTCCGGGGACGTGCCGTCGAGTTTTGGGCGACTTCGTGCGGTGTGTCCCTCCTCAACAGGGGGGCGGTCCACACGTGCGTGCGGCAACGGGGAGGATCGGTGGTGGACGTCTCGTTCGCCACCCCCGTGCTGGCCGCGCGCATTGAAAACTGGCGGGTGGAGATGGTGGAGACCTTGTCGGACCACCGCTATGTGCGGTTCGACATCTCCACTCGGGGCCCGCGGGAGGCTGTCCGCTCTGGCCAATCTCCCTTCCCGCGGTGGGCTCTGACCCGCCTGGACCGAGAGGCAGCCCAGGAGGCAGCCTTCCTCCAGGACTGGCTCTCGCCCCCTGTTGAGGTACAAGACGTGGACGCTGCAGCAGCCCAGCTGCGGGAGTCCCTGACCGAGGTGTGCAACGCCAGCATGCCTCGGTCTCGCCGTCCGCCTCCCCGACGCGCCGTCTATTGGTGGTCGGAGGAATTGGCGGGGCTCCGCGCCGCTAGTGTGGCGGCCAGGCGGGCCTACATGCGGAGCCGTCGACGCAGCGCCCGTAACCAGGTCGAGGAGGACCGCCTCTACGCCTCTTTCCGGGAGGCGAGGAAGGTCCTCAAGTCGGCAATAGGCGCTGCCAAGGACGCGGCGAGGGCCGAAATGCTGGAGGGTCTCGACAGGGATCCGTATGGGAGACCATACAAGGCGGCGCGCAGCAAACTGCGCCCACATGGTCCCCCACTAACGGAGACCCTCGAGCCGGCGCTGTTGGATGGGGTGGTCCGGTCCCTGTTTCCACGCAGGACCAACTTCACCCCGCCAACGATGGACCCTCCAGAGGGGGCCGCTTCACCGGAGGAGGAGGTTCCCCCGGTGACGGCTGGCGAGCTTTACGCGGGGGTACTCCACCTCAGCGGGAAGAAGACGGCCCCAGGGCCAGACGGCGTTCCCGCACGCGTGGTGGCCATCGCCGCCACGCAAATGGAGGAGAGGTTTCGGGACCTCTTCAGCGCGTGTTTTACGGCTGGGAGGTTCCCGAAACTTTGGAAGGAGGGCAAGCTTTGCCTCCTCCGCAAAGAGGGACGCCCGGCGGACTCTCCCTCGGCTTACCGGCCCCTCGTTCTGCTCGAGGAGGCCGGTAAGATGTTCGAGGGGATCATCGCCGCCAGGCTGAACAGCCATCTGCAGGGAGTGGGGCCGGACCTGTCGGACGCCCAGTTCGGTTTCCGACAGGGCCGGTCCACCATCGACGCGCTGACCCTTCTCAAGGGCCAGGTGAAGGAGGCGACGGAGGCGGGGGACGGAGTGTTGGCGGTGTCATTCGACATAGCCAACGCCTTTAACTCCATCCCCCATTCGGCTATACTGGAGGCACTCCGGTATCACGGAGTGCCCCAGTACTTGCGAGATCTCCTGGCCAGCTACCTGGAGGACCGCGAGATCCTCCTTGCGGACAGGTCGGGCTCGGTCAGGAGATACAGCGCAGAGTCCGGTGTTCCGCAGGGGTCGGTACTGGGGCCTCCCCTGTGGAACATCGGCTTCGATTGGCTCCTGCGGGGGATCCTCCTCCAGGGCACGAGTGTCATCTGCTACGCGGATGACACTCTCCTCATTGCTCGGGGGAGGGATTTCAGGGAGGCGGCCTGTCTGGCCTCGGCTGGCGGATCCTTAGTGGCAGGGAGGATCCGCCGTCTAGGGTTGAAGGTAGCGCTGCACAAGACCGAGGCCGTGTTCTTCCACGGGCCTCGGCAGCGCTACCCTCCTGACGCCCACATTGTCGTGGAGGGCGTCCGGATAGAGGTGAAGGCCCAGATGAAATATCTGGGCCTGATGCTTGACAGCAGGTGGCGCTTCGGTCCGCACTTCAGCGGGCTGTCGACGCGCCTGCTGAAAGCTGCGGACGCCCTCTCATGGCTCCTCCCGAACCTCGGGGGACCCAAGGCGAGATGCCGGCAGTTATACGCCGGCATTCTCAGGAGCATGGCCCTCTATGGGGCCCCGATCTGGGCGGACTCCCTCCATAGGAGGGAGAATGCGACCGCCATCCGCAGGCCACAAAGGGCCATTGCACTGCGGGTGGCGAGGGCCTACCGGTCGGTGGGCTTTGCGGCGGCGTGCGCTCTGGCCGGCACCCCTCCTTGGGAGTTGGAGGCGTGGGTGCTCGCCAGAGTGTACGAATGGACGGCGCGGCGCAAAGCGCTTGGTGAGCGCCCCGTCGACCAAGAGCGGGAGGCCGTGCGGCAGGAGGCGAGGGACGCGATAGTCAACCACTGGACGGAAGACCTCGCCTCCGCCGCCTTTGGCCGGCGGACCTTGGACGCGCTCGGCCCAGTCTTGAGAGACTGGCTCGAGCGGTCGCACGGTTTCCTCTCGTTCCGTCTGGTGCAGGTGTTGTCCGGACATGGCTGTTTCGGAACGCACCTGCACCGGATCGGGCGGGAGGAGACCGCGGCGTGCCATGACTGCGGCACTGCGGAGGACACGGCCCAACACACCCTCGAGGCGTGCCCGGCCTGGGGTGAGCAGCGCCGCAGTCTAACTGCGGTTATTGGGCAGGACCTCTCGCTCCCCAGCGTGGTCGAATGTATGCTGGGGAGCGAGGAGGCCTGGACCGCGGTCGCCTCCTTTTGCGAGGATGTTATGTCGCAAAAGGAGGCGGCGGAGCGTGCGCGGGAGGACGACCCTCTCGCCGCACCGCTCCGCAGACGAAGAAGGGGAAGGAGAAGGCGAATGTTCGATCGCCTTCTCCCACCCCCAGGTGGTGATTAGCGGGCGACAGGCGCGGGGGCGCCTTCGCCCGCATTGCACAGATCACCACCACCGTCGGGCGGGAATGGCCGAGCGCTCGCGGCATTCCCGGGCCCCTCCTTGCTGAGAGGGGCGTGCAGGGCCCGCCGTCAAGGCGGGCGATCGTCGGCGAAGGACTGGACGTAAAGGCTCTGCCAGCTGCCCAGTCCTTCGCCACTCACAGACGATGCGGGAGCGCCGCTGGGTCGTTTAGTGGGTATACCGGCTCTGACCGGGGAGTCCCACATACCCCTCCCTCCCCCGAGGGAGGGTATGCGTAACGCATTTTTCCCAGCGTAAAAAAAAAAAAAAAAAAAAAAAAAAAAAGGTTAGGTTAGGTTGGGGGACCACCCCACAGTGCTTACGTCCACGTCGTGTCCCCTGGAAACGACCCAGTCCTGACCACCGTAACGGAGTGGCAGGCTGGGCTCGGCCAAAGTGCACTGTGCTTCGTAGCTATCACTATTTTATTTTATGCGGGTTTTAATTTTATTGTTTGGAGAGCTACGAAAATTTGCGGGCTATGCCTAAACAGCCAGCGCGGGACGCCTCCGGGCGGTTCCTTAAAAAAGGCCCTTCTCAGGGCCAACCAAAAGGCCCTTCTCAGGGCCAACAGGACGCTTCGGCGTCAGAGGCTAGCCGCGCGCCGTCTGCGGCTAGCTTCTACAGCAGGGCGGACGAGATGTCGGACTCCGACATCGAGTCCATCGAGCGGTTGTCGGACGCGATTGCAGCCGAGGAGGGCGACTCTAGATCGCGGAAGCGGGCCTTCCTGAAGGACGGGTCTGAGGGCTCTTCGGGTTCGACAGTCCAAAAGAAGAAGTCGAAGGCCAAGAAGGCGACGACGGCGGCGGACACCCACAATGTGGGTCTCGCAGACGCCGAACGCCAGCTGAACCTGGCTCGGCGGGCGCAAGTCCAGGAGGACTTGGAAGAGCGGGTTATGGCCAAGGAGCAACGGGCGCGCGTCGCCCGGGCCAAGGCCGGGTACGGAGCGTCCCGCGTTCTGTACGCCGACCACTCCTTGGTCGAGCTGGAGCGGATGGCGGAGGAGGACGCGGAGGAGATCGCTGAGGTCGCTTCCAAGTCCTCCAACCTCAAGGGCACTTTCCAAAAGTCCCTAAAGTGTAGGGCTGCAAGCATGCGCAGCATCGTCGCGGAGTTGGTGAAGCGCAAGGCTTCCGACGAGACGCGACAACTGCAGGCGAAAGTGGATCGCCTGCAGCAGGAGGTCAGCCAGCTTCACCAGAAGCTGGCTGAAGCCACGGCCCGGCCAAGCCAGGCCGAGCCAAGAACGGTGGCAGAAAGCCCACCCTCCAACCTTGAGGACATCCTCCGCAAGGTTGTGATGGAGGAGAGGGCCTTCACGCGAGCCTGCATCGCAGGCATTGAGGACCGGCTATTGCCAGAAAAGCGCCTGCGACCGCCGCTTGCCGCGGACAAGAGGCGCAGTGAGCCGGGGCCATCCTCCGCCGAGGACGCCCTCCTCCCTTCCACCACCCCATCCAACCAGTGGACGGAGGTGGTTGGGAGGGGGAAGGGCAAGGCCAAAAACGCAGTGGCAACAGTCCCTGCCGTCCCCGCCACCGCCCCTCCCAGCCAGTCGCAGCGGGCGACTGGCAAGGGAAAGGGGAAGGGGAAGGGGAAAGGGGGGAAAAAGTCGGCCCCCAAGGCCGCTGCCGCTGCTCCAGCTCCAGCGGCCAAAGGGGCCCCCGCCGGCACGAGGAGGAAGTTGGCTCCTCCTAAGTCCGCGGCCGTCGTGGTGACGCTCACCGCGGAGGCTGCGGAACGGGGGGAGACCTACGCGTCCGTCTTGTTACGGGCGCGAGCCAACGCCGATCCCACCCAAATGGGGATCGGCAAAGTCACTTGCCGTAAGACCCAGACCGGTGGCCGAATCTTCGAGTTCCCGGGGGCCGACGGCGGTGCCCACGCGGATCTCTTTGCGGCAAAACTGCAGGAGGCAATTTCGGACGTGGCCAAGGTTGCCAGACCTGTCAAGCTGGCAGCCTTGGAAGTAAGTAACCTTGACGACTCAGTCTCCAAGGAGGAGGTGGTGGCGGCGGTCGCAGCCATTGGGGGCTGCGACGCCACAGCGGTGCAAGGCCGGGACATTAGGCCCGGTCGCGGCGGCATGGGCACCATGCGTATTGAGTGCCCAGTCGCCGCTGCCAAAGCCGTCCTTGACAAAGGACGGCTTGCCGTCGGTTTCAGCTCGGGTGCAGTCCGGGCACTTGTGGCGCAGCCCTTGCGGTGCTACAGGTGCTTCGGCATTGGGCACACCCGGGCTCTCTGTCCGTCCACGGTAGACAGGACGGACAGTTGTTACCGCTGTGGCAAGGAGGGCCACAAAGCCATCACCTGCCAGGCCGCCACGCCGCACTGCGCAGTTTGCGCTGCCAGTGGCCGCCCGGCGGGTCACGTTATGAAGGGGAGGAATTGTAATCCTCCCCCTAAGAAGGGAAAAGCGCAGGCCACGATCCGGCCTGCCGCTACTACGGCCGTTCCCGTTCTTGAGGCGGGAGCGTCGACGTCTGCGGCTGCGGAGGGGGGTGCGATGTCCGATTGATGGCTACAGTCGGACATCGCATCCTTCAGGCGAACACCAACCACTGCAGGGCTGCCCAGGATCTGCTGATGCAGATCATGGCTGAGTGGTTGGTGGACGTGGCGGTGGTTGCCGAGCCTTACTCGGTCCCTGGCCATTGGCTGGGCGACCGGGACGACTTGGTGGCGTTGGTGGCGCGGTCTTCCTCGGACTCCCCTCCCCTCTCGCTTTTAGAGAGGGGACCGGGATACGTGGCCGCCGCGTGGGGAGATATAGCTGTTGTGGGGGTTTATTTCTCCCCTAACCGCCCTCTCGAGGATTTCGAGAACTTTCTCGGAGTCCTCACCGCAGTCGTCGGGAGGGCGGCGCCGCGCCAGGTCGTCGTGTTGGGCGACCTGAATGCCAAGTCGGCGGCTTGGGGCAACCAAGCCGCCACGTGCAACGTCCGGGGACGTGCCGTCGAGTTTTGGGCGACTTCGTGCGGTGTGTCCCTCCTCAACAGGGGGGCGGTCCACACGTGCGTGCGGCAACGGGGAGGATCGGTGGTGGACGTCTCGTTCGCCACCCCCGTACTGGCCGCGCGCATTGAAAACTGGCGGGTGGAGATGGTGGAGACCTTGTCGGACCACCGCTATGTGCGGTTCGACATCTCCACTCGGGGCCCGCGGGAGGCTGTCCGCTCTGGCCAATCTCCCTTCCCGCGGTGGGCTCTGACCCGCCTGGACCGAGAGGCAGCCCAGGAGGCAGCCTTCCTCCAGGACTGGCTCTCGCCCCCTGTTGAGGTACAAGACGTGGACGCTGCAGCAGCCCAGCTGCGGGAGTCCCTGACCGAGGTGTGCAACGCCAGCATGCCTCGGTCTCGCCGTCCGCCTCCCCGACGCGCCGTCTATTGGTGGTCGGAGGAATTGGCGGGGCTCCGCGCCGCTAGTGTGGCGGCCAGGCGGGCCTACATGCGGAGCCGTCGACGCAGCGCCCGAAACCAGGCCGAGGAGGACCGCCTCTACGCCTCTTTCCGGGAGGCGAGGAAGGTCCTCAAGTCGGCAATAGGCGCTGCCAAGGACGCGGCGAGAGCCGAAATGCTGGAGGGTCTCGACAGGGATCCGTATGGGAGACCATACAAGGCGACCAAACAGCCAGCGCGGGACGCCTCCGGGCGGTTCCTTAAAAAAGGCCCTTCTAAGGGCCAACCAAAAGGCCCTTCTCAGGGCCAACCAAAAGGCCCTTCTCAGGGCCAACAGGACGCTTCGGCGTCAGAGGCCAGCCGCGCGCCGTCTGCGGCTAGTCTCTACAGCAGGGCGGACGAGATGTCGGACTCCGACGTCGAGTCCATCGAGCGGTTGTCGGACGCGAATTCGTTTGCAGCTGAGGAGGGCGACCCCAGATCACGGAAGCGGGCCTTCCTGAAGGACGGGTCCGGGGGCTCTTCTTCGGGTTCGGCAATCGAAAGGAAAAAGGCGAAGGCCAAGAAGGCGACGACGGCGGCGGACACCCACGATGTGGGTCTCGCGGCCGCCGAACGCCAACTGAACCTGGCTCGGCGGGCGCAAAACCAGGAGGACTTGGAAGAGCGGGTTGTGGCCAAGGAGCAACGGGCGCGCGTCGCCCGGGCCAAGGCCGGGTACGGACCACTCCTTGGTCGAGCTGGAGCGGATGGCGGAGGAGGACGCGGAGGAGATCGCAGAGGTCGCTTCCAAGTCCTCCAACCTCAAGGGCACCTTCCAAAAGTCCCTTAAATGCAGGGCTGCGAGCCTGCGTAGCATCGTCGTGGAGTTGGTGAAGCGCAAGGCTAACGACGAGACGCGACAACTGCAGGCGAAAGTGGATCGCCTGCAGCAGGAGGTCAGCCAGCTACACCAGAAGCTGGCTGAAGCCACGGCCCGGCCAAGCCAGACCGAGCCAAGAACGGTGGCAGAAAGCCCTCCCTCCAACCTTGAGGACATCCTCCGCAAGGTTGTGATGGAGGAGAGGGCCTTTACGCGAGCCTGCATCGCAGGCATTGAGGACCGGCTATTGCCAGAAAAGCGCCTGCGACCGCCGCTTGCCGCGGACAAGAGACGCAGTGAGCCGGGGCCATCCTCCTCCGAGGACGCCCTCCTCCCTTCCACCACCCCATCCAACCAGTGGACGGAGGTGGTTGGGAGGGGGAAGGGCAAGGCCAAAAAGGCAGTGGCAACAGTCCCTGCCGTCCCCGCCACCGCCCCTCCCAGCCAGTCGCAGCGGGCGACTGGCAAGGGAAAGGGGAAGGGGAAGGGGAAAGGGGGGAAAAAGTCGGCCCCCAAGGCCGCTGCCGCTGCTGCAGCTCCAGCGGCCAAAGGGGCCCCCGCCGGCACGAGGAGGAAGTTGGCTCCTCCTAAGTCCGCAGCCGTCGTGGTGACGCTCACCGCGGAGGCTGCGGAACAGGGGGAGACCTACGCGTCCGTATTGTTACGGGCGCGAGCTAACGCCGATCCCACCCAAATGGGGATCGGCAAAGTCACATGCCGCAAGACCCAAGCCGGTGCTCGAATATTCGAGTTCCCGGGGGCTGACGGCGGTGCCCACGCTGATCGGTTTGCGGCCAAATTGCAGGAGGCAATTGCGGACGTGGCCAAGGTTGCCAGACCTGTCAAGCTGGCGGCCTTGGAAATTAGTGGCCTGGACGACTCTGTCTCCAAGGAGGAGGTGGTGGCGGCGGTCGCAGCGATTGGGGGCTGCGAAGCCACAGCGGTGCAAGGCCGGGACATTAGGCCCGGTCGCGGCGGCATGGGCACCATGCGCATTGAGTGCCCAGTCACCGCTGCCAAAGCCGTCCTTGACAAAGGACGACTTGCCGTCGGCTTCAGCTCGGGTGCAGTCCGGGCACTTGTGGCGCAGCCCTTGCGGTGCTACAGGTGCTTCGGCATTGGGCACACCCGGGCCCTCTGTCCGTCCACGGTAGACAGGACGGACAGTTGTTACCGCTGTGGCAAGGAGGGCCACAAGGCCATCACCTGCCAGGCCGCCACGCCGCACTGCGCAGTTTGCGCTGCCAGTGGCCGCCCGGCGGGTCACGTCATGAAGGGGAGGAATTGTAATCCTCCCCCTAAGAAGGGAAAAGCGCAGGCCACGATCCGGCCTGCCGCTACTACCGCCGTTCCCGTTCTTGAGGCGGGAACGTCGACGTCTGCGGCTGCGGAGGGGGGTGCGATGTCCGATTGATGGCTACAGTCGAACATCGCATCCTTCAGGCGAACACCAACCACTGCAGGGCTGCCCAGGATCTGCTGATGCAGATCATGGCTGAGTGGTTGGTGGACGTGGCGGTGGTTGCCGAGCCTTACTCGGTCCCTGGCCATTGGCTGGGCGACCGGGACGACTTGGTGGCGTTGGTGACGCGGTCTTCCTCGGACTCCCCTCCCCTCTCGCTTTTAGAGAGGGGACCGGGATACGTGGCCGCCGCGTGGGGAGATATAGCTGTTGTGGGGGTTTATTTCTCCCCTAACCGCCCTCTCGAGGATTTCGAGAACTTTCTCGGAGTCCTCACCGCAGTCGTCGGGAGGGCGGCGCCGCGCCAGGTCGTCGTGTTGGGCGACCTGAATGCCAAGTCGGCGGCTTGGGGCAACCAAGCCGCCACGTGCAACGTCCGGGGACGTGCCGTCGAGTTTTGGGCGACTTCGTGCGGTGTGTCCCTCCTCAACAGGGGGGCGGTCCACACGTGCGTGCGGCAACGGGGAGGATCGGTGGTGGACGTCTCGTTCGCCACCCCCGTGCTGGCCGCGCGCATTGAAAACTGGCGGGTGGAGATGGTGGAGACCTTGTCGGACCACCGCTATGTGCGGTTCGACATCTCCACTCGGGGCCCGCGGGAGGCTGTCCGCTCTGGCCAATCTCCCTTCCCGCGGTGGGCTCTGACCCGCCTGGACCGAGAGGCAGCCCAGGAGGCAGCCTTCCTCCAGGACTGGCTCTCGCCCCCTGTTGAGGTACAAGACGTGGACGCTGCAGCAGCCCAGCTGCGGGAGTCCCTGACCGAGGTGTGCAACGCCAGCATGCCTCGGTCTCGCCGTCCGCCTCCCCGACGCGCCGTCTATTGGTGGTCGGAGGAATTGGCGGGGCTCCGCGCCGCTAGTGTGGCGGCCAGGCGGGCCTACATGCGGAGCCGTCGACGCAGCGCCCGTAACCAGGTCGAGGAGGACCGCCTCTACGCCTCTTTCCGGGAGGCGAGGAAGGTCCTCAAGTCGGCAATAGGCGCTGCCAAGGACGCGGCGAGGGCCGAAATGCTGGAGGGTCTCGACAGGGATCCGTATGGGAGACCATACAAGGCGGCGCGCAGCAAACTGCGCCCACATGGTCCCCCACTAACGGAGACCCTCGAGCCGGCGTTGTTGGATGGGGTGGTCCGGTCCCTGTTTCCACGCAGGACCAACTTCACCCCGCCAACGATGGACCCCCCAGAGGGGGCCGCTTCACCGGAGGAGGAGGTTCCCCCGGTTACGGCTGGCGAGCTGTACGCGGGTGTACTCCACCTCAACGGGAAGAAGACGGCCCCAGGGCCAGACGGCGTTCCCGCACGCGTGGTGGCCATCGCCGCCACGCAAATGGAGGAGAGGTTTCGGGACCTCTTCAGCGCGTGTTTTACGGCTGGGAGGTTCCCGAAACTTTGGAAGGAGGGCAAACTTTGCCTCCTCCGCAAGGAGGGACGCCCGGCGGACTCCCCCTCGGCTTACCGGCCTCTCGTTCTGCTCGAGGAGGCCGGTAAGATGTTCGAGGGGATCATCGCCGCCAGGCTTAACAGCCATCTGCAGGGAGTGGGGCCGGACCTGTCGGACGCCCAGTTCGGTTTCCGACAGGGCCGGTCCACCATCGACGCGCTGACCCTGCTCAAGGGCCAGGTGAAGGAGGCGACGGAGGCGGGGGACGGAGTGTTGGCGGTGTCATTCGACATAGCCAACGCCTTCAACTCCATCCCCCATTCGGCTATACTGGAGGCACTCCGGTATCACGGAGTGCCCCAGTACTTGCGAGATCTCCTGGCCAGCTACCTGGAGGACCGCGAGATCCTCCTTGCGGACAGGTCGGGCTCGGTCAGGAGATACAGCGCAGAGTCCGGTGTTCCGCAGGGGTCGGTACTGGGGCCTCCCCTGTGGAGCATCGGCTTCGATTGGCTCCTGCGGGGGATCCTCCTCCAGGGCACGAGTGTCATCTGCTACGCGGATGACACTCTCCTCATTGCCCGGGGGAGGGATTTCAGGGAGGCGGCCTGTCTGGCCTCGGCTGGCGGATCCTTAGTGGCAGGGAGGATCCGCCGTCTAGGGTTGAAGGTAGCGCTGCACAAGACCGAGGCCGTGTTCTTCCACGGGCCTCGGCAGCGCTACCCTCCTGACGCCCACATTGTCGTGGAGGGCGTCCGGATAGAGGTGAAGGCCCAGATGAAATATCTGGGCCTGATGCTTGACAGCAGGTGGCGCTTCGGCCCGCACTTCAGCGGGCTGTCGACGCGCCTGCTGAAAGCTGCGGACGCCCTCTCATGGCTCCTCCCGAACCTCGGGGGACCCAAGGCGAGATGCCGGCAATTATACGCCGGCATTCTCAGGAGCATGGCCCTCTATGGGGCCCCGATCTGGGCGGACTCCCTCCATAGGAGGGAGAATGCGACCGCCATCCGCAGGCCACAAAGGGCCATTGCACTACGGGTGGCGAGGGCCTACCGGTCGGTGGGCTTTGCGGCGGCGTGCGCTCTGGCCGGCACCCCTCCTTGGGAGTTGGAGGCGTGGGTGCTCGCCAGAGTGTACGAATGGACGGCGCGGCGCAAAACGCTTGGTGAGCGCCCCGTCGACCAAGAGCGGGAAGCCGTGCGGCAGGAGGCGAGGGACGCGATAGTCCACCACTGGACGGAAGACCTCGCCTCCGCCGCCTTTGGCCGGCGGACCTTGGACGCGCTCGGCCCAGTCTTGAGAGACTGGCTCGAGCGGTCGCACGGTTTCCTCTCGTTCCGTCTGGTGCAGGTGTTGTCCGGACATGGCTGTTTCGGAACGCACCTGCGCCGGATCGGGCGGGAGGAGACCGCGGCGTGCCATGACTGCGGCGCTGCGGAGGACACGGCCCAACACACCCTCGAGGCGTGTCCGGCCTGGGGTGAGCAGCGCCGCAGTCTTATTGCGGTTATTGGGCAGGACCTCTCGCTCCCCAGCGTGGTCGAATGTATGCTGGGGAGCGAGGAGGCCTGGACCGCGGTCGCCTCCTTTTGCGAGGATGTTATGTCGCAAAAGGAGGCGGCGGAGCGTGCGCGGGAGGACGACCCTCTCGCCGCACCGCTCCGCAGACGAAGAAGGGGAAGGAGAAGGCGAATGTTCGATCGCCTTCTCCCACCCCCAGGTGGTGATTAGCGGGCGACAGGCGCGGGGGCGCCTCCGCCCGCATTGCACTAATCACCACCACCGTCGGGCGGGAATGGCCGAGCGCTCGCGGCATTCCCGGGCCCCTCCTTGCTGAGAGGGGCGTGTAGGGCCCGCCGTCAGTGCGGGCGATCGTCGGCGGAGGACTGGACGTAAAGGCTCTGCCAGCTGCCCAGTCCTTCGCCACTCACAGACGATGCGGGAGCGCCGCTGGGTCGTTTAGTGGGTATACCGGCTCTGACCGGGGAGTCCCACATACCCCTCCCTCCCCCGAGGGAGGGTATGCGTAACGCATTTTTCCCAGCGTAAAAAAAAAAAAAAAAAAAAAAAAAAAAAGGTTAGGTTAGGTTTTTTTTTTTTTTTTTTTTTTTTTTTTTTTTTTTTTTTTTATCCTTCTACCTCCAACATTGTCGGAGTCTATTCTAGGCTACGCTTCCATTCCAGTTCTCGCATTTATTCCTCTCGCACTTTTATTCCTCATACTTTATCTTTCTTTCATACATCCTCAATTGTGTCCGTTATGGGTGGGATTCCCAACTATCATCTAGCTATCTATCTATTTATATTTTATTTTATTAAAAAGCCAGGGATAAAACTTTTATTCTTACATTTCTTATACTTATATGTACTTATTCTACTTAGTCTATTTTACAGGTTCTTAGGTCTATTTTTATTTTATTTCCATAGCAAATTTGTTACTTTTAACTTACATTTTTTATTTTACTTGTTTATAGCTTAACTTACTTACATAACAATACAGGTCCTACAGAGGGGAGTACTTATAACACTTTTTATACTGTATTTGCTTTACAGGTCCTTTACGGACGGGAGCAGTTTTTTGATATAGGCTGATATAATTTTTAACCATTAACTATTTTATCCTTAATTATTCATCAGCTGGTTTTTTATGCTGTTCTTAGATATAACACAGTATATTGTGACAGCATATTTACTTATACGGTTTTGTTTCTTTTGACTACTATAGATGCTATTTGACTACAGTACTTTAAAAATAATTCTCTATACTTTCCCGTCATTAGATGCGGTGCCTGTTGAGCATTCAGTTCTACACCAAGTTTTTGCTCAGTCTCGTATCGTAATCTTTCAGTCATTGGGCAACTGAATAGGATGTGCAGAACTGTCTCCTCGACGCCGGGTTCGCAGGCGCACGATGAGTTCTCCTTACACTTGAAGCGTTTCAAGTATGAGGAGAACCCACCGTGCCCCGTCAGAATTTGCGTAGTCATGCTGTCGTGAGTAATCTTGCGTACCACTCTGTACGCCGCCACAGCGTCCGGAAAGAAGATTTTGGTACCCGAAGCAGTGTCACCCGATCTATATCTCCCGTTCCACTCGCCCAGCGTCTCCGACCGGATTACTCGCTTGACGAATGACACGGGACACTGATCGTAGTCCGGCTTCTTCTTCGACTTCAGAGCGGCCTCCTTCGCAAGCTGGTCGGCTCTCTCATTCCCCTCCATACCTGCGTGGGCCTTTATCCAGAACAGCGAGACGCGCTTGTTCTGGAGTTTACAGCGGCGCAAGGCGTCTCTGGTTTCCACTGCTAAGGGGTGAGGGGAACTTGAGTTGGTCACCGTCTGAAGGGCCGCCCTAGAGTCGCTGAAGATGCCGAACGTGGTTTCACTGTGCTTGAGCACCTCTCCCACCGCTCTTTGTAGAGCCAGAAGTTCTGCCTGGTAGACGGTACAATAGGATGGCAAAGCAAACTTGAGGGCTTTCGCCTCGACGGCGCCACTCCACAAGGATAGCGCCGCCCCGACTTTGCCCTCAATTTTGCTGCCGTCGGTGAATATACGCACAGCATAGTTACTGTGGTCGTTGTACTGATCCTCGTCTACCAGGCTTCCGAACTCCAGACACATTTGCTCCGCAGGATGCGGGGCCTCCAGCGCGGGTGCCATCCGCTCCACCTCCCTGCCCCCCAGTACGGGCTGGGGTACCCCCCTCCTGGCTCCGTATAGTGCAGCTGCTTCGCGGACGCGAAGATCAAGTGGGAGTATCCCAGCCAGCACCAGGGCAGAGTTCAGGGAGACCGTGCGGTATGCCCTGCACATTTTCTGGGCAATCCCGCGCTGGACGTTCCGAAGCTGCTTCTGAATACCCAGCTTTTCGGCTGCTGGAGCCCAGACGCTAGCGGCATAAAGAATTATGGGCTCCATTGTCGCCACATAAATTGTTCTAATGATATCGGGGTTTAGCCCCCAGCTAACCCTTGCGGCTCTGCACAGCTGTTTGTAGATTCCAGTTGCCCTCTTGCACACGAGCGAGACATGAGCGTTGAATGTCAACCCGCTATCTATCGTAACACCTAGGATCTTCATCTCCTTTGCTAAGGCGATGTCTGTCCCCCCCATGCTCAGACGTGGTGTGTCGAACTTCAGCTTCCTTGTTATTACCATCGCAGTGGTCTTATGAGGTGCAAAAGTAAGCTTATTTTCGACACCCCACGCCAGAACACGAGCGAGAGCGGCGTTGGCGGATACCTCCACCTCCAGCGCACTCTCCCCGTCGAAAACTAGGAGGACATCATCCGCGAACGCCTGTATATACACCCCGATACTCTGCAATGCTTTAAGGAGGGGGTCTAGGAGCAGGTTCCAGAAAATAGGGCCCCCAATCGATCCCTGGACGCAGCCCTTGCTGGTGCCCTTGGTGTACACTTCCCCGCCGTACCTAATTGAGACTTTTCGGTCACTGAGGTAGCTGTCGATGACCCGCCTAAGATTTACTGGACAATTTTCCTCCGCCAGACGGACTCGGACAGCTGGCCACCAGGCGTTATCGAAAGCTCCCTCTATGTCTAAAGATACGAGCGTGATAATTCTTTTTTGTGCCAGCTTTTGGTGGACGTGCTGCATAAGAGCATAGAGGGAGTCCTCGGTGCTCCTTTGGGGCATGAATCCGTACTGGCGGGTACTCATCCTCGGTAAAAGATGGAATTTCAGGCGGGCCACCAGCATCTTCTCAAAGATCTTCCCCAGTATAGGCAGTAGTCCAATCGGCCTATACGACTTGGGAGTAGAGTAGTTGTCTTTTCCTGGCTTTCTCAGTATAACTACCGTTGCCTCCTTCCAGGACGTGGGGAAGTACTGAAGCTCCAGACACTTGTTCAGGAACCCCAGAAATAAACCCGGGTCATTACTTACTACTTCACGGCAGATGTCAGCAGTAAAGCCATCGGAGCCCGGCGCCTTCTTTGGGTTGAAGGACTCTACCGACTTCCTTAGTTCAGCCATCGTAAACGGTGGGTCGCAGCAGCCATGTTGCTCCCCAAGGTTTACCTGTTCGGCTTTTGACCGAATGGAACGGTGATGAACGTTGTCACTCTCTAGCGCGTCTTCCGGGTAAAATGTTTCCGCTAAAAGCTTCACAGATCCCTTCGCGTCTAGTGCGTCACCATTCCATTCCAATGGCAGGTCCTCTTCCCTGCGCTGTGTCCTTCCTATTACCCTATATATACCTTCCCAAACCCCCTCCCTATTCTGCTTCCCGCAGAACTCCTTCCAACTCTCGGTCTGAGCTTTGGCCACTTCCAACTCATACTCTTCTTTCTGTTTCAGGTACTGATCTACGACCTTCTGCCTCCGGACTGGGGCGGCACAGCGGATCCTGCGCCTCATAGTAGCGACCAACCTCTTCATCCCAGCGAGTCTCTCGGACCACCACGGCAAGGTAAGTTCTTCTTTAACTTTTTTGCATGGCATTGTTAGTTTGCAAGCTTCATCTGTTATTTTGTTGAGATTGTTTGTAAATGTATCTATTTCATATTTATTTTTAATTTTATTAATTTCAGTAATGGTTAATTTATTTTCTATTTTCAATTGTCCGAATTTCGTATGGAATTCGGGCCAATTGGCTTTTTTCGTGTTAAATTTACGTGTTGTTCTTTCAATTTGGATTCCCTTGGATTTCTCCAAGAGAATGTTAAACACAATGCCGTTGTGGTCCGAGCTCGTGAGACCCTCATCAATCCTCCAGTCGTCTACTAGGTCCAGGATGTTGTTGGAGCAGGCAGTGACATCCACATAACTGCTGTATCGCTTCCCTCCTCGGATGGTGTCGAAGGTCGGAATTTCCCCTCGGTTTAGTATATTTAGACCAAGCTCGCCGAGAGTTCCCACCATGTCTTCTCCTCTGTGGTCATTCTTCGGGCTGCCCCACCATATGTTTTTCGCATTGGCGTCCCCCCCAACGATCAGCTTCCCAGAACCGACGGCGAGTCCTATTCGCCTTAGATGTTCTAAGTAGGGCTCGATAGGCTGGTCTGGCTCACAGTAAAAAGAGACAAGCGTGATCTCCCAGGCACTGGTCAGGATTCCCACCACCGAGATGTTGTTGGTGGTGAGTTTCGGGTACTGCTTGACTACAAGGTCATTGTTGAAGACAGCTATTGCTGCTTTCACAGTCCCACCTCCTATGCCAGTGTTCTGGAAGATCCTTACGCCCTTATGACTCTTCATTACTCCAGCCCCGGCCACGTACGGTTCCTGCAGGAGCGCCACCGCTACTCCGCGCTTCGTAGCTTCAATAAAAAGCTCATTGGTGGCAAGCTTTTTTCGTTGGAGGTTGGCCTGCAAAACTCCATAGGGGGTATTTACTCCCGAGGTGCCCTTAGCAATATGCTACAGTCGACCTGGCCACTTCGTCCCATCTTATGCGCACTGGGCAGTCGTGGCTAAACGCATTATGTGTTCCCTGCTCGGTCTTGGCTTTGGCACAGTTGCGACAAGCGGGTGGTGAACCTGAGAGCCAATCCGGGCACTCCGATCTCATATGTGGGTCTCCACAATGGCTGCAGAGGTCCGCAGGCTCCTTGCAGAACCGCTTGCCGTGCCCAAAGCCCAGGCAACGGGTGCACTGCACCAACGGGGATTGATCTTCTACTCTAATACGCTGAAAATCTATATGCAGTGTCCCGCCTTCCAGCGCTCGTCGCCAGATGGTGGGTGAGACGCTAACGATGACGTGGCCGACATGTGGGTTGCGCGTCCTCCTTCTGTATTTGACCTCGACTCTGTTTTCCTCATCGTCGAGGCCGCCAAAAACACCTTTGTTCTGGTTTCTCAGGGCCTTAATGATGTCTTCGTCGGTATTTACTACCAAGACGTTCCTGAGGACCAGAAGCGGGTCCTTGTTCTTGACTTCCTCGACGGTAAGGTCCACTCCCTCTTTTTGGAGTCGAGTCTTCATTTTGGCCCTTTCTTCTTTTGTTTCGAAGCCCATTATTATTTTACGGTCCCTGGCCTTCCTTACCTTGTCCACCTTTACCCAGCCCTCCTTGGCATTCGCTACTTTCCTGACTCTTTCTAGAATTTTGTCACTCGTCTCAGTCTCATCTTTCGAGGTAACCACCACTGAATGCAAGGTACTGCGCCCTGGCAGTGACCTTACGGCTCCAGTTGCGACTACACTCGCGTAGCTGGCCTTCTCCAATATCTCCTTTTGGAGGACCATCCTCTCCTTGAGCTCCTCAATGTGCCTGCTACTCTCAGCAAGAAGCTTTGTGTGTTGCTCCAGTGTCTTGAGCAACACATTGCTCGCTTTCTTCTCCTCCAGAGAAGATGGGCTTGTGGGCGTTGGATTAAGTTCGGCAGTCGCCGGCCCCTCTTTTGTCATTTTTTGTTTGGTAACCTTCAGTTCCGCTTCAGCCTCCTTAACCAATTGAAACAACCTCTCCGCAGCTTCAGAGATGGCTGTTTTTATCTCTGTCTTTGTGTTTCGAGAGCTGCTTAGGTTTAGCTTGGTTTTGGTAAGGCAAGCTTTAGCCTCCGAGATCCGGTCTACATATTTACCCTTTGGTGGAGAGCTTTTTTCGACTGACTTTCTTAATGAAGTCGCAGTCGTCGCCTTGCTCTCCTGGGCCGAGGCAGGCTTTGTCTTTATGTTCGCAGGGCCGGCCTGCAGCGTCTTGTCAACATTGAAGGTGTCGTTGTTATTAGGGCTAGTCTTTGTGGCTTCCCACTCGCCTATACTACGCCTTACGTTTAGAGGGGCAACTGCCCCAGGTCTTGACGGTGATTTTTCACCATCCCTAGCATTTGACGGCGTTCTAAAGCCGAACATGTTGGAGGTATGCGTCGCTTAGTCTAACGTCAATAGGGACGAGAGTAAAAAATAAATAAAATATATTAAAATTTATAGCTGTTGTTCAAAAGAAACAAAACCGCTAAGAAGTCTTAAAACTATACAATATAATATCGTAAAACCGTCTTTACAAGACTTTGCTCAGGGTCCGGAGACCTCAAACAGTCCTCAGGGGGCTCCACATAGGCCTCACAGTCAAGTTCTGGTCATAGAAACCGTTTTCATGAAGTTTTGTAGAGCGGCTCTATGTAGAGTCCTCCTGTTGCTATCACTAGATAGAGCCCGCCGAGCCCGATCCAATGAACCCAAACACGGCTACCCTATCCCAAAGGGTCTCGGAAACAAAGCAGTTTAAAATTCCGGTTGCCGATCCAAGATGGCGGCCGGAATTTGGTTACTGGTGGTTTTCTCCGGAACCGTTTAGCCGAATATCACCGTGCTTGGGCTTTCCTGAACCGGCTCGAAGAGATCTACCCCGCGGGGCAGGTTTCAGGCCTGAAAAATCTTAGGTCCTGAAAACCGCTGAAAATAGCCTTACCGGGTAGGGAGAAGCCCGCCGATGTCCCCAAAGAAAACCCGAGCCCTCTACGACCCCCGAGTCGGGAGCTATCCGAGTTCGAAAATTGGTTTGACAGTCCTAGAACTGTCAAAGTCAATCTTCCACCCGGTATAACTTCCCTCCCAGCGATCGCAGAACACCCGAGCTTGGGCTTGTTCGGCTTGGCTTGTCCCGTTCCGATGCGTTATCTGGTTTTCAGGCTCCTGAAATTTTCCAGCTCCAAAGCGCCTGAAACCCAGTAGACCGAACAGAGGTTGTCTCCCCAAACACAACTGCAAAAACGGCAAGTCTCTGCGACCCCCAGATCCAGAGCTATGCCAGGCCAAAGTTTCCCAAAGAGTGGGGATAACTGTCAAAAGCTGACTTTGGGTGGCTATAGCTCCACAACCGTTTGCCACAGAGAAACGCGGTTTGGAATGCTGTGCTTGGCTCCACTTTCTCTATCCGCCGAAAGTAGTTTCAGGGCTGAAAACTTTCAGGACCTGAAAACTCCTGAAAGTGAACAAAAAATATTTCCGCTTATATGCCGCTGAGAACTACGAAAATCCGAGTTCTCTGCGCCCAATAGTCTCGGAGATATTTAGGGATTTATACGGCAACCAAAAGAACCAAAATGGCCGAAAAAAGCTATTTCCGTCAATCTCCAAGCTACCGGGGTCAACTTTGGGCTTAAACCACCTCCAATACACATGCAAAAGTCAGTCCCAATGTCAAAAACTGATTATTTCTATTTATTTCGATTTTATTTGAATAAATGCCTAAAAATTTAATAACTTTGGGACCGCTAGTCGGAAAATTTTGAAAAAAATGTCTAAATTACAAATAAAAGAAACACTATTTGATGAAAAAACTAAAATATAAAAAATAAAATTTTAACCTATGGATATTTACGATTATATTAATTTTATAGTTTTTTTATTACTATATAAAAACTAGGCAAGCTAAAAATCTGAATTTTTCAGGATGTCCTCTCCAAGCCAGCGCGCAAAAGATAGCAATTGAAAAAATTTCAAAATGTCACGTTTTCAGAAGATACATGTGTCCAAAAATCCAATTTTCATTAATTTTTCACACAAAAACTATTTAAATTAAAAATCTAAAACTTGCAAAAACCTTCTTTTCTTAAGTCTCTCTTGTGTACTGCAAAACTTCAGGAGGCTGCCACGTCTCGTTGAGGTTTTTCAGACCACGTGTTTTTCGGTTTTTCCCAATTTCCTCAGGAAATCAGGGATGGAGGTGGTCCTGGGGTGGTCTGAAGCGTAGGTGTCGTCCTTCCGCTATGTTTTTCAAAATAAAAACATATGGTCGTCGCTTTACTTTTGCCGCAAATGCGGCAAACGTTATAGTTTGAAAACACTTAACCTCTAAATTAGCGGTTTTTTCACTGTGCGCATTTCAGCACTGCAATCCGGTGTGCACTTTAACTTTGTGCGTATGGGGGCAACTTGCCTCTACACAACAACACTTAAATTTTTCAAATCGGAGCACTTTTTACCGGTTTTTCGAATTTTTATGTGCGGAGCTGCTTTAAAAACGATCCGACCACCACGAGGGTTGCGGGGGGACTCGGTTAGGTTAGGTTAGGTTAGGTTAGGTTAGGTTAGGTTGGGGGACCACCCCACAGTGCTTACGTCCACGTCGTGTCCCCTGGAAACGACCCAGTCCTGACCACCGTAACGGAGTGGCAGGCTGGGCTCGGCCAAAGTGCACTGTGCATCGCTGCAAACAAAGTTATATCGTGTGAGTGTGTTGTTGCGATCGGCGGAGGCTATGCCTAAGAAGCCCCCGCGGGGCGCCCTCGGGCGCTTCCAAAAACTCAAAAACGGCCCTTCTCAGGGCCAATCACAAGGCCCTTCTCAGGGCCAACTGGACGCCTCGGCGTCTGAAGAGAGCCGCCCGCCGTCTGCGGCTAACTTCTTTGGTGGTTTGGCGCTTTCGGAGGACTCCGACAATGAGTGTCAAAGCTCAGTAGTCCTCTCGGACGCGGGCGAGTCCCGGCCGGAGTCGCGCAAGCGCGCTTTCTTAAAGGAGGGGTCCGAGGGTTCCTCGGCGTCGGGTTCGGCCAAAAAGCCAAAGGCCAAAAAGCCTGCGGATACCCACGTCGTGGGCCTGGCTGAGGCACAACGCAAGTTGGACCTGGCCCGGCGGGAACAGCTCCAACAAGAGCTGGAGGAGCGGGTTGCTGCCAAAGAGCAACGAGCTCGTGTTGCCCGGACCAGATCCGGATACGGCGCGTCCCGCGTTTCATACGCGGACCACTCTTTGGCCGAGTTGGAGCAGATGGCGGAGGAGGACGAAGAGGGAATAATTGAAGTTTCCTCTAAGTCCTCTAATTTAAAAGGGACCTTTCAAAAGGCCCTTAAAAGTAGAGCCGCCAGCCTGCGCGGCATTATTACGGAATTGGTGCAAAGAAAGGCCACCGATGAAACGCGGCAGCTGCAGGCGAGGGTCGATCGCCTGCAGTTGGAGGTCAGCCAGCTTCACCAGAAGCTGGCCGACGCGACCGCCCGACCAAATCAGGCCACACCGTCGCCTGCGGTGGAGGTTCCCTCCTCCAATCTTGAGGATATAATCCGCAAGGTCGTAATGGAGGAGAGGGCCTTCACCAGAGCATGCCTAGCAGGCATTGAGGATCGGCTCCTGCCGGAGAACCGTTTAAGACCGCCACTTGCGGCAGACAAGAGGCGAGAGGAGCCAGGCCCGTCCTTGCAAGGGGAGGATGCCCTCCTCCCTTCCACAACTCCGTGCAACCAGGAGGGTTGGACCGAGGTAGTCGGGAAGAGTAAGGGCAAGGGCAAAAAGTCCCGCCATCCCGCCACCCCACTCCCTGCTGCCGCGCCTCCCGGCCAGCCGCCGGTGGCCGGAAAAGGGAAGGGGCAGGGAAAGGGCAAAAAGGCGGCATCGGCCGCCCCTGTTGCCCCCGCCTCCACGACCCCCAGTCAGCCGCAGACCGGAGGGAATAAGAAAAAGGGGAAGCTCAGTCCCCCAAAGACTGCAGCCGTCGTGGTGACGCTAACGCCAGAAGCTGCGGAGCGGGGCGAGACGTACGCGTCCATACTGATGCGGGCGCGTGCAAATGCCGATCCCACCCAACTGGGGATCAGCAGAGTCTCCTGCCGGAAGACCCAAACCGGGGCTCGAATTTTTGAGTTCCCGGGGGCGGAGGGCAACGCCAACGCGGACCTCTTCGCAGCCAAGCTGCAAGAGGTCATTGCAGACGATGCGAAGGTGGCCCGTCCGGTAAAGACGGCGGCATTAGAGGTGACCGACCTCGACGATTCGGTCACCAAAGAGGAGGTGATGGCGGCAGTTGCAGCTCTTGGAGGCTGCAGCGTCGTAGCGGTGAAAGGTCGGGAAATCAGACCCGGTCGCGGCGGCATGGGCACCATGCGGCTCGAGTGCCCAGTCGCCGCTGCCAAAGCCGTCCTCGATAAGGGGCGGCTTTGCGTTGGATTTAGCTCGGGTGCGGTCCGGGCACTTGTGGACACGCCTCTGCGCTGCTACAGGTGCTTCGGCATTGGCCACACCCGAGCCCTCTGTCCGTCCACAGTAGACAGGTCGGACACCTGCTACCGCTGCGGCAAAGACGGCCACAAGGCCGCCTCCTGCACGGTCGCCACGCCTCACTGCGCAGTCTGTGCAGCCAGTGGCCGCCCAGCTGGCCACGTAATGAAGGGGAGGATGTGTGATCCTCCCCCCAAGAAGGGTAAAGCGCAGGCGCCGGTCGGGCCTGCTGCTAGCATCGTCGTTCCCGTGGCGGGAACTTCTGCGGCTGCGGAGGAGGGTGTGATGTCGATTGATGGATAGAGTCATCGAACATCGCATCCTCCAGGCGAACATTAACCACTGCCGGGCAGCCCAGGATCTGCTGATGCAGACCATGGCTGAGTGGTTGGTGGACTTGGCGGTGGTCGCCGAGCCATACTCGGTCCCTGGACATTGGATGGGCGACCGGGACGGCCTGGTGGCTATAGTGGCGCGGTCTTCCTCAGACTCCCCTCCTCTCTCGCTTTTAGAGAGGGGACCGGGATACGTGGCCACCGCGCGGGGGGATGTGGCCCTCGTTGGAGTCTACTTTTCCCCAAACCGCCGTCTCTCCGACTTTGAAGACTTTTTGGAGGTCCTCACCGCAGTCGTTGGGAGGGCGGCGCCGCGCCAGGTCGTAGTGTTGGGCGACCTGAACGCCAAGTCGGTGGCCTGGGGCAACTCGGCTGCCTCATGCGACGTCCGGGGGCGCGCCGTCGAGTTTTGGGCGGCGTCATGTGGTGTGTCCCTCCTCAATAGGGGGGTGGTCCACACGTGTGTGCGGCAACAGGGAGGGTCGGTGGTTGACGTCTCGTTTGCCACCCCCGTGTTGGCCGCACGCATCGTCAACTGGCGGGTGGAGATGGTGGAGACCCTGTCGGACCACCGATACGTGCGGTTCGACATCTCCACCCTAAATCCCCGGGGGCAGAGTGCTCGCTCCAACGGGTCTCCCTTCCCCCGATGGGCTCTCACTCGCCTGGACCGGGAGGCAGCCAGAGAGGCGGCCTTCCTCCAGGACTGGCTGTCGTCCCCTGTTGGGGCCCCGGACGTCGACGTTGACGTCGACGCCGCAGCGGTCCAGCTCAGGGTATCCCTGACCGAGGTGTGTAATGTAAGCATGCCTCGCTCCCGCCGTCCGCCTCCCCGTCGCGCCGTCTACTGGTGGACGGGGGAACTGGAGGGGCTCCGGGCCGCCTGTGTGGCGGCCAGGCGAGCCTACACGCGGAGCCGCCGACGCAGCGCCCGTAATCGTAATCGGGCAGACGAGGACCGCCTCTACGCCTCGTACCGAGAGGCGAAAGCGGCCCTCAAGGCGGCTATTGGCGCTGCCAAGGACTCGGCGAGGGCCGAGATGCTGGCAACCCTCGACAGGGATCCGTACGGGAAGCCATATAAGGCGGCGCGGAACAAACTGCGTCCCCAGGCTCCCCCGCTGACGGAGACCCTTGAGCCGCCACTGCTGGATGAAGTGGTCCGGTCCCTGTTCCCGCGCAGGACCGACTTCACCCCACCAACGATGGACCCTCCGCAAGGTGTGGCCTCACTGGAGGAAGTTGTCCCCCCAGTGACTGCGGAGGAGTTCCACGCGGGAGTTCTTAGCCTCCGCGCTAAGAAGACGGCCCCTGGACCGGACGGCGTCCCCGCCAGGGTGGTGGCCATAGCTGCCACTCAAATGGAGGATAGGTTTCGGGACCTTTTCAGCGCGTGCTTTGTTGCTGGAAAGTTCCCGAAGCCTTGGAAGGAGGGGCAGCTGTGCCTCCTCCGCAAAGAGGGACGCCCGGTAGATTCCCCCTCGGCTTACCGGCCCATCGTTCTTCTCGATGAGGTCGGCAAAATGTTCGAGGGGGTCATCGCCTGCCGGCTTAATAGCCACCTGCGGGGAGTGGGGCCGGACCTTTCGGACGTCCAGTTCGGTTTCCGACAGGGCCGGTCCACCATCGACGCGCTGACCCTACTCAAGGGCCAGGTGAAGGAGGCGACGGAGGCGGGGGACGGAGTGTTGGCGGTGTCATTCGACATAGCCAACGCCTTCAACTCCATCCCCCATTCGACTATATTGGAAGCACTCCGGTATCACGGAGTGCCTCAGTACTTGAGGAGCCTGCTGGCCGACTACTTGGAGGACAGGGAGGTTCTCCTTGTGGATAAAACGGGCAGCCTGAGGCGATACGGCGTAGAGTCCGGTGTTCCACAGGGGTCGGTGCTGGGGCCACCCCTGTGGAACATCGGGTTCAATTGGCTCCTGCGGGGGGCCCTCCTCCCGGGCACGAGTGTCATCTGCTACGCGGATGACACTCTCCTCACTGCCCGGGGGAGGAACTTTAGGGAGGCTGCCTGTCTGGCATCGGCTGGCGGGTCCTTGGTCGCAGGTAGGATCCGCCTCCTGGGGTTGAAGGTGGCGCTGAACAAGACCGAGGCCGTGTTCTTCCACGGGCCTCGACAGCGCTGCCCTCCTGATGCCCACATCGTCGTGGAGGGCATCAGAGTGGGGGTCCAGCCCCAGATGAAGTATCTGGGCTTGGTGCTGGATAACAGGTGGCGCTTCGGCCCACATTTCAATGGGCTGTCGACGCGCCTGCTAAAGGCCGCCGACGCCCTCTCGTGGCTCCTCCCCAACCTGGGGGGGCCCAGTGCGACATGTCGGCGCTTATATGCCGGCATTCTGCGGAGCATGGCCCTATACGGGGCCCCCATCTGGGCGGATTCGCTCCACAGGAGGGAGAACGCAACTGCGCTCCGGAGGCCCCAAAGGGCCATTGCACAGCGGGTGGCGAGGGCCTACCGCTCGGTGGGCTTTTCTGCGGCGTGCGCTCTGGCGGGCACCCCTCCTTGGGAGCTCGAGGCATGGGTGCTCGCCAGAGTGTACGAGTGGACGGCGCGCCGAAAGGCGCTCGGAGAGCGCTCCGTCATGGAGGAGCGGGAGGCAGTACGGCGGGAGGCGAAGGACGCCATTGTCGTCCATTGGACGGACGACCTCGCTACCGCCACCTTTGGCCGTCGAACCCTGGACGCGCTCGGGCCAGTGCTGCAAGACTGGCTCGAGCGGTCACACGGTTTCCTCTCTTTTCGTCTGGTGCAGGTGCTGTCAGGGCACGGCTGCTTTGGCACGCACCTGTACAGGATCGGGAGGGAGGAAACCCCGGCGTGCCATGACTGCGGCGCGGCTGAAGACACAGCGCAGCACACCCTCGAGGTCTGCCCGGCCTGGGCTGAGCCGCGCCGCAGTCTGATTGCGGAGATCGGCCAGGACCTCTCGCTTCCCAGCGTAGTTCGTTCCATGCTGGGGAGTGAGGAGGCTTGGGCTGCGGTCGCCTCCTTCTGTGAGGACGTCATTTCACAGAAGGAGGCGGCGGAGCGCGAGCGCGAGGACGACCCTCTCGCTGTGCCGCTCCGAAGGCGAAGAAGAGGTCGGAGAAGACGCAATCTTCTCCCTCCTCATGGTGGTGATGGGCGGGCGGCAGGCGCGGGGGCACCTCCGCCCGCATTGCACTCCACGCCACCTCCGCCGGACATTCCCGACCCTCCCCCCATGGGGAGGACGTGAGGGGCCCGCCACTAAGGCGGGCGATCGTCGCCCGAGGGGGACTGGACGTCAAGGCTACGCCGATCTCCCGGTCCCCCTCCAATCAGACGATGCGGGAATGCCGCTGGGTTGTTTTAGTGGGTATACCGGGCTCCCCGAGACCCGGGAGTCCCACATAACCCCCCATTCCCCCAAATGGGCGGGTATGCGTAATAGCATTTTTTCCCAGCGCAAACAAAAAAAAAAAAAAAAAAAAAAAGGTTAGGTTAGGTTAGGTTAGGTTGGGGGACCACCCCACAGTGCTTACGTCCACGTCGTGTCCCCTGGAAACGACCCAGTCCTGACCACCGTAACGGAGTGGCAGGCTGGGCTCGGCCAAAGTGCACTGTGCTTCGTAGATACCAATATTTTATTTTATTTTATGCGGGTTTTATTTTATTGTGCGGTCTCTACGATTGTTTGCGGGCTATGCCAAAACCACCAGCGCGGGACGCCTCCGGGCGGTTCCTTAAAAAAGGCCCTTCTAAGGGCCAACCAAAAGGCCCTTCTCAGGGCCAACAGGACGCTTCGGCGTCAGAGGCTAGCCGCGCGCCGTCTGCGGCTAGCTTCTACAGCAGGGCGGACGAGATGTCGGACTCCGACATCGAGTCCATCGAGCGGTTGTCGGACGCGAATTTGATTACAGCCGAGGAGGGCGACTCCAGATCGCGGAAGCGGGCCTTCTTCAAGGACGGGTCTGAGGGCTCTTCGGGATCTGTAATCGAACCAAAGAAGAAGGCGAAGGCCAAGAAGGTGACGACGGCGGCGGACACCCACGATGTGGGTCTCGCAGACGCCGAACGCCAGCTGAACCTGGCTCGGCGGGCGCAAGTCCAGGAGGACCTGGAAGAGCGGGTTATGGCCAAGGAGCAACGGGCGCGCGTCGCCCGGGCCAAGGCCGGGTACGGAGCGTCCCGCGTTCTGTACGCCGACCACTCCTTGGTCGAGCTGGAGCGGATGGCGGAGGAGGACGCGGAGGAGATCGCTGAGGTCGCTTCCAAGTCCTCCAACCTCAAGGGCACTTTCCAAAAGTCCCTAAAGTGTAGGGCTGCAAGCATGCGCAGCATCGTCGCGGAGTTGGTGAAGCGCAAGGCTTCCGACGAGACGCGACAACTGCAGGCGAAAGTGGATCGCCTGCAGCAGGAGGTCAGCCAGCTTCACCAGAAGCTGGCTGAAGCCACAGCCCAGCCAAGCCAGGCCGAGCCAAGACCGGTGGCAGAAAGCCCTCCCTCCAACCTTGAGGACATCCTCCGCAAGGTTGTGATGGAGGAGAGGGCCTTTACGCGAGCCTGCATCGCAGGCATAGAGGACCGGCTATTACCGGAAAAGCGCCTGCGACCGCCGCTTGCGGCGGACAAGAGGCGCAGCGAGCCGGGGCCATCCTCCGCCGAGGACGCCCTCCTCCCTTCCACCACCCCATCCAACCAGTGGACGGAGGTGGTTGGGAGGGGGAAGGGCAAGGCCAAAAAGGCAGTGGCAACAGTCCCTGCCGTCCCCGCCACCGCCCCTCCCAGCCAGTCGCAGCGGGCGACTGGCAAGGGAAAGGGGAAGGGGAAGGGGAAAGGGGGGAAAAAGTCGGCCCCCAAGGCCGCTGCCGCTGCTCCAGCTCCAGCGGCCAAAGGGGCCCCCGCCGGCACGAGGAGGAAGTTGGCTCCTCCTAAGTCCGCGGCCGTCGTGGTGACGCTCACCGCGGAGGCTGCGGAACAGGGGGAGACCTACGCGTCCGTCTTGTTACGGGCGCGAGCCAACGCCGATCCCACCCAAATGGGGATCGGCAAAGTCACTTGCCGTAAGACCCAGACCGGTGGCAGAATCTTCGAGTTCCCGGGGGCCGACGGCGGTGCCCACGCGGATCTCTTTGCGGCAAAACTGCAGGAGGCAATTGCGGACGTGGCCAAGGTTGCCAGACCTGTCAAGCTGGCAGCCTTGGAAGTTAATGGCCTGGACGACTCAGTCTCCAAGGAGGAGGTGGTGGCGGCGGTCGCAGCCATTGGGGGCTGCGACGCCACAGCGGTGCAAGGCCGGGACATTAGGCCCGGTCGCGGCGGCATGGGCACCATGCGTATTGAGTGCCCAGTCGCCGCTGCCAAAGCCGTCCTTGACAAAGGACGGCTTGCCGTCGGTTTCAGCTCGGGTGCAGTCCGGGCACTTGTGGCGCAGCCCTTGCGGTGCTACAGGTGCTTCGGCATTGGGCACACCCGGGCTCTCTGTCCGTCCACGGTAGACAGGACGGACAGTTGTTACCGCTGTGGCAAGGAGGGCCACAAAGCCATCACCTGCCAGGCCGCCACGCCGCACTGCGCAGTTTGCGCTGCCAGTGGCCGCCCGGCGGGTCACGTCATGAAGGGGAGGAATTGTAATCCTCCCCCTAAGAAGGGAAAAGCGCAGGCCACGATCCGGCCTGCCGCTACTACGGCCGTTCCCGTTCTTGAGGCGGGAGCGTCGACGTCTGCGGCTGCGGAGGGGGGTGCGATGTCCGATTGATGGCTACAGTCGAACATCGCATCCTTCAGGCGAACACCAACCACTGCAGGGCTGCCCAGGATCTGCTGATGCAGATCATGGCTGAGTGGTTGGTGGACGTGGCGGTGGTTGCCGAGCCTTACTCGGTCCCTGGCCATTGGCTGGGCGACCGGGACGACTTGGTGGCGTTGGTGACGCGGTCTTCCTCGGACTCCCCTCCCCTCTCGCTTTTAGAGAGGGGACCGGGATACGTGGCCGCCGCGTGGGGAGATATAGCTGTTGTGGGGGTTTATTTCTCCCCTAACCGCCCTCTCGAGGATTTCGAGAACTTTCTCGGAGTCCTCACCGCAGTCGTCGGGAGGGCGGCGCCGCGTCAGGTCGTCGTGTTGGGCGACCTGAATGCCAAGTCAGCGGCTTGGGGCAACCAAGCCGCCACGTGCAACGTCCGGGGACGTGCCGTCGAGTTTTGGGCGACTTCGTGCGGTGTGTCCCTCCTCAACAGGGGGGCGGTCCACACGTGCGTGCGGCAACGGGGAGGATCGGTGGTGGACGTCTCGTTCGCCACCCCCGTGCTGGCCGCGCGCATTGAAAACTGGCGGGTGGAGATGGTGGAGACCTTGTCGGACCACCGCTATGTGCGGTTCGACATCTCCACTCGGGGCCCGCGGGAGGCTGTCCGCTCTGGCCAATCTCCCTTCCCGCGGTGGGCTCTGACCCGCCTGGACCGAGAGGCAGCCCAGGAGGCAGCCTTCCTCCAGGACTGGCTCTCGCCCCCTGTTGAGGTACAAGACGTGGACGCTGCAGCAGCCCAGCTGCGGGAGTCCCTGACCGAGGTGTGCAACGCCAGCATGCCTCGGTCTCGCCGTCCGCCTCCCCGACGCGCCGTCTATTGGTGGTCGGAGGAATTGGCGGGGCTCCGCGCCGCTAGTGTGGCGGCCAGGCGGGCCTACATGCGGAGCCGTCGACGCAGCGCCCGAAACCAGGCCGAGGAGGACCGCCTCTACGCCTCTTTCCGGGAGGCGAGGAAGGTCCTCAAGTCGGCAATAGGCGCTGCCAAGGACGCGGCGAGAGCCGAAATGCTGGAGGGTCTCGACAGGGATCCGTATGGGAGACCATACAAGGCGGCGCGCAGCAAACTGCGCCCACATGGTCCCCCATTAACGGAGACCCTCGAGCCGGCATTGTTGGATGGGGTGGTCCGGTCCCTGTTTCCACGCAGGACCAACTTCACCCCGCCAACGATGGACCCTCCAGAGGGAGCCGCTTCACCGGAGGAGGAGGTTCCCGCGGTGACGGCTGGTGAGCTGTACGCGGGTGTACTCCACCTCAGCGGGAAGAAGACGGCCCCAGGGCCAGACGGCGTTCCCGCACGCGTGGTGGCCATCGCCGCCACGCAAATGGAGGAAAGGTTTCGGGACCTCTTCAGCGCGTGTTTTACGGCTGGGAGGTTCCCGAAACTTTGGAAGGAGGGCAAGCTTTGCCTCCTCCGCAAAGAGGGACGCCCGGCCGACTCCCCCTCGGCTTACCGGCCCCTCGTTCTGCTCGAGGAGGCCGGTAAGATGTTCGAGGGGATTATCGCCGCCAGGCTTAGCAGCCATCTGCAGGGAGTGGGGCCGGACCTGTCGGACGCCCAGTTCGGTTTCCGACAGGGCCGGTCCACCATCGACGCGCTGACCCTGCTCAAGGGCCAGGTGAAGGAGGCGACGGAGGCGGGGGACGGAGTGTTGGCGGTGTCATTCGACATAGCCAACGCCTTCAACTCCATCCCCCATTCGGCTATATTGGAGGCACTCCGGTATCACGGAGTGCCCCAGTACTTGCGAGATCTCCTGGCCAGCTACCTGGAGGACCGCGAGGTCCTCCTTGCGGACAGGTCGGGCTCGGTCAGGAGATACAGCGCAGAGTCCGGTGTTCCGCAGGGGTCGGTACTGGGGCCTCCCCTGTGGAACATCGGCTTCGATTGGCTCCTGCGGGGGATCCTCCTCCAGGGCACGAGTGTCATCTGCTACGCGGATGACACTCTCCTCATTGCCCGGGGGAGGGATTTCAGGGAGGCGGCCTGTCTGGCCTCGGCTGGCGGATCCTTAGTGGCAGGGAGGATCCGCCGTCTAGGGTTGAAGGTAGCGCTGCACAAGACCGAGGCCGTGTTCTTCCACGGGCCTCGGCAGCGCTACCCTCCTGACGCCCACATTGTCGTGGAGGGCGTCCGTATAGAGGTTGTTTACGCCTGCGTTAGTATTAAGGAGTGCAGTGTGCGTGTTTTTTGTTGTCTTTCCAAAAGACTAGGCGCCCGCGTCGTACTGAATGTGATTTTTTTATTATTCATCCACCTACATTTTTATGCACATCAAAATTTGTCATCATTTCAATCACCTCGCGCTCCGTCTATAAAAATTGTAAAAAATCAGTTTAATCAAATATATTACCATACCTCGATACGGGAGTTTCATTGAAGTTCCACTGAAGCCCCAACATCTGGCGACCGTGACAGGACCTGCAATTTTGTCGGAAACAAGTTCGCGACAACGTGACCACGCGCTGCTGGCCTAGTCATTGCGCCGCAGCCACCTTTGATTAGGATCAAGAATCATACCTGGGTTCCCTGGAGGTGCACGAGCCATTGCAGCCACCGCCGGTCAGCGATCAGCATTCAGCATCGTACCGCAGCCTCGGCCAATGCAGCTAAGTGCCCAGTTTTCCTTGTGAAATCCCTGTTACCTAACCTTACCTTTTATACCCTAATCCATAATCAATCTATCCTGTACCTATTTAGAATAGCTTTCCATGAGTGTATTGGTGTCTGTAGTCAATGTAGTGTCTCTAAATATTGCAAGAATACACCGTACCTACGCAGTTCATCAAAGTAATTTATTTAATTTATTGATGAAACCATAGTTTTCATTCGTGTTTCCTCACAGGCTTTTATATATTATAAGGCATATAGTTCACCATTATCGCCGAACATTCCAGGTCGATCTCTCCGTGTAACGCAAACTCGGGACGCCTGCCGTGTCACCGTGTGACAGCGGGACTGAACGGGAGCCCTACTTCCGCGCAGAGCCGGCCTCAGGTGACGTTAGGCGAGAAGCGTGAGCTAAGTTTTTTGGTTTTTTCTTTTTACATATCGTGGACTAGTTTGTGTCTAAACACTTCCATAATCAAACAACTTAATTATTACATATATAATGGGAAAAGACTATGGAGGTGAAGCTAGCACAAACGATCCTCGTGAACTACAGGATCTTTTAGTGAAACGCAGCTCCATAAAAGGTCAAATAACTAAATTTAGAAACTTTTTATCAAACATTACCTTTAAAGAAACGCTTTCTCAGATTGAGTTAGCTGAGTTAACATTAAAATTAAACAAATTCGAATCTATATATAGCCGTTTTGACGACTTGCAAAATCAGATAGAAGTGTTGAACTCTGAAAATTTATCTAGTGAGATTGATGAGCGTGATACTATCGAACAACTATTTATTTCCAATATTGCAATTGCTCAAAGTATTACACAAAAATACAACTCAAACCGTCATGATGAAAGTAATTACAAGGATTTAAATTCAAGTCAGATAACCACAGGTCCCTGTAATCATGATCATCATGATATAGGTTTTAAATTACCACAAATTCATGTTACTAAGTTCGACGGGTCTAGTTTTCGTTGGCTTGAGTTTCGTGACACATTCCTATCTATAGTACATAATAACGACCGCATCGCTCCCATTCACAAATTTCATTATCTTATTTCGTACTTGACTGGCGATGCAGCGCGCATTATAGCTAACTTGGAGGTATCAAACGCAAATTATGCGTGTGCTTGGAACTTATTATGTGACAGATATGATAATACTCGCCAATTAGTGACTCATCATATAAATTCATTATTACATATAAAACCAATCGCAAATGAGTCCGATAAATCGTTAAGATTTCTTGTGGATCATGTTAATAAAAATTTACGTGCCTTAACTAGTCTCGGTATAGGTTCACGTGACTGGGATATTTTGCTCATTCATATAATGAGCCCCAAGCTTGACAGCTGCACCAGAGCAAAGTGGGAAGAGTACCGGGGCACATTGGACACCAATATACCTAATTTGCAACATTTTTTCAAGTTTCTTATAGTTCGCGCTGACGTACTTGAGTCAATAAACAGCAGCCAATCATATTCTAAACATAAAACTCAAACAATGTCGAAGCCTATTGATCCTAACAATCAAATAAAATCTCATCAGTCATACACTTCCAATAGTGAAGACAATAATATTTCTGATATATCATGCAGCGTTTGTAACGGTAATCATCGTCTTTATGATTGTCCCACCTTTTTGGCAATGAGTGTGAATGACCGCATCACTGAAGTAAGCAGATTACAGCTTTGCCATAACTGCTTAAGGTCTGGCCATTCCGCACGCAATTGTCGCATGCATCCGTGTCGCATGTGCAATGCAAGACATAATAGACTCTTGCATAAACAACCTACTAACAAAAATATTTCTAGTGTTGTCACTATTTCACCCGACACCACTGACGATACTATCGTTAATTTTGCAAACCAAAATACCCATCAAGTTTTACTGTCTACTGTTTATATTGAGGTAGCCAATCCTACTACCAATCAAGCACTGAAGGTTCGTGCTCTTTTGGATTGCGGTAGTCAGTCATCATTTATCACTCAATCTCTTAAAACAAAACTACTTTTAGAACCGACTACCACTTTGCATGTCAATATAATTGGCATAGGCAATAAAACTACCACTCAGGCTACAGAAACTTGTGTAGTCCAGTTAAAATCCTTGATGAAACATTTTACCGTCACTTCTTCTTTTCTGGTATTGCCAGTATTAACCGGTAATATACCTAGAATGCCCGTTGACGTAAAAAAACTTAATATACCAAATGACTACTTTTTAGCAGACCCTCACTTCTACGAACCAGCACCTGTTGATGTTGTCATCGGTGCCGATATTTTCTGGGACATTATTGGCCGTGATCAACTCTCTCTCGGTCATAATTCACCTGTATTGAGAAGCTCTCAATTTGGTTGGCTAATAACTGGTCCTTTGTATTTTAATTTACCCACAAATAATAAATTAAGGAAAAATACTACAGATTCTAATCATTCAGTCGTTTCTTATGTGTCATCTGTTGACAAAATACATCAAGAACTCACCAAGTTCTGGGACTTAGAAGACATTCCCCAAACTCAACCACATATGAGTCATAGCGAGAAGGCATGCGAAACACATTTCTTATCGCACACCTTCCGTTTAGAAACCGGTAGATTCTCAGTTGGTCTACCGTTAAAGGATACACCTGATTGTCTAGGTGAATCTTACTCACTTGCTAAAAAACGCTTATTAAATTTAGAAAAGAGATTTCGCAAGCAACCACATGTGAAATCGCAATATTTAGAATTCATCCGTGAATACGCGGACTTAGGTCACCTTTCAGAATCCGCTATACCTATACCTTCTACCTCTTACTTCCTCTGCCATCACGCTGTCTTCAAAGACAGTAGTGAGTCTACAAAGGTTAGAGTAGTATTCGACGGCTCAGCTCCTACTTCATCAGGTCAGTCTATAAATGACATCCTTATGGTTGGGCCTAATATGCAGGACTCACTGTTCTCCATATTAATAAGAGCTCGACAACATAAGTTTCTCCTCACGGGAGACGTCGAGAAAATGTACCGTCAAATCCGTGTCCATGAGGAAGACCGCAACCTTCAACTTATTTTATGGAGAGAGGATGAGTCCCTGCCCATCAAAACGTTTCAACTAGGCACTGTGACCTACGGAATGGCAAGTTCCAGCTACTTGAGCACTCGTTGTTTATGGCAAATTGGTGAGGAATGTGCTGATCCTATGATTAAAAAGATAATCCAACATGATTTCTTCGTGGATGATCTCATTACCGGTTGTGAAAGTGAGGACACCCTACGTTATATTCACCAATCTGTAACCGAAGAATTAAAGAAAGGATGCTTTAATCTTCGTAAATTTAAAACTAATTTACCCTCACTGTTTGACTCAAATACTCAAACGAACGATAATCTTTTAGTAAGTGAGTCAACTAGTACTCTAGGCATGGGATGGAATCCATCAACCGATCAGTTACATTTCCCTATAAAACTTCCACTTTCTACTAATAATAGTTTAACTAAAAGATCTTTTTTATCGTCTCTTTTTAAAATATTTGACCCTTTGGGACTGATAAGTCCGTGTGTAATAAAAATGAAAATATTATTACAACAACTATGGCTGCATAATTTGACTTGGGACTGTCCAGTCCCGCCTGAAGTCCAAAGAGACTGGACCAACTTTATGCAGTCTTTACCTTCCCTTTTAACCCTAGAAGTTCCACGTCGTGTTCTTTGTAATGAACCCGCATATGTAGAATTACATTCTTTCAGTGATTCATCTCAACATGCATATGGCGCTTGCATTTATTTACGTTCCGTCAATGCTGGGAACGAGGTCACAGTCAAGCTGCTTTGTTCGAAGTCCAAAGTAGCTCCAATTAAAGGTACAACTATTCCTCGTTTAGAATTGTGTGCAGCCCTGCTGGCTGCAAGGTTATGCAAGGCTGTTAGGGAGGCACTACGATATGAATTTCAGCATCAAGTACATTGGTGTGATTCGTCAGTAGTACTTGCCTGGCTTCACACTAGTTTTATAAATTTAAAGGCATTTGTTGCTAATAGAATTAGGGAAATCTGTGAGCTAACTGATGCCTCCTCATGGCGCTATGTGCCCACATCTGTTAATCCTGCTGACCTCGTATCTAGAGGAGTCAGCCCAGACAAGCTCAGCGATACCAATCTATGGTGGTCAGGCCCTTTATTTCTCATGGAGCCTGAATGTAATTGGCCTATCTTAAAACCCAATAAAATTAATATTAACGATTTACCAGAAACCAAACCTAATTGTACTAGCTCTCATGTTGTCTTTCAAAATGAGCCTATACTTAATTTTAAAAACTTTTCTAGCTTATCTAAAATAAAACGATCTTTTGCTTACGTGCTTAGATTTATTAATAATTTAAAACCTAATAAAAATAAAATTTTTGGCAATCTAACGGTTGATGAATTAAAGAATTCATTTCTACATTTGTGTCGTTTCGCACAGCAAGAATCATTTCTCTGTGAATATAATTTGCTATATAATAACAAGGCTTTAAGTACTAAATCAAACATTTTATCATTGACTCCATTTTTAAGCGATGATAAAGTTATACGAGTTGGTGGCCGACTAGGTTCATCTGACTATGATTACAATAAAAAACACCCGATTCTCTTGCATGCTTCGCATCATTTTACGAAATTGATTTTCGAATACGAACATAAACGTGGATTACATGCTGGTCCACAACTATTGTTAGCTACTGTTAGAGAATACGTTTGGCCGATTAACGGCAGAAACTTAGCTCGGCGCGTTTTTCATAACTGTCCCAGGTGCAGACGCTTGCAGGGCAAGACTATTGCGCCACTCATGGGGGATTTACCATCCCAACGTGTCACGCCAGACTTCCCATTTCAAGCAGTAGGAATTGACTTCGCTGGCCCATTCTTAATTGTAAACAAAAGAGGGCGTGGTGCCTCGCTAGTCAAGTGCTATCTTTGTTTTTTTATATGCCTTCGATATAAAATTTCTCACCTTGAAGCCGTGAGCGATCTATCAAAGGATGCATTTATCATGACTTTCCGAAGGTTTGTGTCACGAAGAGGCAGGCCCGCGGAGGTTTTCTGTGACAATGGACGCAATTTTGTCGCAGGAGCTAAGGAAATTAATTACTTTTTTAAGATTTACCAAAACGATTTATCAGATTTTGCATGTTCGGAAGGCATTCAGTTCAACTTCTCACCTGCTTACGCTCCTCATTTTGGCGGCATTTTTGAGGCCGGCATCCGTTCAGCAAAATATCATATTAGACGAGTAATGGGTAATTCCCACCTAAGTTACGAAGAACTTCAGACACTTTTCGCTCAGGTAGAAGCTGTTTTAAATAGTAGACCTCTCTATCCCTTATCCGCTTCTCCTAACGACTTCCAGTGCCTTACTCCTGGGCATTTTCTTATTGGCCGGGCTCTCACCGCTCTGCCTGAACCAGCTGTGGCAGACTGCTCCTCAACAAATTTGCAACGTTATGCCAGATTGCAGCAAATATACCAACATTTTTGGCAACGCTGGCAAAGGGAGTATATTGCTGAGTTGCAGCTGCGGCGAAAGTGGAAAACCAACACCGCCTCGGTCAAGATTGGAGATCTGGTTCTACTGCAAGAAGATGGCGTTCCACCCCTATGCTGGAGACTTGGGCGCATTGAAAGACTTTTCCCAGGACCAGATGGTGTTTCACGAGTGGCCGACATCAGGACAACTAGAGGAACTATACGGCGCCCTCTAGTTCGCATCTGCCCCTTACCAACCGAAGAGGAGTTTCTGAAGGGTTGAAACTTCGGAAGTTTCAACGGGGGGAGGATGTTTACGCCTGCGTTAGTATTAAGGAGTGCAGTGTGCGTGTTTTTTGTTGTCTTTCCAAAAGACTAGGCGCCCGCGTCGTACTGAATGTGATTTTTTTATTATTCGTCCACCTACATTTTTATGTACATCAAAATTTGTCATTTTTTCAATCACCTTGCGCTCCGTCGATAAAAATTGTAAAAAATCAGTTTAATCAAATATATTACCATACCTCGATACGGGAGTTTCATTGAAGTTCCACTGAAGCCCCAACAGAGGTGAAGGCCCAGATGAAATATCTGGGCCTGATGCTTGACAGCAGGTGGCGCTTCGGTCCGCACTTCAGCGGGCTGTCGACGCGCCTGCTGAAAGCTGCGGACGCCCTCTCATGGCTCCTCCCGAACCTCGGGGGACCCAAGGCGAGATGCCGGCAATTATACGCCGGCATTCTCAGGAGCATGGCCCTCTATGGGGCCCCAATCTGGGCGGACTCCCTCCATAGGAGGGAGAATGCGACCGCCATCCGCAGGCCACAAAGGGCCATTGCACTGCGGGTGGCGAGGGCCTACCGGTCGGTGGGCTTTGCGGCGGCGTGCGCTCTGGCCGGCACCCCTCCTTGGGAGTTGGAGGCGTGGGTGCTCGCCAGAGTGTACGAATGGACGGCGCGGCGCAAAGCGCTTGGTGAGCGCCCCGTCGACCAAGAGCGGGAGGCCGTGCGGCAGGAGGCGAGGGACGCGATAGTCCACCACTGGACGGAAGACCTCGCCTCCGCCGCCTTTGGCCGGCGGACCTTGGACGCGCTCGGCCCAGTCTTGAGAGACTGGCTTGAGCGGTCGCACGGTTTCCTCTCGTTCCGTCTGGTGCAGGTGTTGTCCGGACATGGCTGTTTCGGAACGCACCTGCACCGGATCGGGCGGGAGGAGACCGCGGCGTGCCATGACTGCGGCGCTGCGGAGGACACGGCCCAACACACCCTCGAGGCGTGCCCGGCCTGGGGTGAGCAGCGCCGCAGTCTAATTGCGGTTATCGGGCAGGACCTCTCGCTCCCCAGCGTGGTCGAATGTATGCTGGGGAGTGAGGAGGCCTGGACTGCGGTCGCCTCCTTTTGCGAGGATGTTATGTCGCAAAAGGAGGCGGCGGAGCGTGCGCGGGAGGACGACCCTCTCGCCGCACCGCTCCGCAGACGAAGAAGGGGAAGGAGAAGGCGAATGTTCGATCGCCTTCTCCCACCCCCAGGTGGTGATTAGCGGGCGACAGGCGCGGGGGCGCCTTCGCCCGTATTGCACAGATCACCACCACCGTCGGGCGGGAATGGCCGAGCGCTCGCGGCATTCCCGGGCCCCTCCTTGCTGAGAGGGGCGTGTAGGGCCCGCCGTCAAGGCGGGTGATCGTCGGCGGAGGACTGGACGTAAAGGCTCTGCCAGCTGCCCAGTCTTTCGCCACTCACAGACGATGCGGGAGCGCCGCTGGGTCGTTTAGTGGGTATACCGGCTCTGACCGGGGAGTCCCACATACCCCTCCCTCCCCCGAGGGAGGGTATGCGTAACGCATTTTTCCCAGCGTAAAAAAAAAAAAAAAAAAAAAAAAAAAAAAAAAAAAAAAGGTTAGGTTAGGTTTTTTTTTTTTTTTTTTTTTTGATATGTGACGTGGACTGGAAAATGCGCACGCACAAACGGTCCGCCCTCAAAAAGATGTAAACTACTAGTTGAAGGCGGGCCGGATAGTGTCGGACTCCAACCGACTAAAAACCAGTCCCCGTCAGCGCGGCTTGGTCTCCCATGTGGTGGTGGGAGAATCTTTTATACTTTTTTTTTTTTTTTTTCCAGCGCTTCATTTTAACTCAATGGAAGGTGACAATATCTATACAGTACTTCTAGATTAGTATTTACAATTATAACTTTTTATTTTTGTCCTTTATAGGCAGACCCATTACTTATTTCTCATGCAGTTGATGGCTATTACTTTTATTAGCATCTACTTAACTACACTTACACTTCTTACTAAATTACACTTTACACTAACTTCTTACTCTATGTTTTACAGTGGTGACGGTTAAGGTGGCAATATTTTTTTTTTTTTTTTTTTTTTTTTTTTATACCTATGTATATGAAATTATATATGCATATGTATACTCTTTTTTTTATATATATTTATATTTTTTTTTTTTTATTTTTTTTTGTTTTTTTTTTTTTTTTTTAGCCTTCTCTTATTACTATTGGCTTACATTTCCAGTATGATTACCATATTGAGATGTACAGCCTTACATGCTACTTATTATTATTGTTCACAATTTCGCATATGTCCTTGCAGTATTTAATGAATTTTTCACGGCACTTTTTATTGTTTATAATTGCCGCCATTGACTCTTTGTTTAATGTTACGTCCATTTCATTTTCTAGGTTATATTTTTGTCGCATGAACCTAGGACATTCGGTCAGCAAGTGCAGCACAGACTCTTCCTTGTCCGGATCGCATGGACATGCTGGCGAGTCTCTCTTTTTGAATCTGTGCAGGTACTGACCGAATCCCCCATGTCCTGTAAGTATTTGTGTCAGTGTGTATTCCTTGTGTATGCTTTTGGCCACCTGGTAGGCGGTCACGGCGCTTGGGAAAAAGATTTTCGTGACGCTGGCCGTCGTGTCCTGCAGGTATCTCTGGTTCCATTCCTCAACGGTACACTGTCTCAGGGTACGTTTCAGGAATGAGATCGGGCACTTATTGTAGGCCGGTTTGGTCTTAACTTTTAGGGCCGCGTCCTTCGCTAAGGTATCCGCTCTCTCATTTCCCCTTATTCCTACATGCGCCTTCACCCATTTCAGGTGGAACTTTTTGTTCTGCCTTTTTAACAGTGCCATGTTCTTTTTTATATTTACTACGATTGAGTGCGTTGCCTCCAAGCTGCTCACGAGTTCCAGTGCTGACTTAGAGTCACTATACAGCCGAAAGTCGGTTCCGCTGTCCTGAATCGCCATTTCCGTGGCCCGATAAATCGCGTATAGTTCCGCCTGGAAGACAGTGCAGTACGACTCGAGCTTGAATTTCCGGGTTTTGGTTTCGGCGCCACCCTCCCACCAGGAAAGGGCTGCCCCCACCTTGCCCTCAATTTTGCTTCCATCTGTGAAGATGTGCACCGCTCTGTCCTCCATTTGAATCGCCACACGCGATTCATCCGGCAGCTCCTCGTAGGTGTGACACACAGCGTCCGCAGGGTGGTCATCTTCCCGGCTTGAACCGCCCTCGACTTCTCTGTCTCTCAGTATGTTCTTCTTCTTGCCCTTCTTTTCTTCATACAGAGATGCTGCTTCTTTGATTCTCAGATCAAGTGGTAGGATCCCCGATATGATCAGCGTTGAGTTCAGGGAAACAGTACAATAAGATTTGCAGATTTTCTGCGTAAATCCTCTAGCTACTGCGTTTAATTGTTTCCTAATGTACTGTTTCTCCGAAGCCCCTGCCCATACACTAGACGCATATAGCATAATAGGTTCTATCACTGAAACGTAGATCGTTCTGCTCACCTCGGGGTTCAGGCCCCACGTTGCCCTAGCCGCTCGTGAGAGTTGTTTATATATGTTCACGGCTTTCTTGCATATATAGGCGACGTGGTTACCAAATGTCAATTTTCTATCTATAACGAGGCCAAGAAGTTTGACCTCATCTACCACTTGAATGCCGGTCCCAGCCATGTGCAATCGTGGTGTGTCATATTTAAGCTTATTTGTCACTATCATTGCGTTGGTCTTCTGCGGTGCAAATTTTAATTTGTTTTTGACACCCCACTCATACACATGCCTGAGCACGGCATTCGCTTTGGTCTCAATTTCTAAAGCGCTACTTCCCGAGATGACCAGAACGATATCATCCGCGAACGCCTGGCTATATACTCCTTCAGAGTCCAGATCGTTGAAAAGCGGGTCCAGTACTAAGTTCCAAAAAGTTGGACCCCCAATTGACCCTTGGACGCACCCCTTGTTGGTTACTTTCCCGTACTCGCGGTTCGCGTACCGGACTTTAACGCCCCTCTCGCTCAGGTAGCTATCGACGAGTCTCCACAGGTTCCGCGGGCACCCTTTCTCCCTTAGCCTGCACTTGATGGCTGGCCACCAGGTGCTATCGAAGGCGCCCTCTATGTCCAGCGAGATCATAACGCTGGTACTTTTTTTATTTAGATTCTCTTTAATATGTTCCAATAGATCATAGAGGGCGTCCTCGGTGCACCGTCCCGGCATGAAGCCATATTGGTGCTGGTTCATCCGAGGGAGAACGTGCCATCGGATCCTCCGAATCATCGCCTTCTCGAGTACCTTGCCGAGTACTGAGAGAAGCCCTATCGGCCGGTACGACTTTGGTTGCATGTAGTTGTCCTTCCCTGGTTTCGGGAGAATAACAACCACTGCCTCCTTCCACTGTACGGGAAAGTAGCCAAGCTCCAGACACTTGTTTGCCACACCCACGAAGACCTCCACGTTAGCTTTGATTGCTGCCAGCACTATATCCGCGGTAAGTCCATCTGCTCCCGGGGCCTTCCTGGGATGGAAGCTTTTAGCCGCCTGCAGAATTTCCGCCTCAGTGAACGGAGGATCGTCGTCCACTTCGCTTGGCTGATCTGAAGATTTCCGCGTTTGATGGTGCTCCGAGTTGTCCTCCTCTGAGCTGTCTTCGGGGAAGAAGGTTTTAGCGATAAGCTCCACGGACTCTTCTTTGCTCAGGGCTATTCCGTTCACCACCATCGGCTGGTCTTCCGTTTTTTTGGCAGTCTGTCTGAGTACTCTATAAATTCCATCCCATAGGCTCTCATTAGTCTGCCTTCCGCAGAAGTCTTTCCACCCCTTCGTGGCAGCGTCCCTCACTTGGTCCTCGTATTTTTGTTTTGCCTCCAGGTATCTTTGGACGACGTGCGGGCGTCTTCGAGATGCTGCATAAGTTATTCTACCCCTCTTGACCATCATGTCCTGTTTCAGGGCTGCAAGTTCATCGGACCACCAAGGTACTTTTATTTTGTTACTTATTTTCCTTTTTTGAATTTGGTCGTCGCAAGTTTCTATTATTGTGTTGATATATTTGTTCACTAGTTTTTTTAAGTCTTCTCTATCATGTATTTCCATTACTGTATTGGTATTTATACTATTGTTGTCTAAATTTTGCTTAATTTTATTGGTAAGTTTTTTCCAGTCTGTCTTCTTTGTGTTGTAAATTCTTGTACTTTGCTTGCCTATGTCGCTTACTGGTTTTGGCATTCTAATTTTAAAGGTAATAGTATTGTGGTCCGAGCTTGTTACGTCTTTTTCCACCTGCCAGTCCGTGATGCTGTTCATTAAGTCCACTCCGCACGCCGTCACGTCCACGTGGCTTTGATACAGTTTTCCCCCCCGCACGCAGTCGAACGTCGGCTCAGAGCCCTCATTTAATATATGTAGTCCCAACTCGTGGAACATCCCGGACAGGATTACCCCCCTGTCATCATCGCGTCTGCTTCCCCACCAAATGCTCCAAGCATTCCCGTCACCCCCTATCAGCACACTGCTCACTCCTAGCTTATTCGCGATCTGCTTGGCCTTATCCACGTACGGTTCGATCGGCAATCTATCTTCAAAATAGATTGATATAATACCGATCGTCCACGTACTTGACCTAAGCGTCGCCACGGCAAGGTTTTCATCGGTGAGCAAAGGTTGCTCTTCGATCTCAATGTCCGGGTTGAATACGACTATAGCCGCCTTGATGGGTTTGCTGCGACCTTGTGTCCTTTGGATGACCCTTGTTCCTGTGTGTTGTTTGAGGAGTCCTACTGAACCAACGTACGGCTCCTGAACGAGGGCGAACGCTATTTTTCTTTTATCGCCCTCCATGATGAGTTCTTGTGTGGCGATCTTGGACCTCTGTAAATTCGTCTGCATTACCATGTACTGCTTTAGATTGTCACGATGGTTAGCTTGGGTGCCCTTAGCAATACGCTACAGACGACCTCGCCAACCTATCCCACCTCGCTCTTATTGGGCAAGCTGTGTCGAACGCGTTGTGCTCTTTCTTCGAGATGCCAGCCAGCGAACAGTTCCTGCACTGCGGCGGCTCATATGTTTTGTACTCTTGGCACTCTGTGCGAAGGTGAGGCCCACCGCAGTGTGAGCACAGGTCTACTGTTTCAGTGCAAAGCTTCTTTCCATGGCCAAATTTGAGGCATCTCGTGCACTGTATTAGCGGGGATTGGTCCTCTACTCGAATCTTCTGCAGATCCACGTACACCGTTCCTGCTTCGACCAGCCTGGTCCACACTATCGGGGCCACTGATAGCACTACGTGACCCTGCAGGGGATTTCTAGTCTTTCTTCTATATTTAACCCTTCAGGTACCGTCAATTAGAGACACAATAGTAAGACAATAGATGCGCGGCCACCGGTGGTCGCTTGGGGATTCATGAATTAACCTGCATTCTTAAATCGCTTTCCGGTATTTTCTCAAGAATGCTCTGGTTTTGGACCTTTAGTGCAGACAGGATGGTTTCGTCCGTTATGTCCACCATTACATCCCTGAGAACTACTTGGGGGTCTTTATTTTGCTTTTCCTCCGCTTTCAGCTCCCCTCCTGTGCTCTCCAGCCTACGTTTTACCTTCTCCATTTCGTCCTTATTTTCGCAGCTGACGATTATGGTGGAGTCCTTCGCCCTCCTCACTCTATCCACTCTGATGCCAGTGGATGTGGCGGCTACGGCAGTTCTCAGCTTGGCCATGACGTCCTGGCCGGAGTCCCCCGCGTCGTTTGACGACACCACCATGGAGTGCGTGGCTCTGCGTGTGTAGCTGGAGGCAACTTTCGCGTAGGACGGCCTTTCCACCTTGGTCTCTGTCTCCGCGTTGGTCCTGACGACTGCTTCCAGCCTTTCGAGGCCCATCTTAATTTCCTCCTTCCCTATGGTTGCGTTTTTTACTTCTTCAAATATTTTAGCTTGTCCCCTCTTCAGTTCTTCTGATCTCTCCCTCTCTTTGTCCGCATTAAACATAATTGTTTCCTTCAGCGCCTTCATTTCGTTTAATATCCGGATTTTAGTGTCACCTTCCTCCTCTTGTTTTGATGTCACAGTAGTATTTGAGGGGGCTGTTTCCCTACTTGGCGCTCTACCCTTGCCCTTTTTTGTGTCAGCTTCTGTCGCTCTGTCGAGCTGCGCGACCATGTCGTACAGCCTCTTGAGGACGCTTTTCACCTCGGTTTTGATGACCGTTTTAATGTTCCCGGATGCGTCTAATTGGCATAGGGCCTTTAGGTATAGTTTTTTGGCCTCTTTAGTCATATTTGGGTTTGAATTCGGTGGAGAGGGTGCCAGAGTTTTTGTGAAGGTGGTGTTTGGCGAAGTCGTTTTCCTGCTCTCTATGGCATCCACACTCTTACGCACCTTCTGACTTTGAGTCCCGGGTGGGGTGACAGTCAGCGGGCTTACTCTTGTCGGCTGTTTTGTCGTGCTTTGCTCTGCTGAGGGTCCAGCCTCTGGCTGACTTTCCTTGCCCGCGTCCATGTTTGGTGCTTGCTTGGGTGTGTGGAACATGTTTCTCTTATAGCCAAACCGCGTTTATGTATTAGATTTAAATGTTAGTAGTTATTTCCCTCTTTTGTTCCAGATAGACCGCTCTACCAGCAACCACAGCACAGGTATGTATTGTTCGTGTGCAATTTGTATGGTTGTGTGTGTGTGTGTGTGTGGTTATGTGAGTGGGGGGGTGTGCTCGCGTTGTGTGAGGGTGTATTTGTGGGTGTCTATGTCAGTGTGTGTGTGTGTACGTGTACGTATATTTGTATGTGTGTATGTGTGTTTCGTTGCGGCAAGGATAGAGAACAACTACTTGGTCAATTAATTTGCTTACGACCTGTAAAAAGGGCCGTGAAAGTCAAAACACTGTCAAGGTATAATCAGTATGAAATAGGGCTCGTACGAGCTCTGTCTTAATCTATCCTTAAACTAACACGACTAACTTAAGAATAAAATATGAAATAATAAACTTCCTGAGAAGTCTCAGAGTCACTCTATGTAGAGTCCAATGGAATCTTATTCTAATTACTACGACCTGTACAGGGGGTCGAGGTCAATTAATTGTCTATCCTAAATCTAAGTTTTTGCGTCTAACGCCCACGGAACCTGTCTGGTGGTCAAAATCCGTCTAAGCTCTATGTAGAGTCAATCTAAGAATGAATTCGAATAGCTCTCCCCGAGACCCACCCAACGACACCAAACACGACGCCCCTAGCATAAGCGGTTCCAGAGATATGCAAGTTCAAAAATCGTGGTTATTAAAAAACCAGATTGCGCCAAAATGGTTAAACCAGGATATCTCCGGGACCACTAAGATGATTATAGCCGTGTTCGGGGTCGCCGCACTGGCCCCGTCGAGACGCTTCCGAATCAGTGGTTTTCAGGCTAACAATTTTTCAGGCGCTGAAAATTCCCGAAACCCCACCAGAAAGACAGACCCGGTCCAGCCAATCACCCTCACGCAAACCACGGTCCGCTACGACCCCCGGTTCAAAAGTTACGTGCAGCCAAAGATCGACTCTGACAGTTGGGAACTGTCACAATCAAACTCCAACAGCCCGCTAAATTCTCCCCTGAAGCCGCAGATTACCCGTGTTTGGAGTTTCCTGACTCGCCCTGATCTGCCCTTTCCCCTGAAAAAGTTTCAGTACTCCGAAAATTTCAGGCCTGAAAAGGCCTGATTTTCAGCGGATAAGACTAAGAAAGTCTCCCCAAGCACCCAACCGAAAACCGCACCCTCCAACGATCTCCCAGTCCAGAGCCACGGCCGTCCAAAGTTTGGGTTTGACAGTTTGCAGCTGTCAAAGCCCAATCCTAAACGCCGATAACTCGGCTCCCAGTAGTCGCAGAAGGACCGGGTTTCAAATGTGCAACCTGGCCCGACTCACCGCGTCCTTCTTTCACACTTTCAGGCTGAAAATGTTTCAGCGCCTGAAAAGCCCCGAAAAGCAATTTTTCAGAAAGGTAATAGACTTTGGCTGCCTTCTGCGCAAACCCGATGTTTTTATCTAAATTACTTTCCAAGTTACGATAGTTAGAATTTTAAAACCATAAAACCCAAATAGCTGAAAAAACTCAAAATCTTTGTTTTTAAAGCTGTTGGGCCCAACTTTGGGCTCTATTAACCTCAAATAGGCTTGAAAAACAAGATTACACGTTTAATTTTTAGTTTTATCTTATTATTTACAATTTATTAGCAAAAAATACATAAAATTCAATAACTTCGCCAAAAATTATCAAAAAATCATGAAAAAAATACTAAAATTAGTGTTAAATAAAGTTCTATCCGGGTCTAAAATAAAATTTAAGGTTTGTTTGAAATTAATATTAAATATTTTAAATTTTTGAAAATTTTTAGTTTTTTAATTATAATTAATAAAACAAATGTCCAAAAAATTTGAAATTTTGAAGGCTTCTACTCCAAGCTAGCGCGCAAAAGATAGCAGTTGCAGATTTCCAACACTCAATATAGTTCTTGTTTTATTTGGGGTTAAAGTTCAACTTTTTAAATTGCAATAGAAAATGTGACTTGCCTCGAAAAATTTTTCTTTTTTCGGTTTCCGGCTTCCAAGACAGATCTTAACGCCTCTGCAAATTTTCAGACTCCTGGAGTGGTCCGTTCCGGTTTTCAGAACCACGTGGATTTTCGTTTATTCAGTTTTTTTCTGAAACCCACGAATTTTCCAGTTGTCTGATCATGCCTTACTGTGGAGGAGGCGACGACGCTCCCGGCTGCAAAAATTCCGGAAGAGACGATCACCCGGACCGCTTTATTTTGTAAAAAAGTGTCCCACCACGTGCACTTAACCTCTATTTTCTGAGGTTTTTCACTATTTTCACTTCGATTTTTATTTTCCTTTAAAAATAACACTTTCACAAGATAGCCGGCACTTTTATCTTTCTTACGACACTTCACTTATCGATATCGAGCAAGATTTACCCACTTTTTTGATTTTTTAACTGCGGAGCGTCTCAAAAAACGATCCGACCACCACGAGGGTTGCGGGGGAACTGGTTAGGTTAGGTTAGGTTAGGTTAGGTTAGGTTAGGTTAGGTTGGGGGACCACCCCACAGTGCTTACGTCCACGTCGTGTCCCCTGGAAACGACCCAGTCCTGACCACCGTAACGGAGTGGCAGGCTGGGCTCGGCCAAAGTGCACTGTGCTTCGTAGATACCAATATTTTATTCTATTTTATGCGGGTTTTATTTTATTGTGCGGTCTGTCTACGAATATTTGCGGGCTATGCCTAAACAGCCAGCGCGGGACGCCTCCGGGCGGTTCCTTAAAAAAGGCCCTTCTCAGGGCCAACCAAAAGGCCCTTCTCAGGGCCAACCAAAAGGCCCTTCTCAGGGCCAACAGGACGCTTCGGCGTCAGAGGCTAGCCGCGCGCCGTCTGCGGCTAGCTTCTACAGCAGGGCGGACGAGATGTCGGACTCCGACATCGAGTCCATCGAGCGGTTGTCGGACGCGATTGCAGCCGAGGAGGGCGACTCCAGATCGCGGAAGCGGGCCTTCCTGAAGGACGGGTCCGAGGGCTCTTCTTCGGGTTCGGCAATCGAAAGGAAGAAGGCGAAGGCCAAGAAGGCGACGACGGCGGCGGACACCCACGATGTGGGTCTCGCGGACGCCGAACGCCAGCTGAACCTGGCTCGGCGGGCGCAAAACCAGGAGGACCTGGAAGAGCGGGTTGTGGCCAAGGAGCAACGGGCGCGCGTCGCCCGGGCCAAGGCCGGGTACGGGGCGTCCCGCGTTCTGTACGCCGACCACTCCTTGGTCGAGCTGGAGCGGATGGCGGAGGAGGACGCGGAGGAGATCGCGGAGGTCGCTTCCAAGTCCTCCAACCTCAAGGGCACCTTCCAAAAGGCCCTTAAATGCAGGGCTGCGAGCATGCGCAGCATCGTCGCGGAGTTGGTGACGCGCAAGGCTTCCGACGAGACGCGACAGCTGCAGGCGAAAGTGGATCGCCTGCAGCAGGAGGTCAGCCAGCTTCACCAGAAGCTGGCTGAAGCCACGGCCCGGCCAAGCCAGGCCGAGCCAAGACCGGTGGCAGAAGGCCCTCCCTCCAACCTTGAGGACATCCTCCGCAAGGTTGTGATGGAGGAGAGGGCCTTTACGCGAGCCTGCATCGCAGGCATAGAGGACCGGCTATTACCGGAAAAGCGCCTGCGACCGCCGCTTGCGGCGGACAAGAGGCGCAGCGAGCCGGGGCCATCCTCAGCCGAGGACGCCCTCCTCCCTTCCACCACCCCATCCAACCAGTGGACGGAGGTGGTTGGGAGGGGGAAGGGCAAGGCCAAAAAGGCAGTGGCAACAGTCCCTGCCGTCCCCGCCACCGCCCCTCCCAGCCAGTCGCAGCGGGCGACTGGCAAGGGAAAGGGGAAGGGGAAGGGGAAAGGGGGGAAAAAGTCGGCCCCCAAGGCCACTGCCGCTGCTGCAGCTCCAGCGGCCAAAGGGGCCCCCGCCGGCACGAGGAGGAAGTTGGCTCCTCCTAAGTCCGCAGCCGTCGTGGTGACGCTCACCGCGGAGGCTGCGGAACAGGGGGAGACTTACGCGTCCGTATTGTTACGGGCGCGAGCTAACGCCGATCCCACCCAAATGGGGATCGGCAAAGTCACATGCCGCAAGACCCAAGCCGGTGCTCGAATCTTCGAGTTCCCGGGGGCCGACGGCGGTGCCCACGCTGATCGGTTTGCGGCCAAATTGCAGGAGGCAATTGCGGACGTGGCCAAGGTTGCCAGACCTGTCAAGCTGGCGGCCTTGGAAATTAGTGGCCTGGACGACTCTGTCTCCAAGGAGGAGGTGGTGGCGGCGGTCGCAGCTATTGGGGGCTGCGAAGCCACAGCGGTGCAAGGCCGGGACATTAGGCCCGGTCGCGGCGGCATGGGCACCATGCGCATTGAGTGCCCAGTCGCCGCTGCCAAAGCCGTCCTTGACAAAGGACGGCTTGCCGTCGGTTTCAGCTCGGGTGCAGTCCGGGCACTTGTGGCGCAGCCCTTGCGGTGCTACAGGTGCTTCGGCATTGGGCACACCCGGGCTCTCTGTCCGTCCACGGTAGACAGGACGGACAGTTGTTACCGCTGTGGCAAGGAGGGCCACAAAGCCATCACCTGCCAGGCCGCCACGCCGCACTGCGCAGTTTGCGCTGCCAGTGGCCGCCCGGCGGGTCACGTCATGAAGGGGAGGAATTGCAATCCTCCCCCTAAGAAGGGAAAAGCGCAGGCCACGATCCGGCCTGCCGCTACTACCGCCGTTCCCGTTCTTGAGGCGGGAACGTCGACGTCTGCGGCTGCGGAGGGGGGTGCGATGTCCGATTGATGGCTACAGTCGAACATCGCATCCTTCAGGCGAACACCAACCACTGCAGGGCTGCCCAGGATCTGCTGATGCAGATCATGGCTGAGTGGTTGGTGGACGTGGCGGTGGTTGCCGAGCCTTACTCGGTCCCTGGCCATTGGCTGGGCGACCGAGACGACTTGGTGGCGTTGGTGACGCGGTCTTCCTCGGACTCCCCTCCCCTCTCGCTTTTAGAGAGGGGACCGGGATACGTGGCCGCCGCGTGGGGAGATATAGCTGTTGTGGGGGTTTATTTCTCCCCTAACCGCCCTCTCGAGGATTTCGAGAACTTTCTCGGAGTCCTCACCGCAGTCGTCGGGAGGGCGGCGCCGCGCCAGGTCGTCGTGTTGGGCGACCTGAATGCCAAGTCGGCGGCTTGGGGCAACCAAGCCGCCACGTGCAACGTCCGGGGACGTGCCGTCGAGTTTTGGGCGACTTCGTGCGGTGTGTCCCTCCTCAACAGGGGGGCGGTCCACACGTGCGTGCGGCAACGGGGAGGATCGGTGGTGGACGTCTCGTTCGCCACCCCCGTGCTGGCCGCACGCATCGTAAACTGGCGGGTGGAGATGGTGGAGACCCTATCGGACCACCGCTATGTGCGGTTCGACATATCCACTCGGGGCCCGCGGGAGACTGTCCGTTCTGGCCAATCTCCCTTCCCGCGGTGGGCTCTGACCCGCCTGGACCGAGAGGCAGCCCAGGAGGCAGCCTTCCTTCAGGACTGGCTCTCGCCCCCTGTTGAGGTACAAGACGTGGACGCTGCAGCAGCCCAGCTGCGGGAGTCCCTGACCGAGGTGTGCAACGCCAGCATGCCTCGGTCTCGCCGTCCGCCTCCCCGACACGCCGTCTATTGGTGGTCCGAGGAATTGGCGGGGCTCCGCGCCGCTAGTGTGGCGGCCAGGCGGGCCTACATGCGGAGCCGTCGACGCAGCGCCCGTAACCAGGTCGAGGAGGACCGCCTCTACGCCTCTTTCCGGGAGGCGAGGAAGGTCCTCAAGTCGGCAATAGGCGCTGCCAAGGACGCGGCGAGGGCCGAAATGCTGGAGGGTCTCGACAGGGATCCGTATGGGAGACCATACAAGGCGGCGCGCAGCAAACTGCGCCCACATGGTCCCCCACTAACGGAGACCCTCGAGCCGGCGCTGTTGGATGGGGTGGTCCGGTCCCTGTTTCCACGCAGGACCAACTTCACCCCGCCAACAATGGACCCTCCAGAGGGGGCCGCTTCACCGGAGGAGGAGGTTCCCCCGGTGACGGCTGGCGAGCTTTACGCGGGGGTACTCCACCTCAGCGGGAAGAAGACGGCCCCAGGGCCAGACGGCGTTCCCGCACGCGTGGTGGCCATCGCCGCCACGCAAATGGAGGAGAGGTTTCGGGACCTCTTCAGCGCGTGTTTTACGGCTGGGAGGTTCCCGAAACCTTGGAAGGAGGGCAAACTTTGCCTCCTCCGCAAAGACGGACGCCCGGCGGACTCCCCCTCGGCTTACCGGCCCCTCGTTCTGCTCGAGGAGGCCGGTAAGATGTTCGAGGGGATCATTGCAGCCAGGCTTAACAGCCATCTGCAGGGAGTGGGGCCGGACCTGTCGGACGCCCAGTTCGGTTTCCGACGGGGCCGGTCCACCATCGACGCGCTGACCCTTCTCAAGGGCCAGGTGAAGGAGGCGACGGAGGCGGGGGACGGAGTGTTGGCGGTGTCATTCGACATAGCCAACGCCTTCAACTCCATCCCCCATTCGGCTATACTGGAGGCACTCCGGTATCACGGAGTGCCCCAGTACTTGCGAGATCTCCTGGCCAGCTACCTGGAGGACCGCGAGATCCTCCTTGCGGACAGGTCGGGCTCGGTCAGGAGATACAGCGCAGAGTCCGGTGTTCCGCAGGGGTCGGTACTGGGGCCTCCCCTGTGGAACATCGGCTTCGATTGGCTCCTGCGGGGGATCCTCCTCCAGGGCACGAGTGTCATCTGCTACGCGGATGACACTCTCCTCATTGCTCGGGGGAGGGATTTCAGGGAGGCGGCCTGTCTGGCCTCGGCTGGCGGATCCTTAGTGGCAGGGAGGATCCGCCGTCTAGGGTTGAAGGTAGCGCTGCACAAGACCGAGGCCGTGTTCTTCCACGGGCCTCGGCAGCGCTACCCTCCTGACGCCCACATTGTCGTGGAGGGCGTCCGGATAGAGGTGAAGGCCCAGATGAAATATCTGGGCCTGATGCTTGACAGCAGGTGGCGCTTCGGTCCGCACTTCAGCGGGCTGTCGACGCGCCTGCTGAAAGCTGCGGACGCCCTCTCATGGCTCCTACCGAACCTCGGGGGACCCAAGACGAGATGCCGGCAATTATACGCCGGCATTCTCAGGAGCATGGCCCTCTATGGGGCCCCAATCTGGGCGGACTCCCTCCATAGGAGGGAGAATGCGACCGCCATCCGCAGGCCACAAAGGGCCATTGCACTGCGGGTGGCGAGGGCCTACCGGTCGGTGGGCTTCGCGGCGGCGTGCGCTCTGGCCGGCACCCCTCCTTGGGAGTTGGAGGCGTGGGTGCTCGCCAGAGTGTACGAATGGACGGCGCGGCGCAAAGCGCTTGGTGAGCGCCCCGTCGACCAAGAGCGGGAGGCCGTGCGGCAGGAGGCGAGGGACGCGATAGTCCACCACTGGACGGAGGACCTCGCCTCCGCCGCCTTTGGCCGGCGGACCTTGGACGCGCTCGGCCCAGTCTTGAGGGACTGGCTCGAGCGGTCGCACGGTTTCCTCTCGTTCCGTCTGGTGCAGGTGTTGTCCGGACATGGCTGTTTCGGAACGCACCTGCGCCGGATCGGGCGGGAGGAGACCGCGGCGTGCCATGACTGCGGCGCTGCGGAGGACACGGCCCAACACACCCTCGAGGCGTGCCCGGCCTGGGGTGAGCAGCGCCGCAGTCTAACTGCGGTTATTGGGCAGGACCTCTCGCTCCCCGGCGTGGTCGAATGTATGCTGGGGAGTGAGGAGGCCTGGACTGCGGTCGCCTCCTTTTGCGAGGATGTTATGTCGCAAAAGGAGGCGGCGGAGCGTGCGCGGGAGGACGACCCTCTCGCCGCACCGCTCCGCAGACGAAGAAGGGGAAGGAGAAGGCGAATGTTCGATCGCCTTCTCCCACCCCCAGGTGGTGATTAGCGGGCGACAGGCGCGGGGGCGCCTTCGCCCGCATTGCACTGATCACCACCACCGTCGGGCGGGAATGGCCGAGCGCTCGCGGCATTCCCGGGCCCCTCCTTGCTGAGAGGGGCGTGTAGGGCCCGCCGTCAAGGCGGGCGATCGTCGGCGGAGGACTGGACGTAAAGGCTCTGCCAGCTGCCCAGTCCTTCGCCACTCACAAACGATGCGGGAGCGCCGCTGGGTCGTTTAGTGGGTATACCGGCTCTGACCGGGGAGTCCCACATACCCCTCCCTCCCCCGAGGGAGGGTATGCGTAACGCATTTTTCCCAGCGTAAAAAAAAAAAAAAAAAAAAAAAAAAAAAAAAAAAAAAAAGGTTAGGTTAGGTTAGGTTAGGTTAGGTTAGGTTAGGTTAGGTTTTTTTTTTTTTTTTTTTTTTTTTTTGATATGTGACGTGGACTGGAAAATGCGCACGCACAAACGGTCCGCCCTCAAAAAGATGTAAACCCTAGTTGAAGGCGGGCCGGATAGTGTCGGACTCCAACCGACTAAAAACCAGTCCCCGTCAGCGCGGCTTGGTCTCCCATGTGGTGGTGGGAGAATCTTTTATACTTTCTTCCTTTTTTTTTTTTTTTTTCCAGCGCTTCATTTTAACTCTTACGAAGGTGACAATATCTATACAGTAGTTCTAGATTAGAATTTACAATTATAACTTTTTATTTTTGTCCTTTATAGGCAAACCCATTACTTATTTCTCATGCAGTTTATGGCTATTACTTTTATTAGCATTTACTTAACTACACTTACACTTCTTACTAAATTACACTTTACACTAACTTCTTACTCTATGTTTTACAGTGGTGACGGATAAGGTGGCAATTTTTTTTTTTTTTTTTTATATACCTATGTATATGAATTTATATATGCATATGTATACTCTTTTTTTATATTAATTTTTTTTTTTTATATTTTTTTTTATTATGTATTTATATATATATATACGTTTTTTTTTTTTTTTTTTTTTTTTTTTTTTTTTTTTTTTTTTTTTTTTTTTTTTTTATTAGCCTTCTCTTATTACTATTGGCTTACATTTCCAGTATGATTACCATATTGAGATGTACAGCCTTACATGCTACTTATTATTATTGTTCACAATTTCGCATATGTCCTTGCAGTATTTAATGAATTTTTCACGGCACTTTTTATTGTTTATAATTGCCGCCATTGACTCTTGGTTTAATGTTACGTCCAGTTCATTTTCTAGGTTATATTTTTGTCGCATGAACCTAGGACATTCGGTCAGCAAGTGCAGCACAGACTCTTCCTTGTCCGGATCGCATGGACATGCTGGCGAGTCTCTCTTTTTGAATCTGTGCAGGTACTGACCGAATCCCCCATGTCCTGTGAGTATTTGTGTCAGTGTGTATTCTTTTTGTATGCTTTTGGCCACCTGGTAGGCGGTCACGGCGCTTGGGAAAAAGATTTTTGTGACGCTGGCCGTCGTGTCCTGCAGGTATCTCCGGTTCCATTCCTCAACGGTACTCTGTCTCAGGGTACGTTTCAGGAATGAGACCGGGCACCTATTGTAGGCCGGTTTGGTCTTAATTTTCAGGGCCGCGTCCCTCGCTAAGGAATCCGCTCTCTCATTTCCCCTTATCCCTACATGCGCCTTCACCCACTTCAGGTGGAACTCTTTGTTCTGCCTTTTTAACAGGGCCATGTTCTTTTTAATGTTAACTGCGATTGAGTGCGTTGCCTCCGGACTGCTCACGAGTTCCAGTGCTGATTTGGAGTCGCTGTATACCCGGAAGTCGGTTCCGCTGTCCTGAATCGCCATTTCCGTGGCCCGATAAATCGCGTATAGCTCCGCCTGGAAGACAGTGCAGTACGACTCGAGCTTGAATTTTCGGGTTTTGGTTTCGGCTCCGCCCTCCCACCAGGAGAGGGCTGCCCCCACCTTACCCTCAATTCTGCTTCCGTCTGTGAAGATGTGCACCGCCCTGTCTTGCATTTGGATCGCCACTCGCGATTCATCCGGCAGCTCCTCGTAGGTGTGACACACAGCGTCCGCAGGGTGGTCATCCTCCCGGTTTGAACCCGCTTCTACTTCCCTGTCTCTCACTATGTTCTTCTTCTTGCCCTTCTTTTCTTCATACAGAGATGCCGCTTCCTTGATTCTCAGATCAAGTGGTAGGATCCCCGATATGATCAACGCTGAGTTCAGGGAAACAGTACAATAAGATTTGCAGATTTTCTGCGTAAATCCTCTGGCTACTGCGTTTAATTGTTTCCTAATGTACTGTTTTTCCGAAGCTCCTGCCCATACACTCGACGCATATAACATAACTGGCTCTATCACCGAGACGTAGATCGTTCTGCTCACCTCAGGGTTCAGGCCCCACGTCGCCCTAGCCGCTCGTGAGAGTTGTTTGTATATATTCACGGCTTTCTTGCATATATAGGCGACGTGGCTTCCGAATGTTAGTTTTCTATCTATAATGAGGCCAAGAAGTTTGACCTCATCTACCATTTGAATGCCGGTCCCGGCCATGTGCAATCGTGGTGTGTCATATTTAAGCTTATTGGTTACTATCATTGCGTTGGTCTTCTGCGGTGCAAATTTTAATTTGTTTTTGACACCCCACTCATACACATGCCCGAGCGCGGCATTCGCTTTGGTCTCAATTTCTAAAGCGCTACTTCCCGAGATGACCAGAACGATATCATCCGCGAACGCCTGGCTATATACTCCTTTAGAGTCTAGATCGTTGAAAAGCGGGTCCAGTACTAAATTCCAAAAAGTTGGACCCCCAATTGACCCTTGGACGCACCCCTTGTTGGTCACTTTCCAGTATTCGCGGTTCGCGTACCGGACTTTAACGCCCCTCTCACTCAGGTAACTGTCGACGAGTCTCCACAGGTTCCGCGGGCATCCTTTCTCCCTTAGCCTACACTTGATGGCTGGCCACCAGGTGCTATCGAAGGCGCCCTCTATGTCCAGCGAGATCATAACGCTGGTACTTTTTTTATTTAGATTCTCTTTAATATGTTCCAATAGATCATAGAGGGCGTCCTCGGTGCACCGTCCCGGCATGAAGCCATATTGGTGCTGGTTCATCCGAGGGAGAACGTGCCATCGGATCCTCCGAATCATCGCCTTCTCGAGTACCTTGCCGAGTACTGAGAGAAGCCCTATCGGCCGGTACGACTTTGGTTGCATGTAGTTGTCCTTCCCTGGTTTCGGGAGAATAACAACCACTGCCTCCTTCCACTGCACGGGAAAGTAGCCAAGCTCCAGACACTTGTTTGCCACACCCACGAAGACTTCCACGTTAGCTTTGATTGCTGCCAGCACTATATCCGCGGTAAGTCCATCTGCTCCCGGGGCCTTCTTGGGATGGAAGCTTTTAGCCGCCTGTAGAATTTCCGCCTCAGTAAACGGAGGATCGTCGTCCACTCCGCTTGGCTGATCTGCCGATTTCCGCGTTTGATGGTGCTCCAAATTGTCCTCCTCTGAGCTGTCTTCGGGGAAGAAGGTTTTAGCGATGAGCTCCACGGACTCTTCTTTGCTCAGGGCTATTCCGTTCACCACCATTGGCTGGTCTTCCGTTTTTTTGGCTGTCTGTCTAAGTACTCTGTAGATTCCATCCCATAGGCTCTCATTGGTTTGCCTTCCGCAGAAGTCTTTCCACCCCTTCGTGGCAGCGTCCCTCACTTGGTCCTCGTATTTTTGTTTTGCCTCCAGGTATCTTTGGACGACGTGCGGGCGTCTTCGAGTTGCTGCATAAGTTATTCTACCCCTCTTGACCATCATGTCCTGTTTCAGGGCTGAAAGTTCTTCGGACCACCAAGGCACTTTTATTTTGTTACTTATTTTCCTTTTTTGAATTTGGTCGTCGCAAGTTTCTATAATTGTGTTGATATATTTGTTCACTAGTTTTTTTAAGTCTTCTCTATCATGTATGTCCATTACTGTATTGGTATTTATACTATTGTTGTCTAAATTTTGCTTAATTTTATTGGTAAGTTTTTTCCAGTCTGTCTTCTTTGTGTTGTAAATTCTTGTACTTTGCTTGCCTATGTCGCTTACTGGTTTTGGCATTCTAATTTTAAAGGTAATAGTATTGTGGTCCGAGCTTGTTACGTCTTTTTCCACCTGCCAGTCCGTGATGCTGTTCATTAAGTCCACTCCGCACGCCGTCACGTCCACGTGGCTTTGATACAGTTTTCCCCCCCGCACGCAGTCGAACGTCGGCTCAGAGCCCTCATTTAATATATGTAGTCCCAACTCGTGAAACATCCCGGACAGGATTACCCCCCTGTCATCATCGCGTCTGCTTCCCCACCAAATGCTCCAAGCATTCCCGTCACCACCTATCAGCACACTGCTCACTCCTAGCTTATTCGCGATCTGCTTGGCCTTATCCACGTACGGTTCGATCGGCAATCTATCTTCAAAATAGATTGATATAATACCGATCGTCCACGTACTTGACCTAAGCGTCGCCACGGCAAGGTTTTCATCGGTGAGCAAAGGTTGCTCTTCGATCTCGATGTCCGGGTTGAATACGACTATAGCCGCCTTGATGGGTTTGCTGCGACCTTGTGTCCTTTGGATGACCCTTGTTCCAGTGTGTTGTTTGAGGAGACCTACTGAACCAACGTACGGCTCCTGAACGAGGGCGAACGCTATTTTTCTTTTATCGCCCTCCATGATGAGTTCTTGTGTGGCGATCTTGGACCTCTGTAAATTCGTCTGCATTACCATGTACTGCTTTAGATTGTCACGATGGTTAGCTTGGGTGCCCTTAGCAATACGCTACAGACGACCTCGCCAACCTATCCCACCTCGCTCTTATTGGGCAAGCTGTGTCGAACGCGTTGTGCTCTTTCTTCGAGATGCCAGCCAGCGAACAGTTCCTGCACTGCGGCGGCTCATATGTTTTGTACTCTTGGCACTCTGTGCGAAGGTGAGGCCCACCGCAGTGTGAGCACAGGTCTACTGTTTCAGTGCAAAGCTTCTTTCCATGGCCAAATTTGAGGCATCTCGTGCACTGTATTAGCGGGGATTGGTCCTCTACTCGAATCTTCTGCAGATCCACGTACACCGTTCCTGCTTCGACCAGCCTGGTCCACACTATCGGGGCCACTGATAGCACTACGTGACCCTGCAGGGGATTTCTAGTCTTTCTTCTATATTTAACCTGCATTCTTAAATCGCTTTCCGGTATTTTCTCAAGAATGCTCTGGTTTTGGACCTTTAGTGCAGACAGGATGGTTTCGTCCGTTATGTCCACCATTACATCCCTGAGAACTACTTGGGGGTCTTTATTTTGCTTTTCCTCCGCTTTCAGCTCCCCTCCTGTGCTCTCCAGCCTACGTTTTACCTTCTCCATTTCGTCCTTATTTTCGCAGCTGACGATTATGGTGGAGTCCTTCGCCCTCCTCACTCTATCCACTCTGATGCCAGTGGATGTGGCGGCCACGGCAGTTCTCAGCTTGGCCATGACGTCCTGGCCGGAGTCCCCCGCGTCGTTTGACGACACCACCATGGAGTGCGTGGCTCTGCGTGTGTAGCTGGAGGCAACTTTCGCGTAGGACGGCCTTTCCACCTTGGTCTCTGTCTCCGCGTTGGTCCTGACGACTGCTTCCAGCCTTTCGAGGCCCATCTTAATTTCCTCCTTCCCTATGGTTGCGTTTTTTACTTCTTCAAATATTTTAGCTTGTCCCCTCTTCAGTTCTTCTGATCTCTCCCTCTCTCTGTCCGCATTAAACATAATTGTTTCCTTCAGCGCCTTCATTTCGTTTAATATCCGGATTTTAGTGTCACCTTCCTCCTCTTGTTTTGATTTCACAGTAGTATTTGAGGGGGCTGTTTCCCTACTTGGCGCTCTACCCTTGCCCTTTTTTGTGTCAGCTTCTGTCGCTCTGTCGAGCTGCGCGACCATGTCGTACAGCCTCTTGAGGACGCTTTTCACCTCGGTTTTGATGACCGTTTTAATGTTCCCGGATGCGTCTAATTGGCATAGGGCCTTTAGGTATAGTTTTTTGGCCTCTTTAGTCATATTTGGGTTTGAATTCGGTGGAGAGGGTGCCAGAGTTTTTGTGAAGGTGGTGTTTGGCGAAGTCGTTTTCCTACTCTCTATGGCATCCACACTCTTACGCACCTTCTGACTTTGAGTCCCGGGTGGGGTGACAGTCAGCGGGCTTACTCTTGTCAGTTGTTTTGTCGTGCTTTGCTCTGCTGAGGGTCCAGCCTCTGGCTGACTTTCCTTGCCCGCGTCCATGTTTGGTGCTTGCTTGGGTGTGTGGAACATGTTTCTCTTATAGCCAACCCGCGCTTATGTATTAGATTTAAATGTTAGTAGTTATTTCCCTCTTTTGTTCCAGATAGACCGCTCTACCAGCAACCACAGCACAGGTATGTATTGTTCGTGTGCAATTTGTATGGTTGTGTGTGTGTGTGTGTGGTTATGTGAGTGGGGGTGTGCTCGCGTTGTGTGAGGGTGTATTTGTGGGTGTCTATGTCAGTGTGTGTGTGTGTATACGTGTACGTATATTTGTATGTGTGTATGTGTGTTTCGTGGCGGCAAGGATAGAGAACAACTACTTGGTCAATTAATTTGCTTACGACCTGTAAAAAGGGCCGTGAAAGTCAAAACACTGTCAAGGTATAATCAGTATGAAATAGGGCTCGTACGAGCTCTGTCTTAATCTATCCTTAAACTAACACGACTAACTTAAGAATAAAATATGAAATAATAAACTTCCTGAGAAGTCTCAGAGTCACTCTATGTAGAGTCCAATGGAATCTTATTCTAATTACTACGACCTGTACAGGGGGTCGAGGTCAATTAATTGTCTATCCTAAATCTAAGTTTTTGCGTCTAACGCCCACGGAACCTGTCTGGTGGTCAAAATCCGTCTAAGCTCTATGTAGAGTCAATCTAAGAATGAATTCGAATAGCTCTCCCCGAGACCCACCCAACGACACCAAACACGACGCCCCTAGCATAAGCGGTTCCAGAGATATGCGAGTTCAAAAATCGTGGTTATTAAAAAACCAGATTGCGCCAAAATGGTTAAACCAGGATATCTCCGGGACCACTAAGATGATTATAGCCGTGTTCGGGGTCGCCGCACTGGCCCCGTCGAGACGCTTCCGAATCAGTGGTTTTCAGGCTAACAATTTTTCAGGCGCTGAAAATTCCCGAAACCCCACCAGAAAGACAGACCCGGTCCAGCCAATCACCCTCACGCAAACCACGGTCCACTACGACCCCCGGTTCAAAAGTTACGTGCAGCCAAAGATCGACTCTGACAGTTGGGAACTGTCACAATCAAACTCCAACAGCCCGCTAAATTCTCCCCTGAAGCCGCAGATTACCCGTGTTTGGAGTTTCCTGACTCGCCCTGATCTGCCCTTTCCCCTGAAAAAGTTTCAGTACTCCGAAAATTTCAGGCCTGAAAAGGCCTGAATTTCAGCGGATAAGACTAGGAAAGTCTCCCCAAGCACCCAACCGAAAACCGCACCCTCCAAAGATCTCCCAGTCCAGAGCCACGGCCGTCCAAAGTTTGGGTTTGACAGTTTGCAGCTGTCAAAGCCCAATCCTAAACGCCGATAACTCGGCTCCCAGTAGTCGCAGAAGGACCGGGTTTCAAATGTGCAACCTGGCCCGACTCACCGCGTCCTTCTTTCACACTTTCAGGCTGAAAATGTTTCAGCGCCTGAAAAGCCCTGAAAAGCAATTTTTCAGAAAGGTAATAGACTTTGGCTGCCTTCTGCGCAAACCCGATGTTTTTATCTTAATTACTTTCCAAGTTACGATAGTTAGAATTTTAAAACCATAAAACCCAAATAGCTGAAAAAACTCAAAATCTTTGTTTTTAAAGCTGTTGGGCCCAACTTTGGGCTCTATTAACCTCAAATAGGCTTGAAAAACAAGATTACACGTTTAATTTTTAGTTTTATCTTATTATTTACAATTTATTAGCAAAAAATACATAAAATTCAATAACTTCGCCAAAAATTATCAAAAAATCATGAAAAAAATACTAAAATTAGTGTTAAATAAAGTTCTATCCGGGTCTAAAATAAAATTTAAGGTTTGTTTGAAATTAATATTAAATATTTTAAATTTTTGAAAATTTTTAGTTTTTTAATTATAATTAATAAAACAAATGTCCAAAAAATTTGAAATTTTGAAGGCTTCTACTCCAAGCTAGCGCGCAAAAGATAGCAGTTGCAGATTTCCAACACTCAATATAGTTCTTGTTTTATTTGGGGTTAAAGTTCAACTTTTTAAATTGCAATAGAAAATGTGACTTGCCTCGAAAAATTTTTCTTTTTTCGGTTTCCGGCTTCCAAGACAGATCTTAACGCCTCTGCAAATTTTCAGACTCCTGGAGTGGTCCGTTCCGGTTTTCAGAACCACGTGGATTTTCGTTTATTCAGTTTTTTTCTGAAACCCACGAATTTTCCAGTTGTCTGATCATGCCTTACTGTGGAGGAGGCGACGACGCTCCCGGCTGCAAAAATTCCGGAAGAAACGATCACCCGGACCGCTTTATTTTGTAAAAAAGTGTCCCACCACGTGCACTTAACCTCTATTTTCTGAGGTTTTTCACTATTTTCACTTCGATTTTTATTTTCCTTTAAAAATAACACTTTCACAAGATAGCCGGCACTTTTATCTTTCTTACGACACTTCACTTATCGATATCGAGCAAGATTTACCCACTTTTTTGATTTTTTAACTGCGGAGCGTCTCAAAAAACGATCCGACCACCACGAGGGTTGCGGGGGAACTGGGTTAGGTTAGGTTAGGTTAGGTTAGGTTAGGTTAGGTTAGGTTAGGTTAGGTTAGGTTAGGTTAGGTTAGGTTAGGTTAGGTTAGTTAGGTTAGGTTAGGTTAGGTTAGGTTAGGTTAGGTTAGGTTAGGTTAGGTTAGGTTAGGTTAGGTTAGGTTAGGTTAGGTTAGGTTAGGTTAGGTTAGGTTAGGTTAGGTTAGGTTAGGTTAGGTTAGGTTAGGTTAGGTTAGTTAGGTTAGGTTAGGTTAGGTTAGGTTAGGTTAGGTTAGGTTAGGTTAGGTTAGGTTAGGTTAGGTTAGGTTAGGTTAGGTTAG